>VDFB02047230.1:279546481-279633138 GCA_007258455.2 Sequoia sempervirens
AATGAAATGCCTCACTGCTAGAACCTTACTGGCTACAAATTATCAATGGATACAAAATGTCTCACAGGAAATGATCATACTGTCACATTGACATGACCATTTATTACACAATTTTGGATATCGTATATCACACTTAACAAAGGACATATTGAAGTTCTTATACAACTCACATAAATCTCTAAGCAACATTTTCAAGTTTCACCAATGCATCATCCTTACATATGAGATTAAGGTAATGCCAACACTATCATGAATCACTCCCAAGTATTTGCTAATAAGAAAATTTTACCTCCAATGACCTCTCAAATATCACACAAGTACACTAAAATTAATAAATCAATCACATTAAGCTTTAGGAAAGTAATCCTAGCACTGCTCAATGCACACATGCCTATGCAATTATAACAAGAATATTTACTTCTAAACTCATTGATACATAGAGAGTTTAACAATAAGAGAATAATACTATAAAATAGTTAATAAGGTATAGCTCATGTATGTATGAGGATACATATATAAGCTAGTGAAAATATATGAGTATACATTCTTATAAGTAAACTTAGTCCCTGCACGTAAAAATGACACAAGTTGCAAATAGATGATAACAAGATACTATCATAGGTTACCGAAAACTTACCTTCATCATGTTCCAGACTATAGTTATGAAATTCATCAAATGGCTACATTAAGTAAATGAAAAGAAAGAAAAGAAATCATTGATCTCAAATGCGATATAGCTCTCCCTTCTTAAAAATAGATATTCAAGGGTCCGTAGGGTAACTACATGAGTCCACCTTTATCTCAAAGGAAAATGTAAGTATCCAATTCATATCATATCGATATGCATACATACATACATACATACATACATACATATATACATACATACATACATACATACATACATACATATACATATATATATACATATATATATATATATATATATATATATATATATATATTAACATATGTCCATTTAATAATGCAATTTATATTTATAGTTACTAATATTGTTGGATACCTTTATTATCTAATATTGTTGGTAACATTGACATAGATAAATTTTCAAGATTCAAATGACAGGTGAAATGTTGTTAATAGGACATAAGGAGAAGTAGGTAATTATTATCCAAAGATAATATTAGAGTTATATATTAGGGCAATGATTATAATATTTGAAAGAAAACTATCTTTATGTCAAGAAAAATACCTAAATCATACTATATTTTGGATTTCCAAAGAGACACAAGAGATGCAACTTAACGTACCATTGTATTCAATGAATAAAAAGAGTATATAAAATAGTAGATAATGCATAGTTCTCACAACTTACACAAAGTTCAATAATTCAAGAATTCAAGCATTCTTTTAGGAATCACGCTACAATTTGAGAGTTCTCTATTTGGTTTGCAGAGAATTTAATTTTGAAGAAGATAGTTTTACATTTCGCCATGAACTCATTTCCAATTTTAATGGTTAATTGAAAGATTACAGATTTTACATAATCAAAAGAAATCCTCTTCATTCAGAAATATATGCATTTCAAGAAAATAAAACTTGATCACGTGTACACATATGTCTATATATATGTTCAAGGATAAACAATCTAATACAAAATTATAACACTTAAAACAGAAATCTTAATAATTCTAAATCAGATTTCTAACATCTATTCTTTTTGTAATTCAATCTTTCTCTCATGCATATTATAATTGCACTCATTTATATATATGTATATAAAAAATTACATCTTTAGCTGAAATAATCCACATTCTATCATAATCAAATAGAATGGTATAAATAAGTTTGATTTAATGTGTGTGTGTATATATATATACTTTTCCAGAAAAAAATACTTTTTTTCAATGAGATAAAGTAAACACTTACAGCCAGGTGTATATTTACTCATTTAAATTCTACAATAATCTAATTCTTAGCATGTTTCATATAAATGTATACTCAAATATATATATAATTTTATCATTAAATTTTCTAGCATCAACATGATTGTAAACACTTACAGCCAGATGTATATTTACTCATTTAAATTCTACAATGATCTAATTCTCAGCATGTTTCATATAAATGTATACTCAAATATATATATATAATTTTATCATTAAAATTTTCAACATCAACATGATTGTAAACAACAATATATATACATTAAAAAATTCATTTATAGTTAAACATAACATATATTCACACTTACATATATATTTAGTTATGAGCACAAAGGAAATAAATTATATAGAAAGCAACATGTAAAATCTATAGTGATAACGCATTGAAAGACTTGTGAATGTAGCTGGTGAGACTCATAGAATATTAGTATCCATGATGAGCTTCCTTTTAATTGCTACACACTAAGTAATTTATGTCAAAATATTGCAGAATTGGCAGGAAAAGTATAAAGATGCTTTAAAAGAGAATGTGGAAGGCATCCAATTAGCAAGAAACATATTTCTCACTTTACTATCCTTACACTCATGGCTCTCTTTCATGCACAACTGACTAAGAGAAAATATCATGATTTTGGAAGAAAAATATTAGCTGTAGGCAATGCTATATCTAGTAAATTTAGAAACCAGGGAAAATGGCTTTACATGAAAACATATTTTGTTTACATGGGGACTCAAAGGCTGGGGTGGGGGCTGTAAAGCCTTCCCATACATAAATTCAAACAAACCCTCAATTCAAAAATTCATCCAGCATTTCAGATGGAAGTAAAAGTGAATCAACAGTTTAAATTCATTTAATATAATAATAATAATATATTATTATTATTATTATTATTATTATTATATGTAATAGTATTATATTCTAGAAAACATATGCTCAAATTAAAAGGAAAATTTTTAGGTTTCGGGCCAGTAGTTGAAATTTAATTTTAAATTTGCAGCAGCAGTGCACAATTTCATATATATATATATATATATATATAATTTATATAAAAAGAACTGAACAAAATAATTACAGACTTTCATAGACAATTCAACAATCTTCACATTTGAAATAAAATACATTGGAAAGAGGATTCAAAAACTTGGAAAAATATTTTTGATAGAATTTCCTCTTTCTTGTTCCTCTCTTTCACGTTCTGGATTGTTGGAAATCTCCTACAGTAAATTTTCCTCTTTGCCCCTGTATTAATTTTTTCTCTTCTTTCCACCATTTTTAGTTTACTGTACTTTAGAAACCCTCTTTTTGGCAGCCATTTTTTCAGTTATCTTTTTTTTTTGCAAAGCCAAAACAAGAAAGTTCATGGCGAACAATTGTATATTTATGTTAATGATTTTCCTCTTTTAAATATTTCTCCCCAATTCCAAATACCTAAACTTGAAAAATAATAATAAAGTTTATTTTCCATGCACAATATTTATCTCAGCTATTAATAAAAATATCATTTTTTAATTGCAAAATTGAATATCTATTTCGAGTAAATAATAACAAAATATCTTTTATTTGCAATTTAAATATTTATTCAAAATAGTTAGTAAGAGGTAATATTTAATTGCAATTAAAAATAATTATTCAAAATAACAACTCATTATCATTTATTTGCAAAATAAATTCTCTAATTAAAATATAATTAATTCTTTTATTCCTTTGCACTTTTATTTCATTATAAATTAATTTAATAAAACATTGTAAAATACGAACAATAAAAATAGGGGTTGTGACATCCTTCCCCCTTAAAGAATCATCATCACGATGATCAACTTAACTAAAAGATAAAAGAAAAATTTCATACTCTGTTTTACCTTAATGTCAAAAGCAGCCCACCTAAAAATGATATCATTTACTTCAAACACCTATTTGTTCATAACAACAAAATTTCCTATGGCTAGCATCCAAACATTTGCACACCTCGTTAGCACATCATGGATTCATCAATTCACTCTATTTACCTTATCTAATAAAAGCATGCAACTAGTTCATTTCTTTCATACAATCTTCTATATCTTATGCAAATCTTTTCCATATTCCAAGATATTTACCAATAGAAAGAAAATAGTTATGTTCATTTTGTTAACATTCCTACTCATATGAGATGTTACAATAATTTCCTCTATGATGATAAAAAATCATCCCATACTACTTGTTATCATGATTAGCAAATTAAAATACTATCAAAAGAAAAGTCTCAAACAATTACAACAAGGTCTTCATCTTGGTCAATAACATAAAAGATGAGAAGATCAACAAGTTAAAAAAGATCATCAACATGATTAGAAACATCAAAGATAAGATCACTTACTAAAAAAAAAGGTTCACATTGATTACCATAGCAAACCGAAATACAATATGTTAGGAAGATCATCAAGAGCTCAATACTGATTCAACTAGTTACTAAATTTCACAACAAAAAGTAAATCTGAATCTATAATCCATGCATAATACTTTACCTTTTTACAAATGCAACAAGAGTGCATCCAAGAGAAGTGAATTGCATCAATTGACTAAACAAGCCATACAATGATCCATGCAATGATACATATCCATCTTCTAAATCACATAAAGAAAATACAACATTTAATCAATCTTCATCTGCCATAATCCAGTGGTCTTTTGTAACCTGAAGGTCAAGAGCATAGTTAAGGTGCTTTTTCCACCTAACCATGAATTATAACACTTCCCTGAGATTATTCCTAACTCAAAGAACACCCAGCCCTACATGAGGTGTGTAGAAACCAATAATAATAGGGCAGGAGGGAAACTCTCGATGCATGTCTGATGCCTTATATTCACTCTTATACTAGAATGAACATATTTCTTGCATACAGGATGTGGCAGAGAAACATATAAAAGTTCTAGGATTTCATTATCCATCTATTTCAATGGTAGAACTCACTTTGGCCAAAGCATATTTATATAATTTGGTTGATCTTGGAAAAGAAGATCACCTTCTCTATTAATCCACATTCGGCATCCTATCCTGAAAGGTAAGCTTAAAATTTATTACACACAACACATTCAACAAGAAAAATTAAATTCCATAGACTAAGGACTAGATGATATAATAGTGCATAACATGCTCAAGTGCACATAGAATGAATAACAAACAAGAATACATAACATCTGGTACCTAACTCACACAAGGTATGAATACATAATTTACTTTAGTGTCTCACTTGCACAAATATGAAACATGTCTTGTATACAATGTGTATTACTCATTCAAGTTTTCATACAATAAATATGGTAAGTGCATCTCTCGCACAAGTGCATCACTCACACAAAAGGTGAAATATGCATAAATTATGGTAGTATAGTTAGAGTGATCATTAGTTGGTCCAATAAACACAATGAGTGTCAAAATTATATCTCACACACAAATTAAGAAAAGTAATCATTACTCAAGTACTTTATCAACACAAAGGAATCAATAACTTACTCTAGTGCATCACTCGCACAAGAACAACAATAACATGAAATATGCATCACTCACATTAGTATAAGTTTAATTAAAGCAACATTGTTTCTATGATATGAATACAATCATCCATAAAAATGTGTCATTCACACGGAGCATGGGAAGTGCATTATTTTGCAACTATCATTCTCATATAGTGCATATGTACAGGTACTTTCACTAAAAACAATCGAGCATATAAGATTCATCACCTCAATCACTTCTTCCTTGTCTAATAGACAGATCAAGTTATTTATCAAATCAAATTCTATCATGAATTACCAATGAAGATTCCCAAGACATCAGAACCTTGCATTTTCAAAAGATCTTGTGGATTCTATTAGATCCAAATCCTGGAGGAATAAGACGTTGCTCAACAATCAACTTGCCACCTAGCACTGATACAAACATTCTCGCCTTTAAAACATCCTTCTTAGGTTTACTACCTTTGAGAAGGCTCAACCAATATTTATCCATTATCATCAAATTTATTTACTTCACATATGTTCTTCCTTCTTCCTTTGTATCTTATCAACTCATTCATCCTTTACGTCATCAGAGAGATTTCCCTTCACAATATATTTCTCTTATTAATTCATTTTTATTGCCACATCATCATTCCTAGGTTGTCACCATGTTTTATCCTTTTTGACTCACTCCAACTACCATCGTGTATGATCCATCTTGGCTTATCTCAAATAGTCATCACCACTCTTACTAGAAATTCATATGAAAACACAACTAAGGTGAATAGGCCTCACACTTCTAGATTTCTTTGAATTATCAAACTATGTCTAAACTACTAATCAATTCCAATTAACAATCAAAGAATCACCCATACTAGGGTTCACTTTTTAATGCAACAAGTTCATATACTATAATGCAACCTAAACATAGAAGACTGGAGGCCTGAGTGTTGAACCTAAGTGCTCTGATAACAAAATGTAAGGTCCAAAAAATTTCACTTACTAATAATTTAATAGAATAAAATTATCATAAAAATGTGTGGAACAAGCAGAATAATTAAATTATTTTCATCACTAAATTCAAATGGAATAACATACATCAATGGATCAAAGTATATTAAGACAAGGCAGTGCCTTCATTAGATTTAGCCATGTATGCTTACACATGAGTTATCATCTCATAAATACATGCAAATTCAAATATTGTAATGCAAATTAAGGAAATAGAAAGATCATAAATGCATTCACAAAGAATCCATAGCATAGAGATTTCATGAGAGGAAAACCCTCATAGGGATGAAAAACCACTCGTAAAAGCACCTTACTGGCTACAAATTCTCAATGGATACAAGATGTCTCACTGGAAATGATCATACTGTCACATTGACATGACCATTCATTACACAATTCTGGATATCGTATATCGCACTTAACAAAGGACATATTGAAGTTTTTATACAACTCACATAAATCTTCAAGAAACATTTTCAATTTTCACCAATGCATCATCCTTGCATATGAGATTAAGGTGATGCCAACACTATCATGAATCACTCCCAAGTATTTGCTAATAAGACAATTTTACCTCCAATGACCTCTCAAATATCACACAAGTACACTGAAATCCATAAATCAATCACATAAAGCTTTAGGAAATTAATCCTAGCACTGCTCAATGCACACATTCCTATGCAATTATAACAAGAATATTTACTTCTAAACTCATTGATTTATAGATATTTTAACAATAAGAGAATAATACAATAAAAGAGTTAAGAAGGTATAGCTCATGTATGTATGAGGATACAAATATAAGCTAGTGAAAATATATGAGTATACGTTCTTATAAGTAAACTTAGTCCCTACACTTAAAAATGACACGAGTTGCAAATAGATGATAAAAGATACTATCATAGGTTACCGACATCTTACCTTCATCATGTTCTAGTCTATAGTTATGAAATTCATCAAATGGCTACATTAAGTAAATGAAAAGAAAGAAAAGAAATCATTGATCTCAAATGTGATATAACTCTCCCTTCATACAAATAGATATTCAAGGGTCCTTAGGTAACTACATGATTCCACCTTTATCTCAAAGGAAAATGTAAGTATCCACTTCATATATATATATATATATATACTAACATATGTCCATTTAATAATGCAATTTATATTTATAGTTACTAATATTGTTGGATGCCTTAATTATCTAAAATTGTTGGTAACATTGACATAGATAAACTTTCAAGATTCAAATGACAGGTGAAACATTATTAATAGGACATAAGGAGAAGTAGGTAATTATTGTCTAAAGATAAAATTAGAGTTATATATTAGGGCAATGATTATATTATTTAAAAGAAAACTATCTTTATGTCAGGAAAAAGCCCTAAATCATACTATATTTTTGATTTCCAAAGTGACACAAGAGATGCAGCTTAACATACCATTATATTCAATGAATAAAAAAAGTAGATAAAATAGTATATAATGCATAGTTCTCACAACTTACACAAAGTTCAATAATTCAAGCATTCTTTCAGAAAACACGTTACAATTTCAAATTTCTCTATTTGGTTTGCAGAGAATCTAATTCTCAAGAAGATAGTTTTACATTTTTCCATGAACTCATTTCCAATTTTAATGGTTAATTGAAAGATTACAGATTTTACATAATCAAAAGAAATCCTCTTCATTCAGAAATATATGCATTTCAGGAAAATAAAACTTGATCACATATACACATATGTATATATATATGTTCAAAGATAAACAATCTAATACAAAATTATAACACTTAAAACATAAATTTTAATCATTCTAAATCAAATTTCTAACATCTATTCTTTTCATAATTAATCTTGCTCTTGAGCATATTATAATTGCACTCATTTATATATATATATAATTTTATCACTAAATTTTCTAGCATCAACATGATTGTAAACACTTACAGCCAGATGTATATTTACTCATTTAAATCCTACAATGATCTAATTCTCAACATGTTTCATATAAATGTATACTCAAATATATATGTGTGTGTGTGTGTGTAATTTTATCATTAAATTTCCCAGCACCAGGATGATTGTAAACAACAATATATATACATAAACAAATTCATTTGTAGTTAAACATAACATGTATTCACACTTATATATATATTTAGTTATGCGCATAGAGGAAACAAATTATATAGAAAGCAACATGTAAAATCTACAGGGATAACACATTGAAAGACTTGTGAATACAGCTGGTGAGACTCGTAGAATATTAGTATCCATGATGAGCTTCCTTTTAATTGCTACACACTGAGTAAATTATGTCAAAATATTGTAGAATTGGTAGGAAAAGTATAAATATGCTTTAAAAGAGAATGCAAAAGGCATCCAATTATCAAGTCACTTTATTATCTTTGCAATCATGGCTTGCTTTCATGTATGACTGGCTAAGAGAAAAGATCATGATTTTGGAAGAAAAAATTAGCTACAGGCAATGATGTATCTAGTAAATTTAGAAACGAGGTAAAATGGCTTTACATGAAAACATATTTTTTTTACATGGGGACTCAAAGGCTGGGGTGGGGGCTGTAAATCCTTCCCATACATAAATTCAAACAAACCCTCAATTCAAAATATTTTCCAACATTTCAAATGGAAGTAAAAGCGAATCAATAGTTTAAATTCATTATATATATATATATATGTAATAGTATTGTATTATGGAAAACATATGCTCATATTAAAAGGGAAATTTGTAGGTTCCAGGCTAGTAGTTGAAATTTAATTCTAAATTTGCAGCAGTAGTGCACAATTTCATATATATATATATATATATATATATATATAAATGTATTTATATAAATATATATAAAATTTATATAAAAAGAATAGACCAAAATAATTATAGACTTGCACAGACAATTCATCAATCTTTGCATTTGAAACTAAAATACATTCGAAAGAGGATTCAAAAACCTAGAAAAAGCTTTCTGATAGAATTTCCTCTTTCTTGTTCCTCTCTTTCATGTTCTAGATTGCTGAAAATCTCCTGCAATAAATTTTCCTCTTTTCCCCTAGATTAATTTCTCCTCTTCTTTCCACCATTTTTAGTTTACTGTACTTTAGAAACCCTCTTCTAGTTATCTTTTTTATTTTGCAAAGCCAAAACAAGAAATTTTGTGGCAAACAATTGTATATTTCTATTAATGATTTTCCTCTTTTAAAGATTTCTCCCCAATTCCAAATACCTAATCTTGAAAATAATAATAATAAAGTTTATTTTCCATTCACAATATTTATCCTCAATTATTAATAAAAATACCATTTTTTAATTGAAAATTTGAATATCTATTTTGAGTAAATAATAGCGAAATATCTTTTATTTGCAATTTAAATATTTATTCAAAATAGTTAGCAAAGAGGTAAAATTTAATTGCAATTAAAAATAATTATTCAAAATAACAACTCATTATCATTTATTTGTAAAATAAATTCTCTAATTAAAATATAATTAATTCTTTTATTCATTTGTACTTTTATTTCATTATAAATCAATTTAATAAAACATTGTAAAATACGAACAATAAAAATAGGGGTCATGACACCAAGCATCTAGGCATGCAAAACCACCTCCTATATTCTCTCATAACCTCCAACAAAGTGAATAAAATCCCATACATGCTCTCCATATGTTTGCAAACTTCCTCTAACTCCCTCTAGATGCATGCAAAAGAATTATTACATTTATATTCATATCTCCCTTTGTCATGCGTTGAAAGCTCAATGCACTTTATTTTGCATTAAAAATAACATTTAAACTTAAGTGATTTATAAATTATCACTTAAGTAAATGCTTTACATTTTTCAAAAAGAATGCAAAATTTTAAAAAAAATACAAAAAACATGACTTGGCCATAAGAGAGATTACAATGTAAAGAAGCTAAGTCTTCAAGAGTCTGATGTGTAACATATATATGATAATATAACACAAGGCATAAGAATTAGAAATCTTATCCCACAGGGATATTAACTTGTTGCAAAAATGAAATACAAAGGGAAAAAGCCTTAGTTGTTTGTCGGCATTCATTAGGGTTTTGAAACCCTAAGAACAAAACCAATGCAAAAGAAAGGAAAAGCATTTTATTTTTACCATGACTTCTGGAGACTTCCTCCTAGCCATGCCGACCTAGGTTTTTATTAGAGCTTTCTGAAGGTGATTCATGGTGCATTTTGACATTACATAGGAAATTTCTTCACAATTTCTGATGAACAATGACTTCTCATGGTTGGGTAAGCATTTTTATGTCATTTTGTTTCATTTTTTGAAGAAAAAGATTCTCTAATCAAGCCATCTTTGCAGAAAAAAATGAATACATTTTCATACTATGTACTTTCTCTACATTTTCCATGCATTTACTTGAGGTTTGCTTGATTTTCCTGAAAAGAAACCCTAGTTCCATTTCTTTAGGCAGTGGCCATATGTTCCGCATTTCACTTTTCTAAAGCTTGTTGAAAGCTCGAACCTCTCTCTTTCTTATGAAGTTGTGATTTATTTAGAAAATCCCAAGTGGGTTTGTGTATTATGAAAAAGATGTGTTCACCTCCTATAGACTTCATTTATTTTCTCCTGAAATGGTTGTGGCCATATGTTACTGCACAGGTATCAAAAATTATTGTTGGGTTATAAAACCTGTGCCTTCCATTAATTATGCTCTTCTATACATTTTTTTTTTCCTCTTGAAAATAGTCATGGATCGACTTGAATTTCTGTATAAAAAGAGGGTTTCATTTTTACAAGTTTCTGACAAGCGATCATTATCACTTTTGCAATCAAGGGCTTTTGAAAGCATCTCTATATTTTTTTTCTTTGGTTCACGATAGCATGATAATTATTGTTAACACTATCACATGACTGCTACGAATTATCTTGATTCTCCTGTTGGTAACCCCTTTGACTGTACATTCTAATCAATTTTTTTACCTTTATCCTCTTGAAAAATTATTGATCTGTGATCTTGAATAGTGGGATAAATTCTATGAAAAGAGGAAAGATAAAAAATTATAAGTCTCATTCTCCATATGATCTTGACCTCCTTTTATGTGCATTCCTTTAGGTTACTATCCCTTTGTCTTCCTTATGGGCTGAGAAATAGATCCATCAAGGACATACACAATAAGAATACCATCATCCATTCAAGATGATCCAATAATCAAGATGATGAACCATCAACAATCTATTCATAGTGGGAGTTTGAGTCTCAACTGTGCATAATGTATTCATAGCTCTAACATTTTGAATTGCCACCAATCTTCTCACAATGCACTTGTCTGTCCTTTTTGGTTCTTGTCAATTATTATTATGATTTTTCAACTTACCAAGGCCTATATTCATCTTCTCCTACAACTTGTTATTCATTTTATTTCTTGCATCTATCATTGGAGATTGTGATCAACAGTCCTCTACTGAACAAGAGCTATCTTTGTCATGACATATCACTCTGTATGTTGTCCTCATATTTCTTCATGTGAGGATATCTTCTTGTGTTGTTCCATAATCTCTGGGACTGATAATTAATGTGCATTAACTACCAAATGTAAGAAACAAATGACTATTCTACTACCATCCTATCAAGCATCTGAATGCACTGCTATCTTTGTATCTTGATTGCATGGTTGCATCTAAGTATGCATTTTCTAAAACTCTATTATCTTTGTGCCAACTACTTTATCACTAGTTATTTTCCTTTGTTTAGATTCAAACCAATGATATTGTTTCCTACATACTTTGTATAGGCTTGCTCTCTTGAGGGAACTTTATAATGGTGACATGATGATTGGTTTATTCTTCAAGCAAGCTATAAGAACTATGAAGATAATCCTTCCATCCTTTATATTCATATATCTCATGACTCTTATAAATTTCCCTAACCATTATAGAGAAGATTGCATCTTGTCTCTAATCCACTATTCATTTATTAAAAGTCACTTCTTATAGGATTTGTGATCAAATGAAATACTCCAAGATGATAGTTACCTTTCTAGGCTATCATGGGTGCAAGTAATGGCTGCCACTTTCATGTGATGGCATGCACTGTCACTGAGAGTAATACTTCAACAGAACATCATTTGTATCCCTTGCACCCTCAAAAATATTGTCCCTTATGGTGTTCTAATGGAGCAGGCATATGTTATTTAAAATAGTGACCAACTATCCCACTATCATGAGTAATGTGTACTTGTTCAATGAGGACAACATAAGATGGATTTACACTTTCATCCCTCTTAATTCACAAGAGGGAAGCATGCTGGGCTCGGTCCTTGTGGGAGCCATATTTTATCCCACATGCTTTAATAAGATGAATCAAAAAAGCAACAATGATTTCACCTATACCAGCACAAGAAGAAAACATGTTAGATAAAAACTGAGCATATGATGGATGTGTTTGATTATGCTCTTTATTTTCTTGGACATTAGTATTATGCAAGGAGCAACAAGGAGCAGCAAGGAGCAACAACTGGAGACTAGACAAATGTTAAGGAATGAATTTTATGTAGGACAGACAACTGGGATTCGTCGTTCAGGAAATGATGGGTCCCATGTCTTTATATGTGCATTTCTTTTATCTGCAAATGTATAGTTTTTCTTTTATTTGCATTAAAACAGTTAGTCTCATGCCTTGTGTGAGACACTATCCATTTACATTATCAATGAAGGTTACAATTTTGAAAATATTGTGCATTTTCTCCTATGTTATATGCATTTGCATAATTCAATGTAGTAATGTAATCTTTTGATTTTCCTTTTACGCACATGAATGTGACATAGTAGAAATAAAATGTACCTTATTTTCACTTGTAAAACATAACAACTCTACCTATTTCAGCTAGTAGCTAAAATAGGTAACATTTTTGGCAACATATGCTATATGTTTGTCTGATAAACATCCTGACCAATTGCCTGAAGCTTATCCATTAGGCATTGAGTCATCTAAAAGTTGACACAACTTTAAAATAGTCCATTACACCATTTTAACTCACAAGATTAGTGCAAAACACTTTGGAAACTTATTCATAAACGAAAACTTCAAAAGGAAAACTACCTAACTGTGTTGAACGACACTTAGGGAAATTGAAAACTTGCATCTAAACTATGGTGCAGTAGCACTTATTGAAAAAAAAACTCCTAATCTAGCACAACAAAGCAGATCAAACCCCAAAACAATGTTTGAGGTGTATCCCATTTATTGGGATAGGTATAATTTCTCCATCCATCTTTGATAACTGGAATGCATTGTGCTCCTTACATTTTTTAATAACAAATAGGCCACTCCAGAAGTTATCAAACTTAGTGTGCTTTCCTAGCCTACTTTTCAATTCATCCCATTTGAGTACAACATCACCATCTCTGAATACCATGGGTGTTGTTTTCTTATCAAAGACTCTTTTTTTTTGGAGCTAATGATATTCCAAGGACTTCATTACCTTATCTCTTGTCTCTTCTAGCTCCATGAGTTGAGTATACCTAATTGTCATTGGGTCCTACTCCTCTAACATTTCTAGCTGATTTATAATATCAAGAGCTAGAAGTTCCACTCATAACGAGAATCTTTCCTCTTTACAATAAACCAACACATATGGGGAGTTCCCAATAGACCTTTTGGGAGTTATTCTAACTTCCCATAAGGAATATTTCAACTTGGTGTACCATGTTCTCTGATTATCCTCCATGATTCTTTTGATAATTCTTATCAGGTTTTTGTTTGTTGATTTTGCTAAACCATTACCCCGAGGGTAATAGTTTGATGATGTATTCAAATAAATGCCATTCCTGACAGCCCAATCACTTTTAATCCAAAAAATTCTAAAGCATTATCTGAAACAATTGATTTGGGTACTCCAAACCTGGTTACTATATCATCATAAAAGTTTAAAACAATATTTTCATTGGCTTTTTTCAGAGCCAATGCTTCAGTCCATCTTGTAAAATAATCAGTTGTTGTAAGTACCCACCTATGTCCTGCACTAGAAGGTGGGTTGATGGAACCTATGAAATCAATGCCCCATCTCATGAAAGGTTGTTCCACTTGAATTGGATGCAGAGGTAAAGATGGCAGCCTCTCTTTGCCTACAAAAATGACACATTTTGCACATTTTCTTGCCCATGCATGGGCATCCTTAAACAAGCTTGGCCAATAGTATCTAGCTCTCATTATATTCCATGCAATTGTTCTTGGGAAAAAATGACCCCCAAGATTTCCATCATGGAACTCATGAAGTACTTAATCTACCTAATCATGATCAATGCATCTTAATAGTACACCATTAAGGTCTTTTCTAAAAAGAACATTATCAACTAGCACATAAGGAATAGACTACAATCTAAAATATCTCCTCTTAGCCTTATCTAAACCTGGTGTAGACTCACCATTTTGCAAGAAATGAGTCATATCATGTACCCAATGTAGGTGCAACATTCTGAAGCTCATCATTAGTGACCAAAAAAATCTTTGCTTCTATCCTTTCCTCATTTTCAGACCCTATAGCTAGATGTTCACATAGCCCTTTACCCCTTACAAGCTTGGTCACCTTTATGTCTATATCATATTCCATAACCTTTGTAATCTAGCTAGCCCTCTTTTCATTTAGGTCCCTACTTAACATAAACTCCTTCACACTAGGGTGAGCAGCCATTAGATGTATCTTATTGTTATAAATCAAAAGTTTAAATTTTTTAGACTTCTGATAATAGCAAGTATATGCTTCTCCACAAAGGTATACCTCTGTTCATAATCCTCTAAACCCTGACTAAAAAAGGCAATTGGTTATTCTAAACCATCATTATTTTGTTGTAATAGCATTAAAAAAATGGAATCTATGCTACCAAAAGCATACAAAATAAATTCCTTTAAATTTTTGGATTTACCAAAGTAGGAGTTGTTGATAAGGCCTTCTTAATGGCTTCAAAACTGTGCTTTCCCTCTCTGGTCTAGCTGAAACTTGCATTTTTATTCAACATGGTAGTTAGTGGCCTCAAAATATTTGCAACATCTGGAATAAACCTTTTTTAAAAATTTATTCTTCCAAGAAAGCTTTGCATCCCCTTTTTGTGATTGGGTAAAGACAACTCTAAGATTGCTTTCACTCTTTTAGGATCGATGGTGATACCCTATTTTGACACTATGTGTCCTAATAGATTTCCTTTGTGAACAAAAAAAATGTACTTCTTGGGGTTAAGGGATATACCAAACTCCCTAATCCTCTAAAACACTTGTCTTAGATGAGAAAAATGCTCATCTGTATTTTTAGAAAAAACTGTTATGTCATCAAGATATATAAGCACCAATTTATGAATCATCCCCTGAAATGTCATATCCATGGCCCTCTGGAAGGTGGCACCAACATTAGATAAACCAAATGGAATTCTTTTATAGGCCATAGTGCCCCACTTTGTGGTAAAATTAGTCTTGTATTGTTCCTCTTCTTTGACCAATACCTGGTTATAACTAGAATAACCATCAAGCAAGGAAAATCTCTTTGAACTAGGAACTACTTGAAGGATTTTCTCCATAGAGGGAAACCGATAATGATATTTCAATGAGGCTCTATTAAGGTCTCTAAAGTCTACATAGAGCCTAATTTCTCCATTTTTCTTCCTAACTGGTACAAGGTTAGAGACCCACGAGGTATGCTTGATTGGGAAAATATTGTCTCCTTCAATTAGCTTGGTCGATTCCTTTATCATAAGGGGCTCAAGTTTTGGATTTAAAGGCCTCTGTTTCTTCCTGACAGGATTTGCATTTGGCTCTAATTCTATGGTATGTTGGAAAATCTGGGGATCAAATCCTTTAAATCTGAGTATTCCCATGCAAAAACATCTTGAAATTCTGAACAAAGAGCAACAAAAGCTTGCCTATCTGCTTGTGACCAATTTTTTCCAATTTTAAGAAGCTTACCTTTAAATATGTCAAGCTCTTCATAATGTTCTTCCTTGACCTGCATGTTGGTGTTGCTCTTTTTGAGCTGATCATCAGTTTTTAAGATAGATTCTAAGGTGACTAGATCCCTGGGAAGCTTGTTAGTTCTCAACTGAATGATTTGATCATCATATTGTTGATTAAGTTTCTACTGATTTACTACTGAAAACTCATCTTCTTCAAGGAGAAAGTTCAACACCTGCTCATCACTCTCGAATACTTTCCAATGTTATTATCAAGAATAGAATGCCTTACAACAACCTTAACATATTTCTGCACTTTTTGCTTTTTAATATCATTAGGTGTATCAAACTAAGCACCTATTGTAGCTAACCTATCTATGTGCTTATTTTGATTCCTAGGAATTGAAATCAGATTAAAAGCATTGAATTTCTCTACCATATCCCACACCCTATGCTTACAAGACTTAAGCACATCATTTCTAGTCACATTCAAGCCCCTTACCTTATTTACTATAAATTCACTATCTCCAAACACCTAAAGGTAGCTTATCTTTCTTTTCCTTGCCCATTACAATCCCTGAATAAGACCTTCATATTTGGCAATATTGTGAGAACATGAAAAAAAAATATGAAATTAGAATAATACTTGTCACCTTGTGGGGACACAAGAATTTCCCCCCCACCAACTCCATTCCTACTTCTAGAGCCATCAAAGTACATCTTCCACACCTCATCTTGTTGTCCTAGTTGTTGTTCTTCCTTCTTTTTGAGGTTTGGCATCACTATTTTAGGTTCATGTAACACATATACTCCCAAACCTGCCTCTTTAGTATTATCATTTGGATTATCTTCAACATTTTCTACTTCCCACTCATTTAAGAGTATATTTGGTACACTTTCAGTTTGCAATTCTTGAGCAACAACAAGCTAACTATCCTCAAGAACAACACAGTTTGCATTAACAACACTTTGTATATAAGGTTCAATGTGATATTTAGCGACTTAGATTTTATAGTCACTTTTGTCCCATATCTAGTCCTAAATAGCACGTGGGACCAATCTAAGGACAAATAACCCCCTATCTTGGCATTAAAATCTCTTAAAAGCATAATGCAAAATAAGCTAGCAAGTCAATAAAAAATATATCTTGGGGAATGGAAAAGTTTGGACAAGCATGAAGTGAAAGGATTAAGTCCTTAATGACACCTATGGTATTAACAGGTGACCCATTTAATTGGACCACTCCTTTCTTAATGGGTTGATATTTTAGTTCCAACTTGTTAACAATCTATTTGGGCATAACAGAACTACTTGCCCCACTATACACCATGCAATTATGGACCAACTTATCCCCTACTAGCAAAGACATAAAATGGAGAGGGCTTGACATCTTTACCTAATTTTCTATTGTTGTCTTGAGGTGTATTTGTAAAAATAGCTTTAAGTTGACCTATTGGTGTATCATTTGAAACATTCACATTAGATATAGCAAACTGTAATAAGTCTTTTTGGCTTGGGATGGATAAAGAATCCCACATAGACATTAATACATTCATTTTCTTCATACTTTGAATAATGTTGTAAGGTGTAGTAGTATTTACCTTATGTTGAGTTCTCACAATAGCAAGATCAACTTGCAAATGAGCTAATTGAGGATGACTCCCATTTTGTTCTTTGGCAGCATCTTTTGGATTTCTCTGTAATATGTGTGGCACTTGAGATGTAGATGGGCTAGCAACTTCTTTCCCTTTGTTTTTTGACTATTCAATCTCAAAAGCCCTCATTTTTGTCTCTCACATTAGCTGCAACTGGAGAATCATCTCCATTCAAACCACAAAATTCCTCTCCTTGCCAATTTAGGAGAGTTGTATGATCTAGACAATGATTCAGTTGTTGTGATGATTCATCATTGGATATGATTTGCACATTTGAAACATTCTACACCATCAAAGCCTAAATAATGACCTCATTCAAACATGTAACTTGATTATGGGGTTGATTGCATGAAAAGCACCACTCATAGACCGTTGCAAGGTTATTTTGTACAGGAACAAGATCCCTAGTTGCACTACTTGGAGCAGGATTATATGGCTAAAAAGGCCTGGATTCACATTATGTCTTACTCCTTGCTGATTTCCTTGAAATGGTTATCTATTAGCTTGATAGTTTTGATTTTTCCTTTGGTTTTTAGGTTGATAGGGCTTAAAACCCTGAAACTGTTGCTTCTTAATGCTAACCAACTCATTACTAAATGTGTGAAGTAAAATTTCAATCCTTTTCTAGCTATTTTTAATCTCTTGCAACTCCTAAGATGGTCCTGGGATAGTCGTTTCTTGGCTAACAGAAACTAGTAGTGCTAGAATAGTAGGTAAAGGAGCAAAGGGTGGTATTTGCAGAGGCATTGAAGACTGGATTTATGGGAAAATTGGCATTGGGAGTCTAGCTACTATCTTACTAGCTTAAATTAGACTATTTTCTACTCTAATTGCTATTTCATAAGCATTTGGTAAAGAGACACCCCCCATAGATTGTATCATGAGAGAAATGTCACTATTAAGAGCCCTCAAATAATATAGAAAAGCATATTCTAGAGAAGGACTTACCATGTCAAGAATTTTTTACCATGTTTTCTGGAAATGATAATTAAAGTCTGTCATCTGCTCCTTGGGAGCTCTATTGATTGTTGTCAACTATTCAACTAGTGACAGGTGATCAAACTTATCTTGAAACTGCTTATGCAACTTGTCTCTCAATTTATCCCATGTTGTAATAGAATCAACTTCCAAGCCTCTGAAACATTATGAATCCTTTCCTTTAAATGAAGTAACAAGCAGTGTTACTACAACATTTTACTAAGTAATGTCGTGGACTCCACATAATGAAGGTACATCTCTAATGTGCTTAATGGGAGTAGTTTGATACTCCCCTGTGAAAAAAGGTAAACTTTTCAAAGCAACCATAGGTATGTCATCATGTTGTGCAAGATTTAAAGGACTGCCTCCATTAAGTGGAACAAAAGGCTGATTCCTAGCCATTTGTGCAATTGGAGGTGTGACCTAAGCTGGAACAATAGGTACAACAACTAAAGAGACATAAACACTTGACACAACTACTGGTTTCAAAATAGGAGGTGTATACTAAACTCTTTTGGAGGAAATAGGAGTTCCTTTTACAGTTCATCCACTCCTCCTAGGTGGTAACAATTGTAAATATTCAAAATGGATAATGCTACTTCTTTTTTGTATTCTTTTCATATGTTGTTTTGCACTGGCTTTTGCTAACCATCAGACTCAAAGTCGCTAGACATGCAAAATTAACCATTAAAAAGCTTTGAAATTTCACTGGTTACACATCAAAACTAGCAAAAAAAAAAAATCAAGACTGTCTTGATTCGATAGTCCCACCGGGCGTTCCAAAACTATCTCCTAGATTTGAACCCTATTGAATTTGAAATTCAACAATCCAATGAAAACATTGGAATGATCCCAAGGTGTGGGTACCTCAAACGAGACCAAACCTCCATAGAAGGTTGGATTCCTAGTTGATTATCACCTAAAAACTAACTTACTCTACTATTTTGATAGGGAAAAGGGGAGAGAAATATGCATAACTGAGAAACTAAAAATGAACAAAAAGACTAAAGAGGTGATACACCAAATTGAACTTGGACATAAACTCATACAATCAACACTTGCTTAAAATAACTGAAAATAAACTTACACAACTCATTCTTGTATGCCTTTGCATAAGTATTTTATAACAAGGTCTTGATGCTGATATTTCTAGAAGGAAGGTGACTTCACGGCTATAATCCATTAACAAAACTTGACACAGATTATGACCTGCATAAACAAACTCTTGCATAAAGGTGTTGACCATGAGACAAAGATATAAGGAAATAACAATACCTCACAAATAGCTTGATCAAATCATTTGAATGCACACAATGAAGCAAGAAAAAAGAAGGAATAACTCCAGAATTAGTTATATTGAAGGTCTCCTCCATTATTCATTTCCAAAATGTGAGCTAAAAAAATATGCAAAAATATGACAAAGCACTGAAAAGTCACTAAGTCCAAAAATTGCATAAAGAAGAACTGAGCTACAAAAGAGTCAAATGAATGAATATATCATCAATTCCCAAGTAGTTGCATCAAAATAGGAAATAGAAACTGCCTCAAGTCGGATGCCCCCAAAAAGCCTAAAATCTAGCAACTAGATTCCCTCCAAATGATCTCTCATGTGTGAAAAATGCTAATTTTGACAATACCAAGCATCTAGGCATGCAAAACCACCTCCTATATTCTCTCATGACCTCCAACAAAGTGAATAAAAGCCCCTACATGCTCTCTATATGTTTTCAAACTTCCTCTAACTACCCCTAGATGCTTGCAAAAACATTATTACATTTATATTCATATCTCCCTTTGCCACGTGTTGAAAGCTCAATGCACTTGATTTTTCATTAAAAATAGCATTTAAACTTAAGTGATTTATAAATTATCACTTAAGTAAATGCTTTACATTTTTCAAAAACAATGCAATTTTTTTTTTTTAAAAACATGACTTCGTCATAAGGGAGGTTACAATATAAAGAAGCTAAGTCTTCAAGAGTCTGATGCATAACATATACATGATAATATAACACAAGGCATAATACTTAGAAATCTTAGCCCACAGGGATATTAATTTGTTCCAAAAATAGAATAAAAAGGGAAAAAGCCTTAGTTGTTTGTTGACATTCATTAGGGTTTTGAAACCATAACAACAAAACCAACACAATAGAAAGGAAGAGCATTTTATTTTTACCATGACTTCTGGAGACTTCCTCCCAGCCGAACTGACCTAGGTTTTCAACAAAGCTTTCTAAAGGTGATTCATGGCAGATTTTGACATTACAGAGGCACTTTCTTCACAATTTCTGATGAACAATGGCTTCTCATGCTTGGGTAAGAATTTTTATGTCATTTAGTTTCATTTTTTGAAGAAAAAGATGCTCGAATCGAGCCATATTTGTAAAAAGAAATGAATTCATTTTCATACTTTGTACTTTCTCAAAATTTTCCATCCATTTACTTGAGGATTGTTTGCTTTTCCTAAAAAGAAACCCTGGTTCCATTTCTTTAGGTTGCGACTATATGTTTTGCATTTCACTTTTCTAAAGCTTGTTGAGAGCTAGAACCTCTCTCTTTCTTCTATAGTTGTGATTTATTAAGCAAATCCAAAGTGGGTTTGTGTATTATGAAAAAGATGTGTTCTCCTCCTATAGACTTCATTTATTATCTCTTGAAATGGTTGTGGCCATATGTTACTGCACATGTATCAACAATTATTGTTGGGTTATAAAACTCGTGCCTTCCATTGCTTATGCTCTTCTATACATTTTTTTTTCCTCTTGAAAATAGCCATGGCTCGGCCTGCATTTCTGTATAAAAAGAGGGTTTCATTTTTACAAGTCTCTAACAAGAGCTCATTATCATTTTTGCAATCAAGGGCTTTTGAAAGCATCTTTGTATTTTTTTTCTCTGGATTGCAATAGCATGAAAATTATTGTTAACATTGTCACATGACTGCTGCAAATTATCTTGATTCTCCTATTGGTTGACCCTTTGAATGTACATTCTGATCAATGTTTTTACCTTTATCCTCTTGAAAAATGGTTGATCTATAATCTTGAACTGTAGGATAAATTCTATGAAAAGAGAAAAGATAAGCAATTGTAAGTCTCATTCTCCATATACTATTGACCTCCTTTTATGTGCATTCCTTCAGGTTACTGTCCCTTTGTATTCCTTATGGGCTGAGAAATAGATCCATCAAGGAAATACACAATAATAATACCATCATTCATTCAATATGCTCCAATAATCAAGATGATGAGCCATCAACAATCTATTCATAGTGGGAGTTCCAGTCTCAACTATGCATAATGTGTTCATAGCTCTAACATTATGAATTGCCACCAATCTTCTCACAATGCACCTATATGTCCTTCTTGGTTCTTGCCAAGTATTATTATGCTTTTTCAACTTACCAAGGCCTATATTCATCTTCTCTTACAACTTACTATTCATTTGCTTTCTTGCATCTATCATTGGAGATTGTGATCAACAGTCCTCTACTGAACAAGATCTATCTCTGTCATGAAATGCCGCTCTCTATGTTGTCCTCATATTTCATCATGTGAGGATATCTTCTTTTGTTGTTCCATAATCTGTAGGATTGATAATTAATTTGCATTCATTTCCATTTGTAAGAAACAAATGACTGTTCTACTGCCATCCTATCAAGCAACTGCATACACTGCTATCTTTGTATCTTGATTGCATGGTTGCAACTGAGTATGCATTTTCTAAAAATCTATCATCTTTGTGGTGACTGCTTTATCACTAGTTTTATGCCTTTGTTGAGATTCAAACCAATGATACTATTCCCTACATAATTTTTACATGCCTTCTCTCTTGAGGGAACTTTATACTCGTGGCATGATGAATGGTTTATTCTTTAAGCAAGATATAACAACTATGAAGATTAGCCTCCTATGCTTTATATTCATATATCTCATGACTCTTATAGATTTCCCTAACCAATATAAATAATATTGCATCTTGGCTTTAAGCCACTATTCATTTATTAAAATTCACTTCTTATAGGCTTTGTGATCAAATGAAATAGTCCAAGATGACTATTAGATTTCTAGGTTGTCATGTGTGAAAGTAATGGTTGCCACTGTCATGTGATGGAATGCACTATCATTGAGAGTAATAATTCAATAGAACTTCATTTGTATCACTTGCACCCTCAAGAATACTATCCCTTATGGTGTTCTAATGGAGTAGGTGTTGTGCCCTCAGCACACATGCCCCGTTCAGAACGAGGACCCTCTTTTTCTTTCGCCTTGTCGGGTCATTTTTTTCGCTGCCTCATTTTGCATGCCCCGTTTTGGTGTCCTAGGTGGTCAACGTACATTTGAAGTCTCATCATGAGTTGACCATACTTCTCCCTTTTAATTTTGTCAAGTTGGGGCACCTTGCGAGGTCTCCCTGGTAGTTTGCCTCTTCCAGCAGCCTTGGGCCCGGCCGGGCCCGCCCCTTTGGGTTTCCCTGGTCGAGTTTCCCTGTTGTGTCCGCCGTTCCTGACAGTAAATGGGTTGCGTCTTCCTGAGACTCGGAACCTAGACCCTTGTTCTCCATCTGATGGAAGTTTGTGAAGTTTTGGCTGCTTTCAGACCTTTCGAGCCTGGGACCACGGACTTCCGCTTCCGGGGTTCTGTGGGGGTCTCACCGTTCCTGACGGCGGACCTCTGGTGAAGCTCCGCTCTTCGGGCCCCGACCTCCCCTTTGCCACCGGTGATTTCTGAGCTGAACTTTTCAAACGGTCGCCGCCCTGCGTCCTCCCGGCTGCAAGACCCCAGATCTCCCGTCGCCATCCGTGAATTCAAATCCACCAACCCATATGTCTGTCGTACTTGCATTTAATGTGTCCATTAATGGTGGTGGGGGTATAAATATCTTTCCCAAACCTGTCATTCTCACTTGTCAGTGTTGCAGAGAGAGGTCAAACCTTCCTAGAGAGGAGTCCTCCATCTTCGAGATCTTCACGCTCACACCCGTTGTCGTCACTTGCTGACTGATAGTCGATTTCATACCTTGCCGCATCGCGTGTTTGAGGTAGGTTTTCATCCGCCCTCCCAAGCAATGTTTTCATGATTTTTAAAGCTCAAAATGAACAATAACGATCAAAAGGACATGTGAATGATGAAACATGACATAATGAACAAAACCCACATCCTCAAAACTCGAGAAACCTTTGAAAACGCCCTTACACTTGATTTGGAGCTCGTCCCCCATGCGGGCGTTCTTCATGTAGGGGCATTCACCTCATTCAGGCTTGGACACTCCTGTCGCCGGTCGGGACTTAACAAAATAACCAAAATTTTCAAAACGGCTCCTTCATCCCCCGGGTCTGAAACCCCGGACTTCCGTCGGTGGCTTGCTGTCTGGCGTCCCGTACTTGAGTTTTGGAGGTGACCTTCGTTTTGACCTCCCGAGCCCGGGCCTTCGGGCTTCCGCGTCCGGGATTCTGCTCCTCTCTTGCCGTTCTTCGATGGCGAAAGGGTCCCATTCGCCCGATCCTCAGGTCCCACATGGAAAATCGCCGTCGGATCTTGACTTTAACCAAACATCCTCCGGCTACCCGGGTCTCGATCTTCGGAATTCTGCCCCTGGGATTCCACGTGGTCTTTGCCGTTGCGAATGGAAAATGACTGGCATCCTTCCGCCTCCTAGGCCCCGGGCTTCCTTTTGCCACTGGGGACCCCGCATTGAACTCTGAAGGTCCTCGACCGTGCTGGGCTCTACCATCCGAGACTTCGTCCCATCTCTGCCGTTGAAAAATGGAAAATCTTGCCCGCCCTTCCGAGCTTCGAGCTCCGCCTTCCCGATTGCCGTGAAACTTGCAGTGAAAATCTAGCATCCAACTAAGGAGTCGGGTCTGGTCTGCCGAGCCGCCCCCTCCGGACCTCCGTTCAATGATCGTCATCTTGGACGGTGAAAGCATCGCGGCATCCCGACCACTTGGACCCGATCACTTGAAAATTGTAAAACTGTTGGCCGCCCTTGGACCTGTCGAGTCTCGGACCTCGGGGTTCCTCTCCTGAAACTTTGTCTCTGCTCGGACGTTCCAAACAGCCATCTCTGGATGACTTTCTGGCCTTGTACCTCTAGATGCTCCTAAATCGATCCAAATGAGCTCAAATTTGAAATCTGATCTCGACCCACGTGCTTAAATTCGACCCTCTTTGTTGTGACCCTTTTCAACCATCAAAGTTTGATTAGGAAAGATCTCTCGGATCGCTCAGGCCCAGTTGCCTTTCCAAAATGGCATTCCTGCCAGGGAAGTCTGGCCCTTCGGGCCTGGACTGTCCCAAAGCCCTCAATCAAAAGACTAATATCGTTGGGAGATAGAAGTATCATTTTATTAACGATAATTTACTTTAAGCTGATTGCATGGGATTTTGACTAACATGAATGCTTTCATGATCAATTGCATTGACTGCGCCTTTGCTTGCAGAATATATGGAATCAAGTGCAGGACCTTCAGGGGCAGTTGTGGAAAAGGACAAAGGAAAGAAGTCGGGAAAGACTCCTCGAGGAAAAGAGGATAAGGACCAAATGAAATACCAGTTCCAGGTGGAGCCTCTGCACTCAAAAGTTACCATGGATTGGAAGGAAATCACTGACACCAATATCGGTCATGTTGATATTGACGAGTTTACATGAAGGGTCAGGGTCAATCCAATGACTAAGAATGTGAGACTGATCAGACAAAGTGGAATCGCAAAGGCCGCAGGCTTCCCTCCATCCCTCGTGGCCCCTGAGCTAGTCATAGCTTGTCGACAGTCATACCAACCGGACACAAGGACAATTGTCGACAGGGATGGTAACATTCTCGCTGACATGTTAGCTGAAGGAATCACGAAGACCTTCCATATTCCCACTTTTCAAGAAATGGAAACACCTACTATAGAGGAATGCCAAGCAGCATGGGATGACAATCCGGCAGGCTGCAAAAGGTTAATAAATCTGCATTGGCTTAAAGAAAAGCGGGGCAGTACTGTGAAGGTTCCTCACGAACTCTTTCGCAGTGACTTCCATGAAGATTACCATGACTTGGTCACAATGCTAAGCAGGGTGATGGGCCTCCCTACGGCTGCCTTCTTTCAGGAATGGATGGTGTACTTCATCAAGCAGATCCTTCGTGGGAATGAGGACATCACCACAAAGACCTCATTCTACTGGGGAGGTATAATAAGCGACTGCTTCCATGAGCAGTTCGTCAATGTGAAGAAGAGCTCCAAGTTTTATATGACTTCGTATCTCGTCTATTCCTTGGTAGACTGAAGATAGTACAACGGATTGTTTGTGGCACCTAATGAGGAGCAGGGTCGAAGACTCAAGGCCTATGACAGATACCCCCAGCTCTAGTACCAAAACTTTAAGAAGGAATACTACAGAGTAAATGATGCCTTCATTGGTCATATCATCAGAATGATTGTCAGGGATTTTGAGAGGATGGTCTCCCACAGTGCCAGGGCATTCTTGAAGCAATACGCCTTCCTCTTCATTCAATACCCAAAGTTCACGTACATCCATGCCTAGGGCTTCACTGAAAAGCCAAACAAGTTGCCTCGATACCCCAACGACCGAATCATCTTATTGGAGCTTTCTCGATAGCTCCAATACATACAGGCGATCTTCAGCGGAAAGCACGTAGTAGGGATCTCTTATCCCATGACTCTTGGCTAGGGCATAAACTACAAACTTCCCAATGCACTGGTAACTTTGAGAAAGAACTGAAGGATTACCATTTTCATCTACACACTGCTCACCCGTGAATGGACCCATATGGGAATGTAAGAAAGGCACTAGGACCAAGGTTCGCTCATCTACACCACATTGAAGATTTTTGGGGGGATTGTCAAGATGATAAAGAGGTATGTGCAAGGCACTATATGCGGATGACTGTGTATTTTATAAGAAAGGTGCAGCCATTTCCCATACTAGACCAAGTCGAAGAAGACGAGAGCACCATAATGGACCCTAGGTACCCCGCGGTCACCAATTTTCCAATACCAACAATTGACTGGGATGAGCAAGAGGTCGATGAACTCGATATTATAACCAAGCCAATCTTGGCTCATACCAAGGAGTGGGTTGATGGGCAGGTAGCCCGATTAAAACAACAAGGGGTGGTCCTGACATACGAAGGACTTAAGAGTAAACCAAGCACCACAGAGGAAGCCGCTGCCACCACTTCAACGGGCGGGACATCCAAGTCTCCTCCAGTCACCAGATCCAAGAAGAGAAAAGAGACGGAAATAGAGCAATCTCCTGACCCCAAAGTTTATACAAGGAAGGATTTGGGGGGTTCACCCTGCAAAAGACTTAAGCAAATAGGGGGTACGACAGAGTAGCCCTTAATCCAAGAAGAAGAGGAAAAAGGTACTAATCAAGTAAAACCTATTTTGGCTCTCCCTACTTTGGCTGCCCCATTATCTACCTCCCTAGCCATTGTCACTGCATCCCCGCCGACAGTGGACATATCTATCCATCTTGCCCCCTCACCTCCGACTGAGCCTATAATCGTAATTGACTCTTCCTCCGCCATGACTACTCCTCCTTCCTCCGCTACCATGTCACCCACTACATCACTCCCATTACCTACAGTGGCAGCACCAATGCTCGCTCCCACCTTTCCTGAAGCCTTTTCAAAGCATATGTAGAATATCCCTTTCGAGCTCTCCCAGATCCTCATGGATCCCACGCTTCAAGCAGCCTTAGCTCAGGTCCTCACTACTGCCAAACCTTCACAACCTCTGACAGGGCCACTGGCTATGGAAGCCACCATGTTAATCTCTAAGGAGTGGAAGAAATGAGAGCGAGAAGCCTCTAAGTCATTTGAGGAAGAGGCCGATGAATATCACGAGCACCCAAAGTATGAGCAACGGATGATCGACAGGATGGCCTACGAAGAGGAAGGAACTGGTTCCTCAGAGAGCGGGGATGAGGAGGAGGATGCCGATGGTAGGGTCATCGTGCAAACTTTTGATGATGACCTTGAGGAAGAAATGGCCCAACAGCCGAAGGGCACTGAAACGGAGGTAGAAAGGTCACTCTTGGAGAAGAAGGATAGCAACAGGAAGATAGTCCAAGAGAAGATATACCTGAGAGTGGGGCTCAAGTTGTCAAGAGCCTCAAAATCGAGCCGCTCAAAGAACATGTGAACGAGGTTGAACAAGCTGAGAGAAAGAAAGGGGGAGAAATGGAAGAAGAAGAAGGTCCCTAACAACTACTATCTACTAAGACTCCCATTAAGCGCCTCGTGTTCGTCCAGGACTCTGAAAAAAAAGAAGGAGATACTGCCAAGGAGGAAGAAAGGGCCCCAAAAGATAAGAAAATAGAGGCCTTGGCCGAGAAGGGCGAGGGTGATCATGAATCACCTAAGGGAAAGTCTGTTGTTCCAGAGTGGTTAGAGAAATAGCTCGAAAGAAAAACTCCTGTACTAAAAGACCCAAGGGCAAGACTAGAGGCTATATTAGCCCGAACTCAGATCACAACTAGAAAGAAGAAGAGGCCTAAGATTAAATCCAAGGTAACAATGGATGCCTTTGGATCTTGAGCTGGCCAAATAGCAACGCCTGTGGTAGGCCAGGCTGGTGTAAGTTACAACATCTCCACCCTTTATTTAGGAACTTTTACCAGGGAACAGAAGGTAGGACACCTTGAGGAGTCGGTGGCTACGGTGGTGCATTTGATAAAACATGACAATATTTCAAAAGATGAGCTCAAAGCACAGGTGGCCACCTTGACAGATTACATCCAACAGTGGTCCTCAATTAATGACCTGCCTAGCACATCTGCGGCTCCACCCCAACTGTTGTTCAAAGAATAGATTGATAAGATGGAAAGGATGAAGAACTTGGAAAAGGCTACGGAGGGCTAGTTCTGGCAGGTCTTGTATGTCATTTCATGGGAATTAGCCAGGATGTTCAGACAGCCAACAAGTTCTTGGATCTGCAGCAATCTTTGGAGGGTATGAGGAAGCTTTGCACTGACTTCCCTGCAACATATGACTCCACCTTTCCAAAGATCGAGGCTATACTTCAGTTGTGAAAGGCCACATGGGAAAAAGAGCTTGCGTTCAACAAGGACGATCACTGGTTGATGGATGTGTGGCGGCGAGACTTTGACAACAGGAAGGAAAGGTTGGAGCAAATAATGAGTAAAGTGGATCTAGATATCGAATGGATCAAAGAAATCAGAATGGAATGCGCTTGACACCTCAAACTAATGACGGAGTACGACATGCCCTCAATGCAGATGGATCCAGAAAAGGTAAAACCTTACTTCCAAAAGAAGATGGAGGACGGGATGTCTAGTGAAATAACGATAGAATTCATGAGTTTTGCTACCTGCACCTTCGACCAATCAGAGCTATTCAGCGATCAAGGCACAATGTATGATGAAGACTAGAAAAAGCTAGAGGATAATGTGAAAGAATGGAGCTACCAAATGCTATGGTATGAGATCATCGAGGTAGACAAGCTCCAACCGGTCATCCTAAAATTCATGGGATATACAGCATCGAAGAAGCAGGAGGACAGCCTTGTTGATGATAAAGAGCTCCCCAAAGAGTAGCTACAGTAAAACAACAATCAACAAAAAGACAAAATACTACAATGATGTCACTAGAGGACAAAATAGGGAAGAGGACAACATGTAATTTTAAATTGTAATATATTGAGGGTTGGTGAAATCCTATTTTGTAATTAATGAATCTTGGCCACACAATGAGAATTAATCTTGGCCATTCATTTGGGCTTTGGAAAGCTATAAATAGGGCTCTCCTTTCATTTGTAAAGAGAGTTGAATTGTTGTAAAGACATGCTGCAGACATTTATAATGAAAATACATTGATTTGGTGCATTTTCTGAGTTTTTCTCACTTGTTACTTGATTCAACCTCCATTGTTAGATGCTTGACTTAGATTCATATTGCTGTTCTAGTTAGTTGTATTCTTGCTTTGATAGATTTTAGAGATGCTATCCTGGGGTTATGAAAATTCCTGCAGTGTAGATGCCTTCTTAGTTCATACTTTTTACTATTTGCTGATGGTAGATAGCTGTGTAAAGTTAGTCTGGGCTTAAATTCAAAGTTGATCCATACTTTCATCTTTGTTCATGCATGCATATGGTGAATGAAAGACTAAATATTTGCAGACCTTAGAAGATAGCACAAATTCCATGAGACTGTGAGATTTATGGTTAAGTGAAATATTGTTTCCAGGGAGCTGTCCATCGCAGGAACACCATTATCACTATTCACAGTTAGTTGTAGGTCCAGGAACCTTCCGTCTTCCCCGCTCTTTTCCCCCTTTTTTAGAAGTAACTTATATAAAGGTTCATTGCACATTGTAAAGCTGAAATCGAAGAAACATCAAAGTTTTGGACCGCTGTCCGAACCTACAGCAAGGTGAAATCCAACCTCCATCTTAGAAACTTCGTATTTGAAGATCCATCTCGCATCCAGCTATGTAAGTCTGCCTTGTGATTACCAGCAAAATCACATCAAAATCAATTGAGGAGTTTCATGCAATTCATGACCTGACACCCGAGAGACCTTGGGGAGATTTTCAACACTTTGTCGTGGAAGATTTCCTTTCAAGAGAGGTAGTGCATTCGTGTACTGCCTATGTTGAGAAAGTGTGCAAAACACCCATCAACAGTAGGCATATGTTATTTATAACAATGACCCACTATCCCACTATCATGAGTAATGTGTACTTGTTCAATTAGGACAATATAATATGGATTTACACTTTTATCACTCTTAAAGCACAAGAGGACAGTGTGTTGGGCTCGACCCTTGTGGGAGCCACATTTTATCCCACATGCTTTAATCAGATGAATAAAAAAAGAAACAATGATTTCACCTATACCTGCATAAGAAGCAAACATGTTAGATAAAAATTTAGCATATGATGGATGTGTTTGATTATGCTCTTTGTTTTCCTAGACATCAGTAACTAGTATTCTAGCTATTTTAATGCAGATGAAGGTCAAGTTATATGTTTTCAGATGTTTGCAGATATATAGATTGGTGATCTTTCATTTCTCTAACCTAGCCTCATCTCACTCATGTAGGGAACCTAGGAGAAGCAAGGATCAACAACTAGAGACTGGACAAAAGTGAAGAACTGGATCTAATGTAGGATAGACAACTGGGATTTTTCATTTAGGCAATGATGGGTCCCCTATCTTTATGTGTATTTTTTTTATCTGCAAATGTATAGTTTTTATTTTATTTGCATTAAAATAGTCAATCTCATGGCTTGTGTGAGACATTATCCATTTACATTATTAATGAAAATTACAATTTTAAAAATATTGTGCATTTTATCCTATGTTATATGCATCTTCATAATAAAATGTAGTAATGTAATCTTCTAATTTTCCTTTTTATGCAAATGAATGTGACATAGCAGAAATAAAATGTACCTTCTTTTCACTTGTAAAACATAACAACTCTACCTGTTTGAGTTAGTAGCTAAAATAGGTAACATTTTGGGTGACATCTGTTATATATTTTCCTTCTAAACATCTTGACCAGTTGCATGAAGCTTATCCATTGGGCACTGAGTCACCTAAACATTGACACAACTTGAAAATAGTCCATTACACTATAACTCACAAGATCATTGCAAAAAACCTTAGAAACTTATTCAGACACCAAAACCTCATAAGGAAAACTACCTAACTATGTTGAACAACACTTACGGAAATTGAAAACTTGCATCTAAACTATGGTGGAATAGCACTTATTGAAAACAAAACTCCTAGTCTAGCAAAACAAAATAGATCAAACCCCAAAAGAACATTTGAGGTGTATCCTATTGATTGGGATAGGTAGAATTTATCCATACATCTTTGATAACTAGAATGCATTGTGCTCCTTACATTCTATAATAACAAATGGGCCACTCCAGAAGTTATCAAACTTAGTGTGTTTTTCTGGCCTGCTTTTCAATTCATCCCATTTGAGTAGAACATCACCCTCTTAGAATACTCTAGGTGTTGCTTTCTTAGATCAAAGACTCTTTTTGTTTGGATTTGATGATACTCCAAGGACTTCATTGCCTTATCTCTTGTCTCTTCTAGCTCCATGAGCTGAGCATACCTAGTTGCCATTAGGTCCTGCTCCTCAAACATTTCTAGTTGATTTATAATATCAAGAGCTAGAAGTTCCACTCATAAAGGAAATATATCCTCTTTACCATAAACCAACACATATGCGGAGTTCCCAATAGACATTTTGGGAGTTAATCTATTTTCCCATAAGGAAGATTTCATCTTGGTGTTCCAAGTTCTTTGATTATCCTCCATGATTCTTTTGATGATTCTTATTAGCTTCTTGTTTGTTGATTTTACTAAACCATTACCCTGAGGGTAATAGTTTGATGATGTATTCAAATAAATGTCATTCCTGAAAGCCTATTCACTTAATCTTAATCCAACAAATGTTAAAGCACTATCTGAAATGATTGATTCAGGTACTCCAAACCTGGTTACTATATCATTATAAAAGTTTAAAACAACATTTTCATTGGCTTCTTTCAAAGCCATTGCTTCAATCCATTTGTAAAATAATAATTTGCTATAAGTACCCACCTATGTCCTGCACTAGAAGGCAGGTTGATGGCACCTATGAAATCAATACCCCATCTCATGAAGGGTTGTTCCACTTGAATTGGTTGTAGAGGTAAAGTTGGAAGCCTCTCTTTTCCTACAAAAATAGCACATTTTACACATTTTCTTGCCCATGCATGGGAATCCTTAAACAAGCTTGGCCAATAGTATCCATCTCTCATTATCTTCCATGCAGTTGTTCTTGGGGAAAAATGACCCCCAATAGTTCCATCATGGAACTCATCAAGTACTTTATCTACTTGATCATGATTAATACATCTTAACAACACACCATGAAGGTCTTTTCTAAAAAGAATATTATCAACCAAAACATAAGGAATATCCTGCAATTTGAAATATCTCCTCTTAGCCTTATCTAAACCTTGTGGACAATCACCAATTTGCAAGAAATGGGTCATATCTTGTACCCAATGCACGTGCAATATTCTAAAGCTCATCATTACTCACCAAAACAATCTTTGCTTTTTCCCTTTCCTCATTTTTAGACCCTGTAGCTAGCTATTCACATAGCCCTCTTCCCCTTACAATCTTGGTCATCTTTATGTGTCTATCATATTCCATAACCTTTGTAATTCAACCATCCCTCTTTTCATTTAGGTCCCTACTTAACAGAAAATCCTTCACACTAGGGTGAGCAACCATTAGATGTATCTTATTGTTAGAAATCAAAGGTTTAAACTTTTTAAGACTTTTGATAACAACAAGTACATGCTTCTCCACAAAGGTATACCTCTATTCATAATCCTATAAACTCTGAATAAAAAAGGAAATGGGTTGTTCTAAACCATCATTATTCTATTGTATCAACAATGTAGAAATGGAATCTATGATACCAAAATCATAAAAAATAAAGTCCTTTGAAAAAAAATGGATTTACTAGAGTAGGAGCTGCTGATAGCGCCTCCTTAATGGCTTCAAAAAATTTCTTTCCCTCTCTAGTCCAGCTGAAACTTGCATTCTTCTTCAACATGGTAGTTCATGACCTCAAAAGATTTGCAACATCTTGAATAAACCTTATTAAAAAAATTATTTTTCCAAGAAAGCTTCGCAACCTCTTTTTGTGATTGGGTAAAGACAACTTTAAGATGGCTTTCACTCTTTTAGGATCAATGGTGATCCCCTATTTTGACACCCTGTGTCCTAAAAGATTGCCTTTGTGAATTGAAAAAGTCCACTTCTTGGGGTTAAGGGATATACAAAACTCCCTGCACATCTTAAACACTTGTCTTAGATGAGAAAAATTCTCATTTGCATTTTTAGAAAAAAAAATTGTTGTCATTAAGATATATAAGCACCAATTTATGAATCAAGCCTTGAAATGCCATGTCCATGGCCCTCTAAAAGCTGACACCAACATTAGATAAACCAAATGGCAGTATTTTATAGGCCATAGTGCCCCACTTTGTGGTAAAAGCAGTCTTGTATTGGTCCTCTTCTTTGACCAATACCTAGTTATAACTAATAACCATCAAGCAAGGAAAATTTCTTTGAACTAGCAACTACTTGAAGGATCTGCTCCATAGAGGGCAGAGGCTAATGATCTTTCAATGAGGCTCTATTAAGGTCTCTTAAGTCTACACAAAGCCTAATTTATCTATTTTTCTTCCTAATCAGTACAAGGTTAGAGACTAACGAGGTATGCTTGATTGGGAAAATAATGTGTCCTTCGATCAGATTGGACAATTCATTTATCATAAGGGGCTCAATTTTTGGATTTAAAGGCCATTGTTTCTTCCTAACAAGATTTGTATTTGGCTCTAATTCTATGGTATGTTGGGCAATATGGGGATCAAATCCCTCTAAATCTAAGTATTCCCATGCAAAACATCTTGAAATTCTTAACTAAGAGCAACAAAAGCTTTCCTATCTACTTGTGAACAAAGTTTTTCAATTTTAAGAAGGTTACCTTTAAATATATCAATCTCTTCATAATGTTCCTCCTTGACCTACATGTTGGTGTTGCTCTTTTTGAGCTGATCATCAGTGTTGAAGATAGATTCTAAGGTGACTAGACCCCTGGGAAGCTTGTTAGTCCTCTACTAAATGATTTGATCATCATATTGTTGCTTAAGTTTCTCCTAATTTACCATTGGAAAATAATCTTCTTCAAGGATAAATCTCAACACCTGCTCATCACTCTTGAATACTTTCCAATGAATGGTATTATCAGGAATAGAAGGCTTTACAACAACCTTAACATATTGTTGCACTTTTCCCTTTTTAATATCATTAGGTATATCAAACTGAGCACCTATTGCAGCTAACCTATCTATGTGCTTATCCTAATTCGTAGTAATTGAAATCAGATTAAAAGTATTGAATTCCTCTATCATATCTCACACCCTATGCTTAAAAGACTTAAGCACATCATTTTTAGTCACATTCAAGCCCCTTACCTGATTTACTATTAATTCACTGTCTCCAAACACCTAAAGGAAACTTATCTTTCTTTTCCTTATCGATTCCAAGCCCTGAATAAGACCTTCATATTCAATAGTACTGTTAAAACAAGAAAAAGTAATTTTGGAAGCAGAATAATACTTGTCACCTTGTGGGGACAAGCATTGCCTCCCCACCAGCTCCATTCCTACTTCTAGAGCCATCAAAGTACATCTTCCACACCTCATCCTATTGTCCTAGCTATTGTTTTTCCTTCTTTTCAAGGTTTGGCATCACTGTTTCAAGTTCATGTAACACATATACTCCCAAACCATCCTCTTTAATATTATCATTTGGATTATCTTCAATATTTTCTACTACCCACTCATTTAAGAGTATATCTGGTACACTTTCAGCTTGCAATTCTTGAGTAGCAAGAAGCTCACTATCCTCAAGAACAACATAGTTTGCATTAACAACACTTGGTATATAAGGTCCAATGTGATCTTTAGCAAGTGACTCAGATTTTATAGTCACTTTTGTCCCATATTTAGTCCTAAATAGCATGTGGGACCAATTTGAGGACAAATAACGCCTATCTTGGCAGTAAAATATCTTGAGAAGCATAATGCAAAATAAGTTGGCAAGTTAATGTAAAATATATCTTGGGGAATGGAAAATTTTGGACAAGAATGAAGTGTAAGGCTTAAGTCCTTAATGAATCCTATGGTATTAATAAATGACCTATCTAATTGGACCGCTCCTTTCTCAAGGGGTTGATATTTTAGTTTGAACTTGTTAGCAATTTGTTTGGGCATAACAAAATGGCTTGCCCCACTATCCACCATGCAATTATGGACCAACTTATCCCCTACTATCAAATACATAAAATTGAGGTGGGTTGACATATTTACCTAATTGTTTATTATTGTCTTGGGGTGTATTTGTAAAAATAGATTTAAGTTGACCTATTGGTGTATCATTTGAAACATTCACATCAGATAAAGCAAATTGTAATAAGTCTTTTTGGCCTGGGATGGATAAAGAATCCCACATAGACATTGATACATTCACTTTCTTCATACTTTCAATAATATTTTAAGGTGTAGTAGTATTTACCTTAAGTTGAGTCCTCACAACAGCAAGATCAAGTTGCAAATGAGTTGATTGAGGGTGACTCCCAGTTTGTTCTTTGGTAGCATCTTGTGGATTTATCTATAATATGCATGGCACTTGAGATGTAGATAGGCCAAAAACTTCTTTCCCTTTGTTTGATGACTGTTAAATCTCAAAATCCCTCTTTTTGGCTCTTGTATTAGCTGTAACTAGAGAATCATCTCCATTCAAACCACAAAATTCCCCTCCTTGCCAATTCAGGAGAGTTGTATCATCTGGAGAATGATTTTGTTGTGGTGATTCCTCATTGGTTATGCTCTACACATTTGAGAAATTTTGTACCATCAAAGCCCGACTAATGACTCCATTCAAGCATGTAGCTTGATTGTGGAGCTGATTGCACAGAAAGCACCACTCATAGTCCTCTACAAGGTTATTTTATACAAGAACAAGATCCTTAGTTGCACTAAAATGAGTAGGATTATACAACTAAAAAGGCCTTGGGTTCACATTTTATCTTGCTCCTTGTTGATTTCCTTGAAATGGATGTCTATTAGCTTGATAAGTTTGATTGCACCCTTGGTTTTGTGGTTGATAGGGCTTAAAACCCTGAAACTGCTGCTTCTTAATGCTAACCAACTCATTACTAAATGTATGAAGTAAATTTTCAATCTTTTGATGGTTGTTTTTAATCTCTTGCAACTCCTGAGATGGACCTAGGACAATAATTTCTTGGCTAATAGTATTTGGTAACGTTGGGATAACAGGTAAATGAGCAAAGGGTGGTATTTGCAGAGGAATTGAAGACTGGATTTCTAGGAAAATTGGCATTAGAGGTCTAGGTGCTATCTTACCAACTTGAATTAGACTATTTTATGCTCTAATTGTTATTTCATAAGCATTTGGTAAAGAGACACTCCCATAGATTGTATCATGATAGAAATGTCACTATTAAGAGCCATCAAATAATATAGAAAAGAATATTCCAAAGAAGCCCTTACCATGTCAGGAATTCTATACCACATTTTTTGGAAGTGATAATTAAAGTATGTCATCTACTCCTTGGGAGTTGTATTGATTGTTGTCAACTATTCAACTAGTGACAAATGATTAGATTTATCCTAAAATTGCTTGTGCAACTTGTCTCCTAGTTCATTCCATGTTGCAATAAAACTGACTGCCAAGCCTTTGAACCATTGTAAAGCCTTTCCTTTAAAATAAGTAGCAAGAAATCTTACTGCAACATTTTCCTGAGTAATGTGGCGGACTCCACACAATGAAGCTACATCTCTAATGTGCTCAATGAGAGTAGTTTGATCCTCCCCTGTGAAAAAAGGTAAACTTTTCAAAGTAGCCATAGGTATATCATCATGTTGTGCAAGATTTAAAGGACTTCCTCCATTAAGTGGAAAAAAAGGCTGATTCCTATCCATTTGTGCAACTGGAGGTGTGACCTGAGTTGGAACAATAGGTACAACAACTAAAGCAATAGAAACACTTGTTGCAACTACTGGTTTGAAACTAGGTGTAGACTGAACTCTTTTGGATGAAATAGGAGTTCATTTTATAGTTATTCCACTCCTCCTAGGTGGTGACAATTGTAAATATTCAAAATGGACAATGCTACTTCTTGTTTGTATTCTTTGCATATGTTGTCTTGGGCTAGATTTTGCTAACCATTAGACTCAGAGTCGCCAGACATGCAAACTTAACCTCTAAAAAGGTTTGAAATTTCACTAGTTGCACATCATAACTAGCAAAAATAAAATAAAATTTCAAGACTGCCTTGATTCGACAGTCCCACTGAGCGTGCTAAAATTGTTATCTCCTGGATTTTCACCCTATTAAATATGAAATTCAACAATCCAGTGAAAGCATGGGAATGATGCCAAGGTGTGGATACCTCAAACAATACCAAACCTACAGAGAAGGTTGGATTCCTAGCTGGTTATCACCTAAAAACTAACTTACTCTACTATTTTGAAAAGGAAAAGGGGAGAGAAATATGCATAATTGAGAAACTAAAAATGAACAAAAAGACTAAAGAGGTGATACACCAAACCGAACTTGGAGATAAACTCAGAAAATCAACACTTGCTTAAAATGACTTAAAATAAACTTGCACAACTCATTCTTGTATGCCTTTGCATAAGTATTTCATAACAAGGTCCTGATGCTCAAGCTTCTAGAAGGAAGGTGACTTCATAGCTATAAGCCATTCACAAAACTTGACATAGATTATGACCTACATAAACAAACTCTTGCATAAAGGTGTTGAACATGAGACAAAGCTATAAGGAAATAACAATACCTCTCAAATAGCTTGATCAAATCATTTGAATGCACACAATGAAGCAAGGAAAAAGAAGGCAAAACTCAAAAATCATTGATATTCAAGTATCTTGTATTATTCATGTCCAAAATGTGAGTTACAAAAATATGCCAAAATTTGAAAAAGCACTAAAAAGTCACTAAGTCCAAAAATTGCATAAAGAAGAACTAAACTACAAATGAGTCAAATGAATGACTATATCATCAACTCCCAAGTAGTTGCACCAAAATAGGAACCAAAAATTTCCTTGGGTCGGATGCCTCCAAAAAGCCTAAAATCTAGCAACTAGATTCCCTCCAAATGAACTCCCATGTGTGAAAAAGGCTAAGTTTGACCATACCAAGTATCTAGGCATGCAAAACCACCTCCTATATTCTCTCATAACCTCCAAAAAAGTGAATAAAATCCCCTACATTCTCTCCATATGTTTGCAAACTTCCTCTATCTCCCTCTAGATGCTTGCAAAAGCATTATGACATTTATATTCACATCTCCCTTCGCCATGCGTTGAAAGCTCAATGCACTTGATTTTGCATTAAAAATAACATTTAAACTTAAGTGATTTATAAATTATCACTTAAGTAAATGCTTTGAATTTTTCAAAAAGAATGCAAAAAAAAAAAAAAAAAACATGACTCAACCATAAGAGAGATTACAATGTAAAGAAGCTAAGTCTCAAGAGTCCGATGCATAGCATATACATGATAATATAACACAAGGCATAAGACTTAGAAATCTTAGCCCATGGGGATATTATTTTTTTGCAAAAATAAAATACAAAGGAAAAAAGCCTTAGTTGTTTGTCGGCATTCTTTGGGTTTTGAAATCCTAACAACAAAACCAACACAAAAGAAAGGAAAAAAAATTTATTTTTACCATGACTTTTGGAGACTTCCTCCCAGCCATGCCGACCTAGGTTTTCAATAGATCATTCTAAAGGTGATTCATGGCAGATTTTCACATTACAGAGGCACTTTCTTCACAATTTCTAATGAACATGGCTTCTCATGGTTGGGTAAGCATTTTTATGTCATTTAGTTTCATTTTCTGAAGAAAAAAATGCTCGAATCAAGCCATCTTTACATAAAGAAATTAATACATTTTCATACTTTGTGCTTTCTCTACATTTTCCACACATTTACTTGGGGATTGCTTGTTTTTTCCTAAAAATAAATCTTGGTTCCATTTCATTATTCTTTGGCCATATGTTCTACATTTCACTTTTCTAAAGCTTGTTGAAAGCTCAAACCTCTCTCTTTCTTTTATAGTTGTGATTTATGAAGAAAATCCCAAGTGGGTTTGTGTATTATGTGAAAGATGTGTTCTCCTCATGTAGACTTCATTTATTTTCTCTTGAAATGGGTGTGACCATATGTTACTACACAGGTATCAAAAATTATTGTTGGGTTATAAAACCCGTGCCTTTTATTACTTATGCTCTTCTATACATTTTTTTTTCCTCTTGAAAATAGTCATGGCTCGGCCTACATTTCTATATAAAAAGAGGGTTTCATTTTTACAAGTCTCTGACAATAGCTCATTATCATTTTTGTAATCAAGGGATTTTGAAAGCATCTCTGTATTTTTTTTCTCTTGTTCATAATAGCATGATAATTATTGTTAACACTGTCACATAACTACTTCAAATTATCTTGATTCACTTGTTGGTAACCCCTCTGACTGTAGATTCTGATAATTGCTTTTACCTTTATCCTCTTGAAAAATGGTTGATCTTTGATCTTGAACAATAGGATAGAACCTATGAAAAGAGAAAATATAAGCAATTGTAAGTCTCATTATCCATATACTCTTGACCTCCCTTTATGTGAATTCCTTCAGGTTACTGTTCCTTTGTATTCCTTATGGGCTAAGAAATAGATCCATCAGGGAAATACACAATAAGAATACCATCATTCATTCAAGATGCTCCAATAATCAAGATGATGAACCATCAAGAATCTATTCATAGTGGGAGTTCCAGTCTCAACTATGCATAATGTGTTCATAGATCTAACATTTTGAATTGCCACCAATCTTCTCAAATGAACTTGTCTATCCTTCTTGGTTATTTTCAAGTATTTTTATGATTTTTAACTTACCAAGGCCTATATTCATCTCCTACAAATTTCTATTTATTTGATTTCTTGCATCTATCATTGGAGATTGTGATCAACAGTCCTCTACTGAACAAGAGCTATCTTTATCATAACATGTTGCTCTCTATGTTGTCCTCATATTTCATCATGTAAGGATATCTTATTTTTCTGTTCCATAATCTCTGGGACTAATAATTAATGTGCATTCACTACCATTTGTAAGAAACAAATGACTATTCTACTAGCATCCTATCAAGCAACTATATAAACTGCTATCTTTGTATCTTGATTGCATGGTTGCATCCAAGTATGCATTTTCTAAAACTCAGTCATCTTTGTGGTGATTGCTTTATCACTAGTTTTATGCCTTTGTTGAGATTCAAACCAATGATATTGTTCCCTATGTATTTTGTATAGGCCTACTCTCTTGAGGACACTTTATACTAGTGGCATGATGACTAGTTTATTCTTCAACCAAGCTATAACAACTATGAAGATAAGCCTTCCATCCACTATATTCATATATCTCATGACTCTTATAGATTTCCATAACCATTATAGAGAAGATTGCATCTTGTATTTAAGCCACTATTCATTTATTAAAAGTCACTTCTTATAGGCTCTATGATCAAATGAAATAGTCCAAGATGACTGTTACCATTCTAGGCTATCATGGGTGCAAGTAATGGCTGCCACTTTCATGTGATGGCATGCACTATCACAAAGATTAATACTTCAATAGAACTTCATTTGTATCCCCTACACCCTCAAGAATACTGTCCCTTATGGTGTTCTAATGGAGTAGGAATATTTTATTTATAACAATGACCCAGTATCCCACTATCATGAGTAATTTGTACTTGTTCAATTAGGACTACATAAGATGGATTTACACTTTTATCCCTCTTAAAGAACAAGAGGGCAGAGTGTTGGGCTCGAACCTTGTGGGAGCCACATTTTATCCCACATGCTTTAATCAGATGAATCATAAAATCAACAATGATTTCACCTATACCTACACAAGAAGCAAACACATTAGATAAAAACTGGGCATATGATGGATTTGTTTAATTATGCTCTTTATTTTCCTGGACATTAGTAGTATGCTAGCTATTTTAATGTAGATTAAGTTCAAGCTATATTTTTTCAAATGTTTGCAAGATATATAGATTGGTGATCTTTCATTGCTCTAACCAAACCTCATCTCACTCATGTAAGGAACCTAGGAGCAACAACTGGAGACTGGACAAACGTGAAGGATTGAAGCTAATGTAGGATAGACAACTGTGATTCGTCATTCAGGAAATGAAGGGTCCCCTATCTTTATATGTGCATTTATTTTATCTGCAAATCTATAGTTTTTCTTTTATTTGCATTAAAATAGTCAGTCTCATGGCTTGTGTGAGACATTATCCATTTACATTATTAATGAAATTACAATTTTGAAAATATTGTGCATTTTCTCCTATGTTATATGCATCTACATAATACAATGTAGTAATGTAATCTTCTGATTTTCCTTTTATGCACATGAATGTGACATAGCAGAAATAAAATGTACCTTCTTTTCACTTGTAAAATATAACAGCTCTACCTGTTTCAGCTAGCAGCTAAAATAGGTAACATTAGCAACAATGTATTTTCACCTCTCTACAATTTAATTTCATTTTCTTCAAATGAAACAAATTTGGACACATTGCAAGGAACTGCAAAAACAATTTTGTGAGTCCTCCCCTACCAAAAAGTGGAAGATAGGTATCAAAAAGTAGAAATCATGAATTAGATAAAGTCTAGAGAAAGGTTCCTGAAGAAAAGAAGTAAAAAAATTCATTGATTGCTCAAAATGCTTTACATGCTTAGAAGGAGAAGAATTTGTGGATCATAGATAGTGTTTTTTCAAGCCACATGACTGGATATAAAAGTAAGTTCATGAATTTCAAGAAGTTTGAAGGTGGTTTGTTACTCTTGTAAATAATTCAATTGCCAAAATTTTTGGTAAGTGTACTTTGAGTCTTGATGGTGGTAGGACAAAGACACATGATGTTTTGTATGTTGAAGCCTTAAAGAATAATATTTTGAGTGTCATTCAGATGTGTGATAAGGGTTATAAGCAATCTTTTAGTGTTGAAGGTTGTGAAGTTAGGGAAACAAGCACCGATGAACTGATTGTAGAAGGAAGAAGAACAAACAGTGATTTATATAATCTAAGTGAATTGAGTGGACAAAGTTGTCTCACTATGTAGAGAGAAGAAAGTTGGATTTGGCATATAAGGTTAGGACATATGAATTTTTATGACATTGTAAATATTAGTTCAAGAGGACTGGTATGGGATATTCAAAGATCAATAAGCCTCAATCAACTAGCTACAAGCTATGTCATGAAGGGAAATAAACAAGAAACAAATGTCCTTCTAAGGAGTATTCTACATCAAATCCATTAGATTTGGTTCATACAGATTTGTGAGGACCTATGAGGACTAAAATCCTATAAGGAGACTACAAATCCTTTATAATGTCTAATTAACTTGGTGCTACTAGGTAGACACACAACCCAGAGTGTAGATTAGTAACTAAATATTTCATCTTTCACTAGAGGCTTTATTTAGTTATCAACCAGGGACTCGTACACTTTAGATAGTGCTAGCACAATTTATGCACTCATGTATCCTAGACACATCCTATATCAATGGAGTATAGGTAATTACACATGTAAAAAAATTGTAAAAGCTGGAAAAGGAAATGAAATGCTAATTTGTAAAATAAGGGAAATACATATAAGTTGCCAACTTATGCTACAGGTATCTATCACTCAAGACTGTAACTATTAATTTCTAAAAATGAACTATAACTAATTCAACTAGAGTATGAAACAAACACGAAGCTACATAATTTAATATAGATTAAATAATGAAATTCATGAATGACACATGCATACAAATGGAAACCACTTAACTAATTTTGATAATGCATCAATCAATCTAATAATAAGAAATGGAGTGATTAATTTATCTCAAGTGGTCCTTGCTTGTGTTTTTTCTTTCATAGATCAATAAAAAATATATCAAATTAACTCCCTTTATTACATATAAAAACTGAACTCTTACATACAATCCAACAAGAATCTGGTGAATATTTCTTATTCAATAACACACACACACACACACACATATATATTGTTGTAATTGGTAAAAAAAAAACAACTAACAACTAGAAACAATGATAAAAAACCACTAGCAACTATATTTACTCCTCATCAATGGATCCCACTATAGGGTATGTGAGGAGCTTTATTCCTCTAGGACTAAAAATAGATTCATAAAGTATCCATCCACTCTCCCTCAAAGTTAGGGAGAGGACATAGTATTAAAATAGAAAGCAATAATTATGAAGTAGGAGTAGAAAAACTGATTTAGAACTATGTGTTTAATGGTTAACTACCATGATAGAGACATGTTCATGAGGATAGTCACATCATGAGTTAGTCCTATTTATAACAAACTTCTTCTCCTTCTAGTAGTCTTATTTGGCGGAAAAGAATATGTTGTCATGACTAACGATTGATCATTAAATTATCACCTTCATTATTTTATTAAAATTTCACACTTTATTGTTTGGAACTCTCCCCTACAATCATCCACAGTCCCTATGCTATGGGATGGAAAACTTGTTGTGGGTTATAGTCCTTCTAGTTGCAAGATATTAGTTTCATCCCTAAGGCATCCACATTATTAAAATTCATAATTAAAACAAAGAATCATACTAAATCCATAGACATTTGTGTATTTACACATACATATGTCAATATATCATATTTATATTTCCAAATACTTAAGTCTTCTTTAAAGTGTATGAAAGGCCTAAAAAAGATACATGAAGTCTTAGGAATGTCTCTAAAACTTAGCAGATGAAAGTATAGAAACATAAAATAGTAAAGAAAACTAGCCATTATTTGGATCCATCATTTACCTACAACTAAGCCATTTCTTTTCCTCAAGAAATATTTAGGGTTGAAAGTTATATTGTAGGGACATCTCTCTAAAATATAGCACAAATCTCACTCCTTTTCCCTGCTTTAGGTATTAGCCTTTCTGATTTGAGAGCTTTACTAGACTTTTATTTTCTGCTACTTCTTCTTCCCCTCTTTTCCTCCTTGTTCAGTGTGGTATAGGAAATAAGAGGATAGGAGGATGAAAGGTAAGTGGGAAGCAAGTAACTCCATTTATCATTGAAATTTAAATATATTTATGAGACCTCAAAACTATGGCTGCATAGTTGTAAACATAGTGTGGTTACTTTTTCTTGAGTTCTAGCATAAGCTCATCCCATCTTCTCTCAACAAAGTTAAAGGCTTCATTGATGGTACCTGTTGCTAGTTCCTTCATTATTTTATAAACCTTTTGTCTGCATTCTATTATATTTTTTCCACCTCCCCTATGATCTAAGAGATCCAACCATTGATCTATTATAGCATTTGGGTCCACTGCCTCCTTCCTTAGCTGTAAGGGGGTATATTTTTCTTTCTCATGATATTCATTTAAAAGTTTCCCCCTTTGGTGCTCATTTCTAACATAAGAGGCCAAAGCCCTTATTTGGAGATCCCCTACAAACATCAATGCATTCCATGCAGTTTCATCTAAAAGAACAAAATTGTGTAAATAAAACTAACATAATTAATCTTGCATCTGAGGTGTGAAGTTCTGTAAATTGTCTAAGAACAAAAATTCCCTATTCATGGTAACAGGTGGGTCACTAATCATTTGAATAAATTGAAAACATAAAAACATTTCCTACAAAATTAAAGCATAAACCTTGGAAAGTAGCCTGCATTTCATTAGCTGCACTATTTTATTTTCTAGTTATTCAATTCTTAGTTTCAATTTCTTCACCTCTATTTCTTGCTTCTCAAGTTCTTTGGTGTGATTAGATATTATCTCAGATTTCTCCCTTTTCCATTCTTTTCTTTTTGGTAGGATTCTTGTGTTCTCTTCCATAATTCAACACATAATGACACAACAATTGATCCAGTGGGGGTCTTCATGGGTCCAATTGAGCTCTATGGAACTGGATCATTTCCTTCTATTTCCACCATGGTAAATTGTGCCAATATTTATAGCTTTGACCCATGCTCAAAATTATAGTCTTTCTTCCAAATCCTTGATTCTTTCATCCCTCTCATGATCTTTCTACTAATAACTTTTTAATAATTCCTCTAATTGTTTAATCCTATGCAAAAATTCTTACAACTCTTTATTTTTATTCCTTTCTTCCAAGAAAAATTCCTCATCTTTTTCCATAGAAATGTTCTTCTCCCATCTCATATATATATATTCAAACCCTTCTGAGATAGGTCTCTTTGGAGATATTTTTCACATCCTTTTGGAAACAAAAATATCTTTTGAATTAGATTCATAAGCGCTAGAAAAATACAAAGACTATGCAATTGGTGCCTTTACTTCATCACCAAGGGCATTCCCCTCTGAGTCTGTATTTGTTTCTACTATTAAATCTTCTTTTTACTTTTTATGTGTTCCTCTCATGGTCCCCTCCTTCCTTAGGTGATGTGATCACCTCCTAGATTGTGTGGGATTCCTCTACCCCTTTGTAGGTGTAGAAGTAGAAACCCCACTCTTTCTTTTCCTTTCTTTTGGTGGCATTTTATTATAAACTAAGGTTTTCAAATTATTTTTAGTTGTGGGCTGCTCAATAGAGGCTACAAGTGTTTCTTGTAGACCCTACTCTTCTAGTTCATTCATGTTGTGGGTAGGTGTTATAGCAGGAGAGCCAAAGGGAATTTATTCCTCAAGAGCAACCAAGACAAGTTTTGTTAGATGCATAGGACAACTAAGAGGGGGTTGAATCAGTTGTACATTAAAAAATTCAATCCCTCATCAACTTTCAAAACCTTATCAAAATTTAAACCCTCATTAAGAATTAGAAGAATGTAAACACAACTGTACACAAGAGAGCACTAAGTCTATGTGGAAAACCAAAGAAGAAAAAAACCACTATGAGGATTAGCTCACATATATATGAATAGCAACATTGAATACAATTAGGATCACTTCTCAAAAAGAAAAGAAAGACTCATTTCCAAAAGGACTAATTCTCCAGAAGAAAGAAGAATAGAGGAATACTATTACAAAGAGATTCAATATCTCAAGGAAATAGGAGAAATAAACCACTGCAACTTTATTCTATTTGCAACCTTTGGCTCACTACCTCTAGTAACTTCAAGCACACTAAAAATGTAGACACCTTTTGCTCACTACATCTGAAAGTCATAGGCATTGAGCTTGCACTTAGATCACCACACTTGATTACATTCACATATTTCACATCTTACACACTTTCCACGCACTCCACACAATATTCACATTGCATTTATACCATCCACGACCTAAACAATCTCAATTAGGTCGGCCTCAATGAAACATATGCACCTCTAATGTGCAACACCAAAATAGGTCAGCACCAAACACTTCCATGGTGGAAATAAGTAAAGGAAGACCACGATAAGGGTTAAATAGGACCCAATTCTACACCAAAAAACTTCACCACACTTCCACAAACAACAAACAACCTCCACAATTATCACTAGCATGCCAAGTCAACTACATCTGCATAAACACTAACGAGCAACCACACATATGCCTCTCCAGGTTTGAAAACACTTTGTGGACCACACAACAACTCTGTACAATATCCAAGAATATTCAACATCATAATAATATTAAACACCACTGACACAACCCCCTAAAACTAAATAATACTTTCATTGTGTGCAACTAGACATATTGGCACAAACATACAACTAACTAACTAACCTTGCAAAACATCTCAACATCTGAAACCTCAAGGGAAGGAAGTTACACACAATATAACAATGTTCCAAAATCCACAAGATAGGAAACCTCAATGTGGAGAAATGTGGAGCAATCTCATTTATCTCAAATACCTTCTTCACAAACACACACACTGTCAAACATATCTTCCATTCCTGCATGATCCAAAACTTGAAACTTTGGGTATAACACCTCTAAACAACTTTTATCATCATGTCCATACTATACAAGCATATCTTCAACCATGAAATTTAGAGCACAACACTGAACACACCCCTATCACACTGCCCACTCTTTTATTCAAATTTTCTCAAAAGAACTTGGAAACCAAGTGCCTAGCTACATAAAAAACACTACAAACACCTCTCTAACACATCTACAACATCTGCAACACATCTCTTCATGACTAAACTAGAGTTTGACATAAATATGACATCAAAACCACAACATATCCACACTACCAACAATATTGAACAATCTTCCTAACAATACCAGCAATCTTCCAACATTGTGTTGACATCAATGACAACACCAACAAGCTTCCAACAAGTTCTTCTATTTAATATTCTTGACCCTTATTTTCTTCATTAGGTAATTGAATGATGTTGAATATTGTTGCAATTCAAAAAATCCTCCCAATACACATTAGTAAATTGAACCATAAGGCTCTTTTCCACCAGTAAAGGAACTAAAAAGAAAAGTGATAGTGTTGTTTGATTCCTTTTTCTTTTGTACTATGAAGACCTTCTTTTGAACAAATTGTATAGAAAATTAGGAACATTCACATTCCTTCCATGGCGTAAATGACTTAGATATTTAAAAAGAGTTGTATACAATACCAATTATCTTCCATCACTGTTAAGTACCTAACAATATAAGTGGCTACAAAGGCCCAAATCTAGGGTAATGATAAGAATTTGGTACCTTGTGAAGAAAATTCCAATTTTTCTCCTAGCAAGGAGAATTCATTCTTAGCTATAATTGCATCTTACCTCACTAGAAACTACTCTCCCACCCTTGGAAGACCTGACACTTTGGATATAGAAGCTTTTGATGCGTCTACTCTCAAACCCCTGATAATTACCTCATCATTTTGCAGGGTACTAAAAATATTGTTGGGTCATCACTTCATTAAATTTTTTAAGTCTCAAGAAGTAGTCCAACTAGTCAGCTTTCCAGAAGATAGAAATGCATTGTCTGTCTTCTAGTAGAAAATTATGTGTTGTTTTTTCCCTTCTCACAATGTCACCCCCTTTATAATGCTTTAATCTACATTCACTCCCTAGTTCTATTCTACTTTATTTTTATTCTCTCACCCCAATTATACTTCTTTTTCTATAATGTATATTATAATACTCAATTGAATTTCCCAATTCTACTACTGAATGTTTTTATATTTCCTCTAAACTCTCACTTTACTAGTAAAAAATAAATAAAAAATGATAGAAAGTTTGAAAACAAGAAAACTAAGGAATATAGCCTTGAATACCCCTCCCACCAACTAAATTTTCTAAGTTTCCTCACTTAGCATGTACAGTTTGGGCGGAGTCATAAATTAGAAGTAGTCAAAATTTAAACATGATATTGATAGGCATGCATGAATGATAAATATGTATACAATTGTAATCTTCAATGACAATTATGATAGTTAATGAAGAGAGTACCTATAGGAATTGTTTGATTTGAAATGTAACTCATGTGAAGTAGTTGAATGTCACCTACAACGTGATTTGAAATGACATGTTGTGATAGTTATGAACTGCGTGTAGTTGTGGTTTGAAGTGGAAGTAAATATGTGTGAAAAATGTGAAATGGTGTTGGAATGATGAATGAAAAATGTTTTGAAAAGTACACTATTGGTGAAGTGAAAGTTATTATATGGTATGGTGGAGTCAAAAAAGTGATGTGATGGCTATGTGTTGATGGAAGCAATAAGTTGCATGCAATGAATTGAAATGTGTATTGCTACATGTGTGGATGGAATAATGGATATGTAATTGATATGGGTGTATATGTAATTATGTATGGGAAATTTTTATGGGCTTATGTAGTAATAGGTTCCTTTTGTAGTTTTGTCACTTAAGGGTGTGATGCTATATAGGTTCATTCTACTTCTACCACTAGTTCAGAAAATGAAGACTATCAAACGACACTTGTGCAGTGTGTGAATGTGAGATGTGTGATATAATTATACCTATAAAATGACAGTGGGTGAGTTGTGTAGCTCGTATACTGATATTTATGATGAAATGCTTGTTGTTGTTAATAAGTTTGTTTCTTTGGCTCAAATTAATGTTGTAGTGATAAAAGGAAGTCATCCTTTTATAATGGTCATTGTAGAGATTTAACTTATGAACATTAACTAAAAATGAAAAACACACATCATCATTTTTGTAGCTGATCTCCTCCATTTGAAAAGGCTATTTTTATTTCATATGGCCCAAGCCATCTGGTCTATAGTTTTCCCTTGTAATTTTTGCACTGTGAATCATAAAGTAAATCCCAATCACTTGCTCTAAATTCTTTGGTCTTAGGTCATGCCAATGTATCCTTTCTTCTGGATGATTTTAGTATAGTGTATTTCTTCCATTCTTATTTCATCCAAGGTATTGAGGTTATGTAACCTCTCCTTTTGTGCTATTGATAAATCTATTTGATTGTTGTCCTTAGACTTTTATATTCAAATTTTATTGGAAGCACTTCCTTTTGATCATACATCAATTCATATGGTGTAAAACCTATTGTTGTGTTCCAGGTTGTCCTATAAGCCCAAATTTCTAGGTAACCTAACTACCCAATCCTTCCTATGGATTTTCACTATTTTTGTGAGCATATTTTCAATTTCTTTTTTAATGACTTCCACTTGGTCATTTGCTTGTGACTTATAAGGTGTAGACTTTTTATGTTTGATTTCATATTCCTACACTAGTTTTGTGATAAGATCTAATGTAAATTATGGATATTTATCTATGACAATTTCTCTAGGAACACCATATATTATGAAGATATCTTCATAGAGAAACTTTTCCACATTCTCATACCTTGCAAATTGCAAGGATTTTACCTCCACCCATTTGATTAGGTAACTAGTAGAAACCATTATGTATTCTTTGTTATTTTATGTTGAGGAGATGGTACCAATAAAATCTAGTCCCCACTTATCAATTGGTTCTATTATTAGTTGTGGAGATAATGGTATTTCATCTGTTTATTTTGTCCTTCCATTCTATGAAATCTATCACAAATCCTTATATATTTGATTGCATCTTTATGAAGTTTTGGCCAATAATATCCAATATTCAAAATTTTAAGAGCTATCCTCTTTGCTACAAAGTATCCCCCACATGGTTCATCATGACATTCTCTAAAGATATCATATACTTCATCTTCTCTGATGCATCTTCTCATTATATTGTCAGGTCCTGTGTAGAATAAATATCCAACTATCTATGAGTAAAGAAAACCTTTTTGAACTAATTGCCTCTTCTCCCTTGGTGAGAGATATGGTGGTGTTGTCCCTGCTACCATATAGTTACCTATATATGAATACCAAGGTGTTTTTAGAGAGAAAGATAAAATAGGTGATCATCTAGGAATGAATCATATACAACATCTTCTTCTAATTTGGTTGGAAGTATAGAGATAAATTTTTCTACAACATTGGCTTTCCTCGGCTTGTCTAATTGATAGTAATATCAAATTCCTGAAGTAGCAGTAACCATCTCACAAGCCCACCACCAACTATTGGTTTTTTCATTAGGTACCTTATTTTTGTATGGTTAGTATGCATGAATACATAATACCCTACAATGTAGTGTTTGAATTTGTTGATTGCAAAAACCATTGTTAACATCTCCTTTTCAATTATTGTATAGTTGAGTTATTCCCCTTGAAGATTTTTATTGATATAATAAATGACATATTTAAGGTTTTCTTCCTTATGTCCTAGCATAGCTCCTATTACAAAATGAAAAGCATCTATATGGATATGGAAAGGGAAATTTTGATTTGGCCCTCTCAAGATAGGGGTCCTGGTTAGTGCTACCTTGAGAGCTTCAAAGGCATTTTGACAAGATAGTATTCATTCAAACTCTACATATTTAGACAATAAGACAAATATTGGTGCTACAAGTTTACTAAAATATTGAATGAATCTTTTGTAGTACCTAGCATGTCCAAGGAAGCTTCTAAATTCATTTTTTGTGAGGTGCATGAAGTGTTGATATTCTCAATCTTTTTGGGCTCTACTTGGATTCCGTAATTGGGCACAAAATATCCCAAGGCTACTCCCTCAGTCATTATCATAAGGCATGTCTCATGACTTAGGGATAGATGATTATAATCTTGACATCTTTGTAGTAATTTCTCCAAATTAGAAAGTTTGTCTTCATATGTATTCCCATAAGTTGTAAAATAATCCATGTAAACCTCCATGGAATCATGAGCAAAGTATGAGAATACGCTCAGTACTACCCTTTAGAAGATGACAGGTTCATTGCATAGCCCAAATGGAAAGACAAATTGTAAGCATATGCTCCCCAAGTGCAAGTGAAGGTTTTCTTGTCTTGGTATTTTGAGGCTATCTTAATTTGATTGTATTCATTAAATGCATCCAAAAAGGAAAATTATTGCTTGTTTGCTAGTGAATTTAACACTTGGTAAATGAATGGAAGGGGTAAGAGGTCTTTCCTAGTTGCTACATTCAAGTCACGGTAATTACACACACTCTCCATTTCCCTCCTTTATTAGGTACAATTACTAGTGGAAATACCCATCGACTGTCAGATATTAGATAGTTGAATCGTACATCCAACAACTTTTGTAATTCTACTTTGACTATGTCGTAGACTATAGGGTTCATTATCCTTTGGGGTTTCCTCACTGATTTATAGCCATACATGATATAAATCTTATGCATGCATAGGTGTGGTTCTATTCCCTTCATATCATGGTAATCCCATGCAAATGTAGCTACATGTGCTTGCAACACATTCAACCATGAAGTTTGTTGTGTAGTAGTCATTTGTCTATATACATTTAATGTATTGTTTGGTATAATCTCTAAAGTCAAGGATGTTGTTTGAATAGGTTAAATTTCAAGTCTTGCTATATTGGGAATGTAGTGATGTGGTGATAAGGTGTAGAAAATTTGAGAAATAGACTTAGTTGTATTATTAAGGATTATTTTTTGCAAAGAGTCTTGTAAATATGTTAGACAGTCATGTTGTTGTAGGTCCCTACCATAATTTTTCTACATGATTTTTGTAATCAGTTCATCTTCATCTTGGTTTTCTAAAAAGAGATTGTGTTAAATAGTCATTAGAGTTTGTAATGAGTATCAGTCTTCCTCATCTAGGATAGGCCATACAGTTTTCTCCAAATTTGCATGTGGTTGGGCATGTGGATTGAGGACTAGTTTCTTGGTTACATTTCTATTGGAAATGATCATGTTACTAGACCTACAACCTATGAAGGCATCTATAGTTTTCAACCAAGGTATCCCTAAGATGAGGGGATATCTTGCAAGATTAGATTTAGGCTACAACACAATAAATTTTGTAGAGTACTCCCATGAGTGTAATGTTATTACCAAGTCTTCTATGATTCCCTACTATAGACCTATCTACTAACTATAACACAATATGTGTAGGTATGAGCTCCATTAGTTGTAATAATTTAATGGTTTCTTTTGTCATTAAATTAATGTCTAACCCAAGGCCAATTAAGGTATTCTTAATGAGGGTATCAATAATTTTGACATCCACTATAGGGCTCCCAAGATCTGCATGCTTGGGGAAAATTATGTTTCCCAATATAATGTCTACAAGTTGTCTTGAGAAATGTATAGTTTAAGGGTCCTTACCTTTCCCTCCTAACTTTTTGAGGTATAACTCTCCCACTATTTTGGTATAAATGGGAACTTCCTTAATGGCTTAGATGAGGGGTATTTTTATGCACACATCCTTGAGATGTCCTAATAGATCCCTTTTAGCTTGTGAATGATGTTGTGAACCTAAGAATTTTATCCTACTCTAACGTGCAAAATAACTTAAAAACGCAAGTGATAAAAGACTAAGGACACCTCAAGATTAGCCAAAAGAGTGATATAACAAGAAGGAAAATGGACAAAATAAGATACAAACGATTTCACCTTCCTTGCTGTTGATGTCTCCTTGATTGGCCCTTGCTTGGGATGATTTTGTGTGCTCCTTAGATGATTTCTTGAGTGACTAAATGCAAGATTGAATGTGCAAAGTGATTAGAATGGACAGCTAGATGATAGTAAGTGATTGAGAATGCAAATTGGCAACATGTAGTTATCAAATGGCTAAGTGTTGAAAATGCCCTTGAGGAGGGGGTATTTATAGGAGAATTTGAATTCTCTAGAGAATTCAACGGTCAAGATTGATCCAACAAGGTCAAGATGAAGGGCTATGGTGGGTTGAGAATCCACAAGCCCTCACATCTTGACATGTGGATGAAGTGGCCAAGAGAAGATGAGGTGTAAGTGAGGTGTCAAAAAGGTACATGAGGTGGAGGAAGGACAAGCACCTTGGGGAGTGAGGAGATTTCCTCTAAGGGATTCCTTGTCCCCAAGTGGGAGTGAAAGGGACATTTGAAGAATTTTGGAATTCCTCAAAAATCTACATGGGAAAAGGAAAGGTGGTTGGGGATATAAATGTGAATTAAAAATTCACATTCCTAGGAATCTAGAGGATAAAAGGTGGGCTCCAAAAGGTGGGACTTGGTCACATGTGGAGATTGTGACAAGTCCAAGGTTCTAGAAGCCTTGGAAGGATGGAATGTGAATTAAAAATTCACATATAAAGGAGGGAATCTAGGATAAATAAATGTGAATTAAAAATTCACATGGGAAGGGGATTCTAGGAGGAATAAAAGGAATTAAAAATTCCTTGGGAGATAGAGAGTTGACCAAGGTGCTGATTAAGATTAATTAGTAATTAGAAGATAAATGAGGATTAGAAGCCAACTTGCAAAAGTTGGAGGATGTGACACATCCTAATCAAGGATTAGGCATGTGCACATCCCTAATGAAGAAATTAGGAGATGGATTAGGATTAGATGAAAATGACATGTGAGGAATTAAATAAATGTAATATTTATTTAATTTATTTGATGAAAAGAGGATTAAGGAGGGTAAGGTATTTAATTATTAATTAAATACCTTAGGGATTTGGAAGAATTAAAGATATTAATTAAATAATAGTAATATTACTTAATTAACTCAGATAGGAGGATGTTTAGATGAAAAGTGATAAATTTGGATAAATTAAGTGTCCAAATTTGGATGTCTACAGATGTTTTTGGACTATTAATCTCTTAGGGAATAGAGGATCTAGACTTATGGTTGTCGAGCTAACTTGATTTGACTCAGGCTCACTAGGTTGTTTGTTCATGGGTTCAATTGGGGGTTCCTCATCAATCAAATCTATGATGTGAGAAGATGAAGGCCCGACTATCTTTTTCCTTGATTTGAGGTGGACATCACTCACCTCAACCCCATAAGTTAGGTATAGTATAGTGTCATCAGTATAATCCTATTGGAAAATCTTATTATTTGGGTTAGGTGTAGGTTGTGCTAGAAATTGATGTGCTCTTGAAGGTGTTAGTGCAACTATTGTTGGGTTTGGCATTCCTATATCAAGTAACATATATCATTAGTTTTATTGAGGATTTGATACCTTTTTGGGAGTTGATGTGTACTGTATACTTAAAATACCATATAGAGTATTCAATCACTATGACTATGGTTGTCTGAAAGTCTACACAAGGATATCTTTTGGGTAGAGAGATTTCTCTAGAAATACAAACGTGGTCAACATTTCTTTCAGAAATGGAATTTTTCTCTATGGTTTGGAAGGAGAGTATGCCTATACTAGTTCTATAATTTTCTATAGCTTTTGGGGGTTATGCTCATAGTGCAGGAAGTTTGAGGTGATAGAAGGATCTCTATTCTTATCTGTCAACCTGTTTGAGTTTAAAGCCTATGCAGTAATGACTAGTAGCATGTGGAATTCAAATCTTGCATGTGGTGTTAGGATAGAACTTAGTTAAGGCCCCTGTGGTAGTGCATGACATCATCTTATTTTGACGACAACTAAAATTTAAATAAGACCAACCTATTACATGTTTCATGTAAATTGAATATAGGTCCATCTTATATCATCCTTATATTTTTATGGATCGTTGGCTAACATGGACGAGTGTTTTAATATAATTTCATTTATATATTTCAAATGTTCAGATGCACATGAGGTGATTTGAGTGTATGTATGTGAATTATAAAATTACACTAGTGTGAAGAAAACTCATCTTAAGAGTGTAAATTAAAGAGAAAGTTTGAAGAAAAGAGAGTGTGCCAGTATCAGAAGATCATTTTTAATGAGGAAGATTGTCAGTAGTGACTATGGCACATGTATGTGTTGTATTGAAGATCTAGAAGCTCTATCATTGTATTCTAATAGGACTGGTGTTCTACCTATTGTATTGTTTCATTTGGGGATTAGTGTCTCCAATAGGTTGGTGCCTACAAGCACAATAGGGGATTGTTTTCTTTGGTAGGTTGGTGCCTACTTTAGTGAATAAAATTCACTTGTATTTTTTGCATTGTGAGGCTAGATTTGGGCAATAGATCGAAGTAGCTATTCTCATTGTGGTTTTTCCAATCTTGGGTTTTTCACATATATCTGGTGTCCTCTTGTGTGCTTTATGCTTTTATGTTTTGTTTGTTTATGTGGGTTACTGTGAGGAATCATATATTCTCACAACTATGGTAAAAGTTAAGAAGTTTAAATAGGTTTGATCTACTAATTCACCCCTCCCCCTCTTAGTAGATTGTGTTCCCTTTAAGGGATGCATCTTTCCTATAATGGACCTTATCTTTTCAATATTGAGCTTATCCTTTTGGCAAGATATATGTTGGTTGCTTATTTTTATTTCTTAGTTTCTTTAATTTATTGGTTTTATCTTTTTTATCCCATTTATTCAATGAAAGCCTATCTTAATATTCTTAGAGAATCTTGGGTCATATCATGAGTGTATTTATTTGCATGTTTGACTTTCTTTTTTCTCTAATTTTCTTGATGAAGGCCTATATCTTAATGTTCTTAGAGCAGCTTGGGTTTAAACTCGAGTTTCCTTATTTTTGTGTTTGCATGTGTGTTGTGTGTGAAAATTGGGTAAATGACAAGTGATATCCACTTGCTAAGGTTCATCTTCAAAGTAGCAACATGTCTTGTTTCTTTTTCCTTGTTATTTTTTATTTTGCATATTATCTTTTGATACATCTTCTCTTTATAGGTTTCATTTTGATATTTGTTCCTTGGTAGAGATTGTTTTTGTTGCATTCATAAGTGTTAGTATGCATCATAGTATCATAATAATAACATTTTCCTCATAATCATATATCATAAATCATAATATTCTTCATCATATATATGAATGGTCATAATAAACCATCATCATCGTAATTATAAATAACATTATAAATAGTTCTTCCAGTCGTGAGATTGACTCAAGACTTGTTTTCTAGTCAATCTCTTGAGGGGGCATCATATCTTCCTTCCCATGGTCCACTAGCTCATACTAAGGCATATCATCAATCTATTTTTTTGAAACAACACTATAAAACACACTGTCTCAAAGAGGGGAAAAATGTAGACACCTGAAAATGACTAATGTGTTTTCATCTTCTCATTTCATCATTATCTTTATCATTTCTTCTATCTATAATTAATTAAATAATTAAATAATTATGTAATTAAGCTAACATTTTTCTATTTTCATCCATAATTATTTAATTATCTTAATCTTTTGATCATATCTATATTAATTAAATAAATTTTAATTATTTAGTTAATTCATCTCTTATCATTTTCTCTCCAACTTTAATTAATATTAAATTCAATTTATCTTTTCCTCTATAATTAAATATTTTTGAAAAAATATTTAATTAACACTCCTCTTTTAAATAAATTATTTAAATAATTTATTTAAATTAAATCTTTTATTGTATAATTATATAATAATAATTTTTTTTAGCTAACACTCCTCTTTTAAATACATTAAAAATAATTTATTTAAATTAAATCTATTCATCTATAATTAAACATTTTTTAGCTAACATTCCTCTTTTAAATAAATTAAAAAATATATATATTTAAATTAAACCTTTTCCTCTATAATTAAATAATTTTCAAAAATTATTTCATTAGCTAACACTTCTCTTTTAAATTAAATCTTTTCCTTTATAATTAAATAACTCTTTAATTATCTAACACTATTCTTTTAAATAAATTAAAAAATAATATATTTAAATTAAATATTTTCCTCTATAATTAAATAATTTTCTAAAACTTCTCTTTTACAGTGTCAACACCTCAACAAGAGCACTATGCCTATTCCGGGAGTTGAACCAAAAATCAGTGCTATGACCATTTCCGATCTCCCAAGACAAGTGATCTATAATTAGTGTTTTGTAGTCCTAGATAAATTTCCAGATGGCCAATCCACCATTAGAGTTTTCCATTATTAGAATGCACCTTGGTTCGTCATTATCTAGATACTTTCTTCTAATAATTTTGCACCATTGCCTCGCCAAATTGTGATAAACCTTCTAGCATAGTTTAGCACCCAATGCCCGGTTTTGAAGTTCTATTCTGTGTGGCCCCACTCCACCGTTCGTTTTAACGTAACACACCATGTCCCTATTGATAAGTAGGATCTACCTATAATCTTTTGTGTCCTCCCAAAGAAACTTCTTCAAAATACCTTCTACATCATTTGTGGCCTTATTTGTCATGCAAAAGCATGAAATCACACAGATTGGGATCGTAGATAGCAAAAATTTGATCATGAGGATATGACTAGCCAATAAAATCCATTTTCTCTTCCAAGCATCCACTTTATGCCTAGATTTACTAATTGTATTATGCCAATGGTCAATTCTACAAGCACCCTGAAATAGAGGAGCCCACAAATATTTTGAGGGTAAACTAACAACAGAGATGCCAAGTAAGTTCACTATTCTTCTCTAGATGACACATTTTGTGTTAAAAATATATATCTCAGATTTCTCCCTGTTCAGGATTTTTCCAGAGGACGTTGTTTACTGAGTATCTCATGAAAAAAATATCGTGAACATAATCCACTACATGCTAGGAAACAAGTCCATGATGTTGGAGAAAATACATTATATTTGATAAGAAAACAAATACTAACTATAATGGATATAGGAGTCAAGGTTGACCAAGCAGGAGTCGCTAACCAATGATGACCCGTAAAGCCAATTCCACTGGAGTGTAGTCGATTTTGAAAATATTCTACAACATTTCAAAATTTATTATTATTTTGGATAATTATTATCATTATTATGCTACGTGAATCTATATTTGAACTACCCACAAGAGGGCTAATTGAGGAAAATTTCCCTTTAAACTATCTATTGTGTAGGGTTCCCTTTAAAAAATATAACTTATAGGTGAAATGTGAAAGCCTTTTACAATTTAGACAAGTGTGATAGTTTGAAGTGATTAACATTAGTGTAAATAGGTTATTATGAAACTAGTTAGCCAATCAAACTTTCTACGTTGACCTATTCACACTAGTTATGTCTCCACTTAGGGAATTTCTATTTTTGTCTTACTACATGTGGTTTAGACACATGTACTCACCTTTTAAGACACTATGTTCATGCATATTTGACACTTACTAAAACACTTTTCATTTGAGATCACATGTGTTGCACCTTTGGAGGGTTAATTAGTCATTCAATTATATATTCCTACCTCATCTACCTTGTCTGTATATGCAAGAATCTCATTGTACATTTAAACACTCTTTATTTTATATGATAAACATCCTATTGTGCATTAATTTTTTCAGTAGTGGAAGGTTCATTTGTGCTTTCAAATATTGACATTCTAGAACATGGCATCAGAGCTGTGAATGCATTTTTCTTCCCACATCAAGGTGAATCTGGTACCTATGCTTATCTTCAAAGTGTTGTGGATCCAAAAACCATTTTCATTACATCTAGAAGGCCTGATAAATGAAATAATACCTTTCATTTGGTGAAAATTGGTCATTTTTTAAATTTGCATTTTTTGCTACCCTCTACTCTATTGTATAGTATAAATTTTGATACAAATAAGTACAGACTACAAAATTATGTATTTTACAATTTTTTTGTAAAATAGAAGAATAAAAATTAATATAGGGTTGAATATCCCTTTGCCTATTTCACCATTTTTATGGAAATTGTATTTTTAGTCAATATTTTTTGGCCAAATTGACCTATGTGGATGTTTTCTTGGCACTCTTGGTCAAGGCTTTTGTAGGTTAAAATCAATTTTTAGAGGGTTTCTTGAAATTATTTTTTATTTTTGTCTAACTTCATGTGGTTGAGACATGTGTAATCACCTTTGAAGACACCTAGTTCATGCACATTTGAGCTAACATGTGTTGCAACTTTGGAAGGGTGGTTAGTCATTCAGTCCTACCTTCCTACCTCATCTACCTTGCCTATATATGTAATAATCTCATTGTACATTTAAACACTCCTCATTTGATATGATATGTAGTGCCCCTTAGTTTTTTCTCGGTTGTTTGACTGTTGTTTGTATTTGATTGGGGTATTATGATACTTGGCTTGATGTTGGATTCACTAGTGTGATGATAGTTGATGCTTATGTTATGACTAGTATATGGATTTAATTGATTGTGTGGATTAATTTTACTATGTGCATCATGTAAGTTATCTGATGATTGTTTTTATCATGTTAATTAGAATTCAATTATTATGCATTGATGTAATTTGGTGAAAGGGAAAAGTGTCACATCACTCGCTTCCGAGTGCTCTGCGACACTACGACTTTCCTTTCACGGTGTGATTGACTATGATTATGTACATGTTCGACTATTTTGGTTTGTTGTAGGTTGCAGGTACTAGGCATCGACTCCACCTAAATTACCAAGTTTGAGCATTCCTTAAACCCAATGGTGATTGTTGATTTGGAGTTAGCATCTCGTCCCTTATGTTGAACCATCATCCTTAACGAGGATGAGTGTCCGTTTTTCATTCTCAGTTTGTGCGGTGAGTTCGAGTTGGTCTAACTATGTCATTGTGTGTTGCCTTCCATTTTGCTTTGAGGTCAGGTACTGCTTGGTGTTCTATTAATTTGAGTAATATATTTGATTAGTTCTTTTGTTTGATTATTATATTAAAATAAAAGATTATTGAAATTAAAAGACATGGTGATAATTAAAAATAAAATATTTTATATAATTGAAGTATGGATTAAATAAAATATTATTAAAGTCTTTATTTGATTTTAATAAATTAAAATTATGATTTAATCAAGAAATATAAAAATAAATATATTGTTTAATGTGAGGTGAAAATAAAATTGAAAAATATTTAAAATGGAATTTTTTGTGTGTAACTAAATAAAGATATTCTAATTAATAACCATGTTGAAGAGTGGTAGTAAGGAATTGTTGGAAATTAAAATAAATTAATTTAAGAAAGGAGTTGCATGCAGCAACAAATATGTGGAAGTGGTTAATAAATTGATTAATTGGCAAAAGAAAGGGGTTTTTTTTCAAATATATCAAATAATTGATCCGACTTTCCGGGAGGGTGGTTTTGGTTCTTGGAAGCTTTGAGTTTCTTGTTCTTGGAGATTTTAGGTTTTTTGGATTTCTTGGAGACTTTCTATTAGAATTGGGGGATTTTGAATTGGACTTCTACAGAGTTGTGGGGGCTTTTGGGAGAAATTGAAGCTCAAACTCAAAATTCGAACCCAACATTAGCTCTCAGCTCAGTCATACAAATTATTTTAGGTTCCACAATCTTTCCTCAATTTTAATGGTTGTTTAGAAAATGAATATTGTATGATTGTATTGCCTGAAGCAAAATAATTATTTGTTAAATTTCCAAGCACTATGTAAATTGCTTTCAGTTATTGAAAAACTCATTTCCTTTGGATTATTTTTGAGGTTTTGTTGCTTGCTTTGTATTTTCCCTAATTTTTTTGTAATTTTTTCACGTAACTCAACTGCAACAATGATATAGTTTCCCCATTCTTGTTTTGGGTGCAATCCTCTATTCCTCTTTTCATTTTCTTTCAAAATTTCCTCTGTCAAAGCATTTTATTCAGTCTAAGAATCTCATTGTTTGAGTCTTAATCCTTTTAGTTACTCCTGTTTGGCACACCCTAAATTGGTGTTGTTTTGTCTAAAGGGTAGTAACGTCAACCTGGGGCTGACCATTCACATTCTTTCCTTTATCAAAGTCTTATTAAGAATTCAAAATCTTGGCTTGTACCCATCATGGCCCTATTCTTAGTAATTACCTTAGTATAACTACGACTTGCTTATTCCATGTGGACCATTCTGAATTCTATACCAATTAGCTCAGCTAATTAAATGAAATTTGGTGAAATCTTGATGAAAATTCAATAGCTTGAGAGAAAAATATTTCTTGGTGTATTGTACAAGGGATTTGCGTGCTCCTATGAAATTTTCCTTGTGAAATAAGTATGCATTGGATATCGAAGGCTTTAATAAAGTATAGAAGAATTTGATTGCTTGAAGAAGTCGGTTCTCTGTAAATTGTTGAATTCAAACCCCATTTGGCATGTTTAATAGTTGGATATTTCTTCTCTTACACTGTGTAATGTCCATTGAGTCCATAGAATTCATAGGTTTTGTTATAGTTAGAATTTGAAGGTTTATTTAATTCACTTTCGTGGGCATCAAATAATTGATAGTTGTTGTAAGAGATGCATGTATAGGTTCAATGTGTATGTTCTTTGATAATAACTAAAGTTTGTAATCAATGCATTTTTATGGAGTTCGTCATTTGTGACAAATTTAAGTGAGTTCAAATCTATAGGAGGCCGTAGATCTTGCCTCTCTCATTGCGTTGTGGATCTCACCTTGTACTGATGTCTTCTCCTCTAGACATATTGTGTCATAAATGTGTGAATTGCATGTTAAATGAATCGCAGTTTGCTCCTATTCACTACTCTGTAACATCTTGGTGTTCAGCGTTTGAAATTATATGGGTACTTTTATTGGTATGTTGATATATGTATATCTACATATATATTCGAAATTAGATAAATATTCAAATTTAATGTTATTAACTCATTACTGCATTTCAAGTATTACTTGCTATTCGATTTTGTAAATTTCAATGTGCTTATATTTAATAGGTAATTATATATATATATATATATATATCGTTGCATTGAAGATTGGTATGGTATTGATGGTCATAAGTAATTAATGTATAGAAGATTCAACTATGAATATACGTACATATTCATATATGTATGTGTGTGTATATATATATATGTATGTGTTTGAAATATATAATAGGGCTATAATTATTAATAGTCGCATGTTTCTAAATGATAGACAAGAATATTTCACCTTCTAATTAAAAGATTTTGGATAATGGATTTTGGAAATGTTGATTTAAAGAGAAACAAACTATAGTATAAACAAGCATTTAGTATAATTATGAAAGTTAGTGAGATGGATGAATTAGTTAAATTGGATGAGTTAGTTAAAATTCTAAATGGTGTATTCCTCTTGTAGCTCTATATTGAATATTGGTTTCTTTTATAAATTATTTATGGTTGAAGTGCAAATTTTTTAGAACAATTGTGATTGTCATCGTGGTTGCCATGTATGGCTTGTTGACTGTTTGAATTGAACGCCATATCATTCATTGGAGATTGGAAGTGAATTTGATAATTTTTTGAAAGTGGGGTGTTATGGTGTAAGTTGTACTCAATATTGAATTTTTTTAATGAATGAGGTTGATGGTGAGTGTTACTTGTAAATAGAATTTTTGTGATCATGATATTGTCATTTCTTCGATGGGGACTTATTGTGCATAATGGTTAGTTGGACTTCCAAAGGCTAGGGGGAATTTTCTACTTGATGGATCCTATGATTTTTCTTTATGAGATGGTTGTTTCTGTTTTATATGAGTATACTAGGGTTGTTAACCTTGCATGGAATGTTCACCACTTTGATTGAGATTTGTGTGCAGGATGGTTTATTCCTCACCCTTTTGTGTATGTTCATGAGGTTCTATGATTTGTGCAAGTTGGCTTGCCATGTTGGTTTTATTGGGTCTCCTAGTTGCTAGTAGGGGGAGTGGCTCTCAATGGGAGCTAGTGCACAAAGTGGCGCTAGGGTAACCCATGTGGGACTTTCTTAACTCAGTGAAAACTTAAAATGAATTAGGGGGTGTAGACACTAAAAAATTCCCTAATTGATACTATGCATTTGATTTTGATCCACTAACACCGTTTCTTCTAAAAATACTTCAAATTGATCACTTAATTGAATAATAAGCATTATTTAATTAAAATCAACAAATTCAGTTATTAATCAAATAATAATTTTTTTTGGATTAGTTCACCCTTCTTCTAACTGATTATTCATCTTATTTAATTAAATCATATCATTTAATTAAATCCCTTTTTAATCCTCTCATTTGATTAAAAATCAATTAAATCAAATGTCACATCTCCTATTTCACTCCAATTAATTAATTTTGGATTAACTAATCCTAAATCAGTTTTTTAATCATCATTATCAAATCCTCCAACTTTTAACTCAAGAGCTAAATCAACCATTGTCAACTAACCAGGTTGCACATAAAATCAATTTCTTCTAATTATCTAATTACCTCAATTATCCTCACAAAGGAATATTCTGAGGAATATTCCTCTCAACAACCTCTCATTCAATTTACCTCCAAAGGTTTTCGAAAACCTATCACATCCTCTTACATTTTCAATAAATTGTCTTACAACTTTTCAAATCCTCTTACATCCTCTAAAATCTCATTCAATTCTTCTTACAAAAATTTTAAATTCTCAACCAACAACATTTCCCAAAATGTGCTCCACCTTCATCCAATATAATTGTGACACTTGGCACATTCTCATTAGCTCTCAACTTATCCCACATTCACCAATTTCCTCCAATCTTCAACCCTTGGCTTCTATAAATAGAGGCATCCTTTTTAGAATATGGATCCACAACTTCATGCATTATCACTATACGCATTTGAATTCTTAATTTTCCATCACTTTCAAGTTTTATAGCTATATTATAGTCATTTGTCATCTTTGAATCATCAACAACTCATCAAGCTTATCAAGGGATTGGGAAAGGGATTATTTCCACATCAAAGAAGCACCACTCCCCCTATGGTATGAAGGTTTTGCTAGTTTAATGTAGATTACATGCTTCATTATGTTAGTTTCTTGTTTATTTCATGTTTTCTCTTAAATTGGTTAAAAAATCTCATAGGGAGCATTAGATTTTCTATTCTAACATGTTTGAAATTTTTTTGTTGACCAATTGTTAGCTTGTGTAGGTTTTGTGCTCACATTTTGGTGCTAGATGGAGGGCTCTTCAATCTAACATGATGAATTTTACCTAATTTTTCCTTTTTTTTACAACTACAGGGGAGCGACGCTGTAGAGCACTACTTTTGACATCCAGTGCCGCATTTTTCACTCCACGCTGCATTCGCTCGCCACTGTCACATCGCCTTTGATCGAGTGTCACTTTCTCCTTCTCTATTTTTTGTCTAATCTTATTTCCATAGAGTACCACATTTGTTGCAACATGGATTCATGCTCTTTGTTTCTACAGAGCATTGCATTTGTGTTAACCAGAGCGTCGTATTTGTTTTTAGTGTCGCATATGCCACTGATAGAATGCCACATTCATCTTCCAATGCTACATTTGTAGGAAGTAGAGGAGGGATAAAGTTTGAAGTCTTAAAAACATTTTTTAATGCTCTTTGTGACAATTTGAGTTTTTAATTCTTGCAATTCAATTTATAGGACCAACTAGATTCAATTTGGACTTAAAATTAACCCACAACTCAAGCTTTTTCAAGTTGGTTAAAATTGAATCTTAGATAGTTACTAGCATTTCAATTTGGATTAAAATTGAACAAACAACTTTCATACTCAAATTTGGTTCTATAAAAAAATCCATTTATTGCTTTTTGGGATTAAAAAGAATTTGTGTTTGTTCTTGTTTTGTAATATTTTCTCCAAATTCTTGTCATTTGAATGTGTATGCACTTCTCTCATGCTTCACGGTGATCTTGAGAATCAAAAGAATTTTAGTGACATTAGGTTGTCTAAAATATTGCCTCCGCATTCCAAATTTGGGTTTTTTAAATTGAATAAATCTTGCTAGTGTGAGAAAAGGCATCGTGTGTGTTCTCTCTTTTTTCACGCAAATAAAGATTGATCGAACTACAGATGTACTTACTCACTTTTTTTTATCTTTAGAGGGCCTACCTTGGTGTGAAAAAGTACTCACCCCAAGGGAATGACCCAAGCAGTAATGAGCATAAGCCAGGCTCTTCTAAACCACTATACAAATTTGTGGTTGCAAGGAAAGTTTGCAATCAACAAAGTGATGCATGATAGCTCTCCCCCAGTATCTTTATGATGCATAAATCCCTTGTTCTAAGGGTTGGGAGACCTCTTGAGGGAGTTTATCATTGTTTCCTTTGAACCAAATTCCCTTATTACGAACCCTTGTGTAGTAGCCAAAAATCCCAATATTTGTTGGCGTCAAGAGGTCGAACCTTTGGAGCCATCCCACATATTTGCAATTCTTTGTAGAGATGAAAAGTTCATGATGGGAGATTCATGAGAACTAAATCTTGGCTTACTCTTAGAAGTGAGTGTCATGGAGAGGAACCAGTGTAGTCAAGCTTCTAATCATCTACTCTGAAAAGGCGCAGCTGGATTTCTCCAAGTGGGAATTCAAAAAATATTTTCTTTTCCATCCTAGGGTTGTGAAATTTTTGAGTCAATTAAACACATTGCTTGAATCCAAAATCTTGAAAACAAACATTTAATAATGGTTATCAAATTTCAAACCCTTTAGAAGAGGCAAATACCTTTGAAAAGTCCAAGTATTACTACTTGTCCCTAGGGATTTATCCTTAGAGGCTTATAAGTATTTGGGCATATATCTCAATTTTCTCTCTCTGAAGTCAACATTAGGGAACTATTGCCTTGATTTTCTTGATTTCCACATAATGGACCTTGTGGGATGAAAATAAATTGAGACATAGACATTCCAGTTGAAAGGCTAAGTAAGAAGGTGTTTGTGGTAAAAAGGACTCATTAAGCAAAGATAAAAGACAATTGAACCCCACACGTGTTTTCTCAAATTATTTCTCGCAAGATAAAAGTCCCAAAACCAAAGTCCAAAAACCAAAGTCCATCAATTGTCACAAACATCTTAGTCCAAGAAATCTCAAGAAACATCAGTCTATTCTTTACCGAGTTAGAGAAATATTGGTCTATAACTTTTACAAACATGCTTCAAAAGACAATCCCAATTTGTATGCATTCTATTATTGTCAAAATCCAAGTCTTTTCCAATGTTTTGAGTTTCTCACATAGGAAGTATAGCATTTTCTTCAATACTGAGGTCTTGTAAGCAAAATTCTCTCTAGGTTCACCTAGGATCAAAAATCCAACGCTTTCATTCATCATCAAACATCAATCAAAAACCCATCTCACAAACAACTCTTGGAATCTTGGAAAAATCCTTCATACTAGACTTTTGGAAAATTCTTTCAATCAAATCAAAATCCTCTTGTTTGATTAAGTGTGTGTGGATGCATCCTTCTTCATACACTTAGTTAAATTATCACCTCGTGAACAAATTCATTCCAAGAAAACATCTAACCTCTTGGATTTTATGAGTTCATTATCAAATCCAAATCAAATCCAAAATCCAAAATCCAAAAGTCCTAAAGTATAGTATCCCTCTAAGGTTCTTAAGAGTTCAATCATTCAAAGTCACCCATCTTTCATTATCTCATCACCACCCTTTGATCCTTAACACCCTAGATTTTATTTTTTGTACCTAAAGTTTAGACCAACCTAAGGAGTTAGAGGTTCACCTCCCATATTCCTAAAAATTGATCCTTATTTTATGGTCCAAACTAGACCTCAACACAAGAAGAACATGGAAACAAACAAAGAAACTATTGGACTTAGGGAACACTAAGAGGGGGGGTGAATTAGTGTTCAACAATTTTGACTTTCAATTCAGATCTTAAATCATTTTCAACACATGAATAGAAATAAAGATGCAAGCACATAAACAATATGATCAAGACACCATAATACCAATATTTTTATGTGGAAACCTTGTTAGGGGACAAACCATGATGGAGATTAATCCACAATTTATACTCTATTAAAAGTATGAACAAAAGGGAATGCACTTGCATTTAGACACACTGCCTAGAGCTCACTACTCAAAATAAGAAAGGCTCACTGCCTTACAAAATGTTTGTGATTACAAAAAAAATGGAATGAGAAGATATCATCTACAAATGCCTGGATTCAGTTCCAGTGAAGCACATAAAATAGATTTTGGACTTTTTGTCCAATTCGCACTTCTGCTCTACTCTGCTACAACAACCCTTCTACTGCACAAGCAAAAAATCACTCAACAGATCTTTTGATTTACGCTCATACAACTGATCTGAACTTTTTTGCACACACACATTCTTACAACACCATGCACACCCCCAAAAATGAATTACCAATCTCATATATATATATTCTAGCAAATATTTTAATCACTTAAGTTGGCTTCAACAAAACATGAAATATTCTTCAACAGTCGGCTCAAATCACTAATTAAATTAATGCGCACCCACACAGGTCAGCTAGACTACAGTTGGGACCCAAATCAAAATTCCCAACACAAGAAATATTAAAACAAATAATCGTTATACATCTATGGCAAGCTATATACACCAGGTCAGCCATAATGAGAAAATAAACAATAAATCATTCTACTGGATCTCCAAGCATGTACACGGATGAATGCAACATTACAAAACTTACCAATAAGGTAACATGCATGCTTAACAAGCTTTCCTAGGGATCCAAAACATAAAATAATGATCCAGTGGAGTATACAAACTAACTTACCAACCAGATACCTTTTTCTTCATGCTTTATGTCGGTAGTATTTTGTTTTCTACTTTACTTGCCAGTATGAGCTACTTCTAAACTACGAACCATGCTAATGACTCCAGTTTCCATCAATGACAAAACTAGAAGCCATAACACAATCTCCCAAAGCCATATTCCAAAAATATCCCCCTTTGGCAGTGATGGCAACAATTAGTGAAAAATGACTAAGTGTCAGAACCAAGACTCAAAACTTCAAAACTTATAAAAACATTGCTCCCCCTTTGGATGTCAAGGAATTTTTCACTGCATTCTCTCCCCCTTTGACATCAATGATTTTTTTTTTCTTATCTCCCTCCTACTGCACTCTCTCCCCCTTTGTTGATGCAAAAATTGATCAAAATTTGAAGAATTACAACTGCCACTCAAATCAGAAAATTATTTTATACTTATCTTTCATCTCCAAAAAAATTTCTTCCAAGCATCCACTGCAATCCCAATAATTGTTATCAAATTGTTATTTTCTAATGTCCTGTTGATGACCTGGACAAGGGATTCAAGAATGGTAATGGCTTCTTCCAGGTTTTCTTCTTTCTTCAAAACTTCAATCATTTGCTCCAGTCTACATTTGGTTTGATCCTTCACTTTCCAGAAAGTATCTATAAGAGTGTTTATGGAAAAATGAACCTTTGCATGCTCAACCTGTAACTCATGAATTTTCTTCTTAACTTGTCCATCATGGTCCTAAAACATACTATAATCCTGACCAATTCTGATCAACTCATTCTCAATTTTCTCCAACTTTTCCTTGTATATACCAACCACATGAGGCCACCTAAGATAATAATTGTAGATCTTATTTTCTGATTCAATGCATTGTCTTAACACATTTATTTTCTTTTTCAGTTTGGTGAGAGATAGCCTAAACTTCTCCTTCAGATGTAAGATTATTCCTTCTTCTTTCCTATCTTAAGGCACAAAGGCCATAGCCTCCTTGATACATTCAATCAATTCTTCTGGAAGTACATTATATAAACTCTCCAATTCAATGTTATTTCCCACAAAGTATCTGCGTAGTGTCCTCAATGAAGTCATGTTCATATGATGGTCCATTTATCCATATGTCACCTATCTTTTGCATTGCATCTTCTTCCTGAACAATCTACAATATCTTTGCTTTGAATAAAGCACCTTCTTCATCGCTTTCTTCTACTATTATCACATATGGTTCAACTAATTTTGGTTCATCTCTTGGTGTATTCATCAGAATCTTCATCGATTATATCCACAACCATCTGCTCTTTACCTTTTCCCTCAACTTTTGTTGACTTACGTGTCGAAGGATTGTCATCAGCTAACTTTCTTGCTCTTTTCTACTTTTTCTCTACCTTACTAGAAGAAGATCCAACTTCAACTGCTTTTACCGGGAGTGGAATACTACCTACTTCAAACTTTCCTAACAACTTTCTAAAGAAGTTTTCATAAACTTGTTCACCATTTTCAAGAGTGTTGAAATGCTCAAAGATTTGCTTACAAACTGGTATATTTTCCTTCCATACCACATTATCATTCTAAGGTAAGCAATTCATAAAATTCTTCATAATGCATATAACTAGGGTACCAAACCTAAAAGAGTAATCTGTATCCTTCGTCAATTGATCCTTCAATAATCCACATAGATCAAAGTCTTCGTCTTCCATTATCATTTTGTGCGCAATGTAGACTGCACCTATAGAGGTTGCTCCTTCCCTATTTCTGAAGAAAATTTTGTATGAAATTCCATATGCAATGTGCCTTGTCAATGGATCTTTGATCATTGTAATTACCAGAGCTCTCTGATCTCCTTTTACACCGGTTAGGGCTTTGACTTCAACGTTCTGAATCAACTTCTTTTTTGGGACATCTCCAATATTGCATAATTTTGTTAGATTTTTTATTACATCCTTTGAAATTTTATATGGTTTATCCAGAGTAAGGATATCATCATCCAATCTGTTCAAGATAAACCTGACCATTTCCACGTTGGCGAAATAAGGAAACTCATTCCAAATGTCCAAATTCTTATGTTTCTCACCTTCAAGCCACTTCAATTCACTAGATGTAAAAAAAATTCTTACATCCCTGACCTTCCGACTACTATATTCATCCAAGGTCACTATTCCCTTGTTTTTCTCCATTTTTCGTACCGAGTAGGGTTTTTGTACAGAGCATAATTTAGAAATTTTACAATTGAATGGAGTACCTGATGAATTCGTCTTTGAATTTACTTGACTTCTTTGAGATTTTGCTACAAAATCTCTCCTTCTGATCTTCTTCAATGCAAGGTGATAAATGAGGGTTCCAAATACCCTTTTATAACTTTTTACACCTAACCTCTTTTTTGCATTAAATGCTTTACCTTAGGAGATCCGATTACACTGAACTCTCAGACAACAAGAGAAGAATCCATTGATGCACCTTCTAGATTTCATCCTACTAAACAAATGATCACTAATACATTTGAAAATGAGTAACACAACTACTGATAATTTCCTACATTTTGGTACCAACTACACACAAGGGGATAGAAGATTTTCTTGAAAACTCCCCCTAGGCCAATGGCCTGAAATCGATTGTCGGATGAATTATCAGAGGGAGCTTCTAGTACAATCTTATTACCTTCATCAGATCCACTCTTCTTTACCCACATTTTCTTCATTTGATCTCTTATCTCTTCCACGGATGCTTTTGCTTTTCCTTTGTCATCTTTCTATAAATTTTTTCCTTGATATATTAGACCTCTTTTGTCCACGTTTCTATTCCTACAGAATCTTGCAATGTGACCAAATTTGTTACAATTGTAGCATATTAGATTTCTTTGTTTGAGCCATTCATTCTAGCAGTTTCCCTTTGATCTGCATTTATTAGCAACATGCCCAATTCTTCCACGGGTGTAGCATTTAACGTTCCTTATACTAACAAACATACTTCAACATTCTAATGACTTATGACTAAACTTTTTGCAATTAAAACACTAACCAAAAAATGATGGACTGCTAGAATTTATCTTACTTCTACACTGAGAAGCCATATGTCCAAATTTATTACAAACAAAGAAGTAACCATTAAACTTCTAAAGAGGAGCCTGCTCTGATACCAATTGTTGGACTCAGGGAACACTGAGAGGGTGGGTGAATCAATGTTCATAAAATTTGACTTTCAATTCAAATCTTAAATCATTTTCAGCACATGAACATAAATAAAGATGCAAGCACATAAACAAGATGATCAAGACACCATAACACCAACATTTTTACGTGGAAACCCTATTAGGGGAAAAACCACGGTGGAGATTAATCCACAATTTATACTTTGTTAAAAGTATGAACAAAAGGGAATGCACTTGCATTCGAGCATACTGCCTAGAGCTCACTGCCTTAAAAAATGTCTGTGATTAAAAAAAATGAACTAAGAAGATAGCATCTACAAATGCTTGGATTTAGTTCTGGTGAAGCACATAAAACAGATTCTAGACCTTCTGTCCAATTCACACTTTTGCTCTTCTCTGCTCTACTCTGCTACAACAACCCTTCTGTTGCACAAGCAAAAATTCACTCAACAAATCTTCTGATGTATGCTCATACAACTACTCTAAGCATTTTTTCACACATACCTTCTTACAACACCATGCACACCCCCAAAAATGAATTACCGATCTCATATATATATCCGCTAGCAAATATTTTAATCACTTAAGTCAGCTTCAACAAAACATGAAATATTCTTCAACAGTTGGCTCAAATCACCAATTAAAATTAATGCACACCCACAAAAGTTAGATAGACTATAGCTGGGACCCAAATCAAAATTCCCAACACAAGAAATATTAAAACAACTACTCCTTATACATCTATGACACGCTATATACACTAGGTCGGCCATAATGAGAAAATAAACAATAAATCATTCTACCAAATCTCCAAGCACATACACGGATTAATGCAACATTACAAAACTTACCAATAAGGTAACATACATGCTTAACAAGCTTTCCGGGATTATGCCACTAGTATCATCCACACCTTTCTTCCAAAACATCATTCAACCCATCCCACAACCGACATCATCTCATGCTCCAAGTCAACCCATGCTTACCAAGGGGAGTTCATTGCTTCATGCTCTTCAAACACATCCCCTTGTAAATAACCAATACTTAGACACAAATACCATCTTGGGTCAACCAAATACCATTCCTCAAGACCCAAAACATCCATATGTTCCACTCATCTTTCATGACACCAACAATCCATCCACTTTCACCGCATCACCAACATATTCCCTTGACACACAAGTCTCTCTCCCCATGACTTCACAAGGACAAGGGCGACTATTTAGAAAAGGGGGAATCTTTGATCCATCATCATCACTTTCTCAAGGAAACAAACCACTCATCTTCCCTCCTTTTTCCCCTCTTCCATTGACATCCACACCAATCCTCAGTTTAGGGAAACCCCCTTTACCAATCCTCAATCAACCAAATCAAAACAATCCTCCAATTGTGAATAAAATCAACATACCAAATCTTTTGATCATGCCACCAATATTGCAATTCTAGGTGGCACCAATCCAAATGACACAATCAATCACTGCACCATCTATAAATGTGTTCTCCCAAGGGCCTAGCATAATAACCACACCACTTATCACACAAGCCCCTATCATCAACCAAACGACACCTCAACGACCACCCCAACAAAATATCATCACAACATCTCACACCAATCCAAATCCTCCACCTCCACCACCAAAACCAAATATGGAAAGTCAATATAGCATCACACTATAAGCTACCCAACAAGAATATCAAAAAGCATTCCAGTAGTTTCAAGCTCAGCAAGTTGCTTAACAAGCATAGGCACAACAAATTGCACAATAAGCTACCCAAGCGCAAGCTCAAGCTTTATTGCAACAACAACAAGCTTCCCAAGTTGCACACGTTGCACAAGTAGCACAAGCCGCACAAGCTGCCCAACAAGCTTAAGAAAAAGCACAAAACCAAGAACAACAATAAGTAGTCCACCAACAAGCTTTGCAACAATACCAAGCACAACAAGAAGCAACTCAGTTACTAGCCCAACAACAAGCATTATTGGCACAACAACAACAAGGCCAACAACAAGTGTTCTTGGCACAACAACAATTGCAGACATACCAACAAGCATTGATCGCACAAAAGAGTTTGCAAAAACCTCCCATGAACATGCAAAATACTCCACCCATCACTCAAGTGGTCAAACCACCCCAAAACACATTCATCCCACCACCCGATCCACAAAACGATGTGTCTACACAAATCAAATTTCTCTCACAATAAGTGCTAGACCTACAATTTGGAAAAAAACAAAAAAAATCCAAGGGAATTTGTGCCCTTATCCATTCAACAGAAGCATTGCGATGGTTCCATTCTTGGAAGGGTTTGAGATACCTAAATTATAAAAATATCGTGGAACTAGTAACCCTGAAGATCACATTAGGGAATTTTATGTCCACTATATGGAAGTTGCATACGACAACACTTATCTAATGCGACTATTCCCTTGGAGTTTGGCTAGACCAACAATGGAATGGTTCTCTCGTCTTCCTCCTAAAATTAAAAAGTTCCAAGAAATTGTGGACTTATTCATGTAGAACTATTCATTCAACATAGGCATGGATGTAAGTCTAGAAGGACTATCTTCTCTAAAACAAGCCAAGGGGGAAGCATTTGTGTCCTTCTTGCAATGATGGAAATCCAAGGCCAACAAGAGCAAGCAGACTATGCTCGAGGAATAGAAAATTTGTACTATCATCACAAATTTTGAAGGAACTTTGTCCTTCCATCTAAAAATGCAATGCATCACCACATATGAACAGTTGATCCCCAAGGCACTCAACATCGAAAGAGCCCTTATTGCACAAGGGGGTACACCTACTTATCAAGATAATTTTCCATCTACCAGTTACAACGAAAAACCTCACACATGGGCAAAGAACAAGAATGTTACTAATGATGGTGTAGTTGACGCCAAATTTATAATCCATGCCCCAAGTGAAAACACACAATCATATCAACAACTGCAAGTCAATAACCAAAACAAAACACAAGCCAACACAATATCACTACAACCCAACAATCAAGTGGTCAATAATCTGAATAATTAAGGGGGACCACCCCCATGGAAAAGTATCCCCCCAAAAAAATTACACACCCCTTGGGGAATTAATTGAATCTGTCATGAAAAAATTGGTACAAGAGAATCTCATTAAAATCCTTGTTTATGAGAATTATCAAGAGCCCCAAGTGAAACCACCATGGTATAATGAAAACCACCCTTGCAATTTTCATAAAATCAAGGGACACACGATGACCAGTTGCATGAGACTAAAAAAATTGATCCAAGACCTTTTGATGACATAACCATAATTGTTGAACAACCTACAGGAAATCAAGACCTTAAGATATACACAAATCTAATGCCAGATCACAATAAAGGGAACAACAATGGAAAGGAAAATTATAACAATGTAAACCATGTTTACGATCATGTTTTTGCATCCTTATATGAATGGGTCACTATTGTCAACATCAAGGGAGCTAGAGTTGACTGTGGAGTCACCACACGCAATGGAAGAGTTACCATTCTTGGACCATCACAACCACCCAAGGCACCAACCTCTAATCTGAAATACATTCCCAATGGCTAATGTCTTGGACCAATTGAAAAGAACCCCTTCCCAGATCTCCATCATGGAGTTACTAAAAATCTCGCCTGCACATAGGAAGATCCTAGAAGCACTGGCTTCATCCAATGTCCCCATAGGTCTTGATGTAGACTAGTTCTAATATATGGTCAGACACATTACCACACCACATCTCCTAACATTTTCTGATCAAGACTTCCCAACGCAACCATCTCATAACCGTGCATTCCATCTCAAAGTCTTAGTCCATAAGAATAAAGTCAAAAGAGTCTTGGTGGATAAGGGTGCAAGCTTGAATATCTGTACTCTCAAGCTAATAAAGAATCTAGGATTCTCTAAAGATGTCATTGAAAAAGGTAAAGGTATTACTATTAGGGCATATGATGATCAAGAACGGGTGTCTCAAGGCACCATTCAACTCCTTATTCAAGTAGGGCTAGCCATCATGGAAACTACATGCTGAGTCCTTGATCTAGAACTACCTTACAATATCCTCTTGGGGCACCCATGGATTCATGGGATGCAATCTGTTGCATCTATCTTCCATAAATGTGTCAAGTTTCCCTATCAAAATCAAGAGGTCACGGTCCATGGAGATTTTGAACCATTTTATTATTGCAAGAATCTAGAAACCAAATACTAAAAAATCCCTCAAGTCCCAAAGAATGATGAGAGACCCACATCTCCATATATAGACCCATCTACCCTCATCTCCACTTCTAAGACAAAGACACCCGCCATTCCAGACATCTCTGGTACCAAAGTAATCATCCAAGACAATGGGTGTGTGGATTACAAAATGAAGAAGAGTGCCTTTGTAATAGGAGAGTTACCTCAATCTACTAGGTCTCGTGGGCAGCCCCAACCAATTAACACATCAACCCAAACCTTTAAAGCAGACCCCTCTAGATTCAAATGTCGGGGGGACCTAAGTTGGGAAATGGTAGATGAAAAAGACATCAAATTTGATATACCAAGATGAAAGGCCCGTGCCTGATCTTCCCATGGATGATAAAAACAAAGGACTATAGATGATGCTTCGCATGGGCTACAATAAGAATAAGAAAATTGGGAAAAATGACAATGGTCTTCTACAACCTATCATTCCTAAGAAGCATATAAATAATCTTGGCCTTGGATGTACTTCTCCAAAAAAAACCATACTTGGAAAAGGTGCCCCGGTTAGAAAATTCAAAGCTCCTCTTCAGTTACCAATATCCACAAGTTTACCTTTAGATAACTTTACCTTTGACATAACTGACGTATGTGACGAGGACCCCATAACTGACCTACCCATGGTATTCGAGGATTCCCCCCTTTGCATGATTAGCACCCTATCTTTTGGACCAAGTAACCATACCAATGAGCCAAAACTTGTCTACCCTCAGCTCATCGATTATGACCAACGAGAATCACCGATTTTAGACACGTTCAAAAACAATGAGGCTCTCTCATAATTCATGGGACTGCGGGATACTCTACCATGTGGATATCACAAAGCTAGGTTCGACATTGAGCTGGAAACACATGCATATTATGGGGAAACAATTGAATCCCTCAATCGCAAAAGTGAAAATTTAAGAATAATATCTAGGTCTTTGAGTGAAAACCACAATTTGGCACTCTCTAACCCAAAAATAGTAAAAAAAAAGGATGTATCCAATGGTGAAAACCTCTTTGAGGTGCTAGAGGATGAGGGATTCAATCTTCCCCTTAGTTCTATTCATCAGGAAAAGGCAGTGGTCTTGGAAAAATAGTGTAATCCAGTCAACCTAGGAACTGAGGAAACACCACATATCACCTTCTATATAGAATCACTTTTGATAGAAGAATAGGAACTCCTAGCTAACTTTCTAAGGGAAAGAAAGGTAAAGTTCACATGGACCTACGCTGACATGCCTGGTCTTGATCTAGAAGTTGTGGTTCACCATCTAGTCATCTATCCAGTAGAAAAACTAGTAAGACAAAAACTAAGAAAAATGCATCCACAAATAGCATTACTAGTCAAACTTGAACTACAAAAGCTCCTAGATGCTGGCTTCATACAGCCAATTGATTATCCAAAGTGGGTTTCAAATTTTGTACCTATCTCTAAGCCCACTAGGGGCATCCACATCTACATTGACTTCAAAGACCTAAATAAAGCATGTCCTAAAGATGATTTCCCTCTCCCAAACATAGAAATGATTGTGGATATGATCACAGGACATGAAATGCTATCACTAATGGACATATTCTCAAGGTACAATCAGATCATGATAGCTAAGGATGACCAACATAAGATAGCTTTCACTTGTCCATGGGGGACCTACTGCTAGAACATGATGCCATTTGGGTTGAAAAAGGAAGGAGCCACCTACAAAGAGCTATGACATTAATCTTCCATGACATGATTCACAAAACTATGGAAGACTACGTGGATGACATATTGGCCAAATCAAAGAAGTGTCGGGATCAAATAGCAGCATTAAGCTCTATCTTTGATAGGCTAGAAGAATACAAGGTCAGACTCAATCCAAAAAAGTGTGCCTTTGGGGTACAATTACGAAATATCCTAGGGTACATTGTATCTATGAGGAGAATTGAGATAGACCCCATTAAAGTCAAAACAATTCTTGAGATGGATGCACCAAGAACATTAAAACAGTTAAGGGGTTTGTAGGGAAGGCTTCAATCTATTCGTCAGTTTATAGCACAGTTAGCAGATAAGGCTATCCCATATTCTCATCTACTCAACAAGGGGGTAGCATACAAATGGGACAAGAAATGTGATCAAGCATTCAATAAAATCAAAGAGTACTTTCTCACACCACCAGTTCTTATGCCACCAATTTTGAACAAGCCATTGATCATGTATATATCAGAAACAACAATAGCCCTTGGTGCTCTCTTAGCTCAGCATGGTGAAAATGGGAAGGAGAGAGTTATTTACTATATTAGTAGAACCATGGTGGGACATGAGCTGAATTATTCATCCATTGAGAAAGCTTTCCTAGTAGTTGTGTTTTCCGCATAGAAATTCAGACACTATATGTTGGCACATCAGATAAAATTCATTGCCAAGATAGATCCTCTCAAGTACCTATTTTCTAAAGCAATGCTCATAGGGAAAACAACTAAATTGGTTATGATCTTGAAAAAACACAACATTGAGTATGTAGAATAGAAGGCCATTAAAGGACAAGTAATTGCAGATCAGCTAGAAGAAGCACCAATGTATTCAAAGAACCGATTGGTATCAGAATTCCTTGATGAGTCAATCTTTAACCTAAATGCAAAAAAACATTGGAAAGTATATTTTGATGGATCCTACACACAACATGGTCTAGGGGATGGAATCTTCTTCATTACACCACAAGGAGATTGCATACCAAAGTCATACAAGTTGTCTTTTCCTTACACAAATAACATTGAAAAATATGAGGCTCTTGTTATAGGACTCAAAATTGTAGTATACTGGCAGATCATGGCATTGAAAGTCTACAAAGATTCGCAACTTATCATCAACCAGGTCAATGATGAATACCAAACGAAGGATGACAAATTGACCCCATACAAGAAACTGGTGGAAAGCCTCAAAGAATTCTTCATCAACATCACGTTTGAGAAAATACCCAGAGAAAAAATAGAGTAGTAGATCTTATGGAAACAATTGGATCACTACTGGATATCCCATGTAACGTCCCAAAGCAAGAATTCCTTGTAGAGTAGCTTCTCATACCAGCTTTCAAGGTACCAGAGTTTGAATTCGTGTGTGAAATTGTTGGTCCTGGTGACCCCTTGTATCATGACATTTACACCTACTTGAAAATAGAAGTCCTCCCTATTGATATCACCTCAAACCTTAAAACAACATTTTTCAAGAAGTCATCCCACTTTTTTATCTTAGGAGATACCCTATACCATAGGATTATTGAAGGAACCTTGATGCGATGCCTTAACCTTGAGGAAGCTTTGACTACTTTAATTGAGGTACATGATAGCATTTGTGGATCACATTCAAGTGGTATGACCTTGGCTAAGAAATTGTTGAGGACTAGGTACTATTGAACTACGATGGAAAGAGAAGCTCATGACTATGTCCAAAAGTGCTTGCAATGTCAACAACATCGGGACCTCATCCATGCACTAGCTCAAAATCTCCATCCGATCATAACACCTTGGACCTTTCCACAATGGGAGCTTGATCTCATTGGAAAAATTACACCCACTTCATCCAATGGACACAAGTTCATTATCACCGCCACCAAGTACTTTATGAAGTGGGTAGAGGCCATCCTAATGACCTACATCACAGGGAAGAAAATCTCCAAGTTTATCCTAAGTTACCTCATTTTTCACTATGGTTTTCCACAAGCCCTTATCTCAGATAATGAGATACCTTTCAAAAACTAGGATGTCCAAGAACTATGCCAAAAATTCAATATCCAACATCACTTCTCCACACCATATTACCCTCAAGGTAATGGCCAAGCTAAGGCTACAAATAAAACCATCTTGAAAATCCTAAAGAAAATAGTTAATGAAGTTGGTCATGACTGGAACCTACAATTGAAATCTCACCTTATATGCCTACAGAATAAATATCTGCATGCCTACAAGTGCAACCCCACTCTCCCTGGTCTATGGATTAGAAGCCATCCTTCCCATTGAGATAAATCTCCCATCCTTAAGAATATCATTGTAGAATCTCACTATTGATTCAAAATATCGATTGTCATGGTTGAACAAGATAGAACTATTGGATGAGCAGTGCATGGATTCCTTAAACCATCTACAATTCTATCAGAACCATCTTAGGAGGAGCTACAATAAGAATATCAAGAGTCAGACCTTTCAAGTCAGAGAGCTCATGTTGAAAGAGAATCAAAAAAATGTGCCACATCCAAATAACAAGGGAAAGTTTGAACCCAACTAGTTGGGACCCTTCATCATCACAACAAGCTACAAACTAGGAGCATATCAGCTATCTACACCCGAAGGGGAGCCTCTGCATGAGCCTATCAATAACTCCCATCTCAAAAAAAATTATGCCTAAAAATTGCAAGGTATAAATCCAAAAAATACAAAAAAATAAAAAAATATTAAAATCCAAAAAAATCAGAAAAAGGATTAAAAACAACAAAGAAAAAAATTGTCCTCTAGTGAAAACCACTTCGGTGGCACTTTGGGAAAGTACCTTGGTGAAAACCTAGAAAACAGGTGCCTTGTTTAAATAAGCACTTTCCATCCACCATGATCTCTACTGATTTTTTTGCATTATTCATCCATCACCCTTCCATATCTCCATCTATCACCCATTTGTGTTCTCATTGTAGCTTGATCCTGTGTTTGTATCATGTTCCCTCCTAGTACTACTTGGCGCATTCCTAAGGTTAGTTTGTCCTATCTCTATCGGAGTAGTCTATTGCATCACACACTAGGGGCATGTTCTTATACTTTCATCGAATCAAATTCATGTATATTCTTGAGGTCTTCCTTAAAAATAGAAAATTCAAAAACACTCATAAAATCAAAAAATCCAAAAACATTCTTGAAGCATGTCAACAATCCAAAAATAGGTCAAAAATTAGAAAAAAGTCAAAAATAGGGTCATCTTCTCAAACTATGGGTCTCTAAGCTCTGAACGTAGGCAAGGCCATCATTGATGTGCCCCTAAGACACCTTAGGTCAGTCCTTTAGGGGTCCGTGACAACAAACTAGCAATCCACTTGTTCATATCTCATTAATAAACAAGTCTATGTTAGTCGAACTACGTGGTCTTTGCATGTATAACATAGGCAAGGGTTATCTTTGATCAGCCCTCGATGCCCCTAGGATAGGTCTTTAGGTTAGGTTTTGGTCAAAATCTCAGAAAACACAAAAACATTAGAAAATTTGAAAATCAAAACATTTGTAAAACATCTTGAAAAATACCAAAAATAGCCTCAAAACATTTCAAACATCAAAAACATCCAAATATTTGAAAAAATCCATTCGTCCCATCTCGCTTTCACCTAAAATAAACATCCACTTAGAATAAAATGATCGTCACCCCCAACCTTTGGTGAGACAATTGGAAACAAGTATAGCAAATCAAAAGTGAAAACTTAAATATCAAGGTTTCAAGTCTAGGTTAGTAGGTAAACAAGTTGGTTAACTCTTGATATTAATAACCCATCATTCAGTCAATCCCAAATTCATCTGATAACATCATGTCCTAGGATGCATCCTTCCTACAATGGACATCAACATTAGGCATCACTGTAGTTTAGTCTTGGATAGAGGTATGAAGAACATTAGCTTGTTTGTTTACTTGGTCCTTGTCTTATTTATTTATCTTATTGTGCTCATTCCAATGACCTCTCGATGATGTTTAATCAAAAAGATTTAGAGAGAAAGGAATGGGGGCATTGATCATTATCTTTTTATCTATTATGCTTGTTGGATATTCTTGTAATATAACCTTGGTCATGCTTACTTTTTTTGGTCTGTAAGGAGGGTGTTTTGGGTATCTTGTTGAACACATAGGAAGGTTCTGCTTTTCTATGTTTTGGTCTGAGATATTTGAAATATTTGAACTGCATTCTAAATAGGGTTTTGTATGTCAGGTGTGAATAGGGATACTTTTGTCTAGTTGTCAAGTCAAAATCCATCGCACTAGGTACAACATCATCCTAGTTCTTTATACCTTGATGCACCATATCTATGTGTGTTATCAAAAATAAGGTAAGTAAGCTCTTTATATCCTCGATCTCTGATAATAAATCATCATCATCATCATCATCATGTTTTCTGTATCATCTCGAAGTCAAGGGTTGATTTATCTTTCTTATATCTTTCTCACATACTAACACTAACATGGTATCATGGCATTTAGAAAAAAAAACATCTACATATGCATTTATCCTGCATCTAAAAAATGACAACATACTACATAGCATTCATATCATACATCATAGAAAACATCGATCATCTCATACACATCACATTATTATCAATCATAATATAGATTGGTTATTCTAAACATCTCATAAACCATACATTTGCATAAAACATCCATTGCATAATCATATAGGCACCATCACATCATCCATACATACATCGCATATGAAAAAGGTACTGAAAAAGAAGATAAGAATTACATCACATCACATTTGGCATCGTGCACACATACATATTGCATCATCATTTCATACATACAAAAAATATCGAAAAAGAAATAGAACATATCATTGCATTACATACACCACCCATAAACACATTATGCATCCACATAGATCCATCATAACATTGCATCACATCATAAAATAAACATTACGTGCATCCATCCATCCATATATATACACATTACATAAAATAAAATAGGAATCACATCACATATACGTATCACAAGTCATCTCATATATATATCAAAAAAGTTTAATGTCATGGTTCATTGAAATCAAATATATAGTATCAGATATACAAGAGGCTAGTCAAAAAATCCAACCAATGAATGTATACACATCATAATTAGGTTGTACAAAAAAATGTGTGTCACTATGTACTAATCAATATCCTAAGTTGCCCTGGTGTTTTCCTCCATGGTGACTGCCTCGGCTCTGATGGTGAGACCCTGATGGTCTCCTTGATGTGCCTACACGAGGGGTCCTGGTAGGAGCTATCTAACTGAGGTGAGATAAATTTGGCTCCGTCCACTCCTGAGCCATAGCTCTATAGTACACGACCTTGTAATATGAGGCCTCCTGCATCACATGACCATACATCTTGACCGAAATCGTAGCCTGCCCCTGAATCTGCTGGGTCATAGCCTCTAATTGCTATCGTCCTCCTATTTCAAGTGCAAGAGCCATGTTAGAATCCTACCTCTATTGGCGCTCTTGTGCCACCTCCTATCAAGCCTAGTCCCTCTCCTAGACCAATGCCTGTATCTGGGCTTGTGCCTGTTGAAGTTGTCCCATAAGAGCTTGGACCTATGCCTGCAACGTTGCTATCTGATTGTCCCTAGAATCGAGACCTGGTGGTGGTCGTGGGGGTGGCATGTGTGCCTGATGTGGTTGCACTAGTGTCCTCTGCCCCACAGGTGGCAATAAGGACAAAATATGTCCATCATGACCCTCGCCCATGTCTTGTCCATCCTACGGTTGACCTCTGGGCTACTGTAGAACCTACCAGATCCTTGGTCCCCTGACCTATCCCCTACTTGGTACCAACACTACTAGTAATATCAATCTAATAGGGGCATGGGCCCACTAGTATGCATCATAGGCAAAGGTCCTCCCTACATCTACAAGACCATAAAATTATACCCACGACACCATAACTAGCTACCTAAAATTGTCGATCACCTGCTAGGATGGGATCCTTTGTCTCCATGCTAGCTCTCTATACCTACGAGAAAAAATGGCCCTCTATGTATCATTAGGTGCATCCTGCACCTCTCCAAATTGGCGTGCAATCCTTTCTAGAAGGTATCGCTCCACCATATAGTGCTCTCATCCCTACATGTATCAAGACTATTGACAGTAGAAAAGATGATCGTCATCATCATGCCATCTTGGAAAGTGGAGCCAAGGCCTCCACATGAAAACTATCATCTCGTCCAAAACCCGCCTCCAATACGGGATGCCTATGATACCTGTAAAATGGAGGGTAGTCATCCCCTCATATCTGTACACTGCACGATCATCATGGTCAAGTTGAACATGTGCAATCTACGGCCTCAAGATGACAATGTGCTAATAAGTCCACAAATGAAGAAGAGTCATGCTAGCTCTAATGTTACGGGCCCTGTTGTAAACAACTTGATGCATGTTATGGTACAAAGAAGCCAGGACAACTAGCCCCTAGGCATAGATGGTCATGTGTACCATCATACGGGACCAAACGATCCCCCATCTAATGTTGCATCCTCGAGCTTGTTGATCGGGAACAAGGACTCCTGAGATCAATGTGCCAAAAAAATGAGTCAAATCAGGGGTAATCCCTTGACCCCTCATAGCAGCGAAGGTCTATCTAGTCGCTATCCACCTCGTAGGAGTTGACGCTGAACAAATCAAAAATAGCATCACCGTCGACCTCGACATCGTAAATGATGTGCTCTCTATGAATAGGGATCCGCAGGATCCACCACACATCCTCCAATGTAATTGTAGCCTTGCTAGTCAATAGGTGGAATGTATAAGTTTCACTCCACCATCTCTCGACCAAGGTTGTCATCATTGCAAGGTGCATCCACACCTCGAGCATCTAGGCAATATGGCCAAAACTAATTACTCCAAGGGAAAATAGGGCTTGATCCATCAAATAGCTAGTACGACACTAAAATTGGATCCTCTGCTCCTTCGAGTGGAGCACTAGTAGGGCCTCTTGAAAGCAAAACACCCATGACATCAAAATTTCAAAAAAAATTGCAAAACAAACGCTTAAAAAATTAAAAAATCTTTAAAAAGCAAAGACAACACTTTGCATTTTTCAAATGAGACATTGAAATCAATAGTGGCGTTGTGCTGCAAAAGTGAGTCGGCATTCCTGCGCAACTCTAAAAACCTGTAGGACCACGTGATGCTTTGAAACAAAGGCGAGTTGGCATAATTGCTCGACCCAGAAATCATTTAGCGTCACACAACGCTATGTCATAAATGCAAGTCGACCTTTATAAAAGTGATTTCGCCCATGACATTTGTGATGCCCTAGGGCGCCGCTTTTGACAGACCTAAAAGATGTCTAATAAATGCTAGAAAAATGCAAAAAATGAGAAAAGTTTCAAAAAGTGTATCAAAGGTACTCTTTCATCTTGAGGCCTTCAGAACTCACGAACTCGATCTGTCTGATGCCTGAGAAGCACGTGACCAGCCATTCCATTAGCACCTCAGAGCAAATTTGGAAAAATCTCTAGAAGGTAAGTGTGCAAATGAATTGAAAATGACCCCTTTAACTCTATTTATGTAACTTTTTTAGGGTTTTTTAACCCATTTAATTTGTTTTTGCCTGAATGAGGCCCGTTTTGATCTGTTTTCGTCATCGTGAGCCTAATTTCACATCTTGTGGGTTGTTTTCTACTCCTAAATCATTGTTGAATCTTTTTCATGAGCTCAACCTAATTTTGCAAATTTTTGCATGATCTCTCGAGGGGGCAGAATGGTAGCGTAATTCTTTCCACTGGGGCAACATTGGGGCATCCAAAAAAATTAGAATTTTTTTTGAATTTCGATCTCAGTGGTGTTATTCTTTGAACCGATGCAACAAGTGCATCGCTTCAAAGAGGGGAAAAATGTATACATTAAAAATTTCCTAATTGATACTATGCATTTGATTATGATCCACTAACATTGTTTCTTCTAAAAACACTTCAAATTGATCAGTTAATTGAATAATCAACATTATTTAATTAAAATCAGCAAATTGAGCTATTAATCAAATAATTAAATTTATTAGATTAATTCACCCTTCTTCTAACTAATTATTCATCTTATTTAATTAAATCCCCTTTTAATTCTCTCATTGGATTAAAAATCAATCAAATCAAATGTCACATCTCCTAATTCACTCCAATTAATTAATTTTGGATTAATTAATCCTAAATTAGCTTTCTAATCATCATTATCAAATCCTCTAGCTTTTAACTCCTCAAGAGTTAAATCAACCATGGTCAACTAACCAGGTTGCACATAAAATCAATTTCTTCTAATTATCTAATTACCTCAATTATCCTCACAAAGGCATATTCTGAGGAATATTCCTCTCAACAGCCTCTCATTTAATTTCCCTCCAAGGGTGATGCAGGAGCATCCAGTGGTGTGAGGGAAATCTTGCATCACCCAAAAAGATGTTTTCTATTTATGTTCCTATTGTTTTCTTTTTGTAGATGTTTTTGCATTTCTAGATACCCTTTTCGTCGAATAAGAGTTTCCAACTTTTAGAACTGCTTTTCTACTTTTTCTGCTCAACTGCTATTTTTAGCAGGTTTGAATTTGAAGGTGTGGGAAGATATAAATTTATGGGAAGGTTCAAGATGGAAAAAGGAGCAGTTTGGCGAAAGAATTAGATCAAGATCATTCACGGTTTGAAAGTTATTCAAGTTCTAGTTTCTGTTTTTTGCCCTGAAAAACCTTCCGAGTCTAGTTTGAGGCACTAAATGGTTCTGGATGGGCCCAAAAATTTGTGGTCGTCTTTTCGAGAGCTTTCCGAAAAGGTATTATCATTGAAGATCCGATGGTTAGATTAAAAGTTATGGCTTCCGGAAGTTGGTGCATATTTTAGAAATGTGCTAATTTTCGAATGTGAATTTAAATTTGAATTTCAAATTGTAATTTTGGCGCCAAACCACCAAAACTCATAACTCAGATGTTGTTTTTGGCTCCAAACTGAAAGGGGGCTATTTATGGGATAGTTTCTGATTTTTGGATAACTTTTTGGGGAAAGAGTTCGCATGATGCGAAAAAGGGGGATTTTTCTGTAATTCTGTAAAAAAAAATTATGAAACTTCTGTAGCTTGCATGCATCACAGAGCTCGAGGATTTGAGATCCTCTGCATGTAAGAGTTCCATATTTTTAAATAAAATATTATTC
>VDFB02047230.1:279633238-279895839 GCA_007258455.2 Sequoia sempervirens
AGGAACATTAACCAATAGTAAAATAAACCTCTGGAAGATTCTCATAAAGTTACACTAGGGTTTCCCCATCAAAGAACTGACAGCAATAATTGCAAGACCTCAAAGAACTATTTCCAATATAAAGATAATGAGCAAATACACCAAAATAAGATCAACAACTCCACTCAACAACACAAACAAGCGATCTGTTCGTCGAAGTCAGGGAGAGCCTCTGCCTCCTCTCGGAATACCCATAATTCAAAGAACTTTTCAATTTGACTCATCAAGTAGAACCATCAATCATGACAAAGTTAACATTAACCAATTTACCACTTAGGTAAAGAACAAAAGAACACATACTGGTTCGCAACGAATAGCAACATAAATAAAATGAGAGAAAAACTCCAACTCAAAAATCAACTCAGGAAAAGTCACATTGAAAGAATCCATAAAACCACACATTCTAATAATATATCCATTCATTCAATAAGAAGTAACTTGAAACATTAGTTTAAAAATCAATCATTTCCAACATTTAAGGATAGCACAATATTACGAAGTGAAAATAAAATCTAATGGTTTAAGCCATAAGACACTATTCACAAGTATACTCTTTCAAACACAAATATATTCCAATTTACACATTATAACAACAATCTCCCTTCGAAGAACAACCCACTCAAACCAACAATTTGATCCTGATATCAATAACAAGTATTTTCTAGAACTATTCTTATAGAAATCCCACAAACCATCTATTAAAAGAATATGAGGGAAATTGACTTAGAAAAGATCATCTAATTTTATTCATTTACATAAACCCTTTGTTTAACTAAATATTATTAATCAAAACATTTATCGAATCTACAATCATTCACTAGCCTTTATCGTAATACCCAACTATTTAAAGTTTTCAAATTTATTTACTTCCATTTATCTTATAAATCAATTCTCCCACCTAAACAGAAATAATCCTTATCGCCAATATTATCTACATACATCAACAACATAGAAAACTCTACTTTTCATTATTTCTAAGTTAACTATCCCACTTGAAACTAATCAAATTGAGAATAAACTAATCTATCAATGTTACCCAAATTATTAACATAAGGAAACTCTCTCTCTAATCACTTTACTAACCTACTCAATAACATAATACCTAACTTAACTACCTAATAATTCTAATTTTCTAACTCCTATAAATAAATCATTTTTTGAATATAAACACATTAATTAGAAAGTCTTAAGGAATAATTCTATACAAGGAAACCATCAAACACATCAACCTTGAAGAACACTATCTTAAAACACTTACAATGAACAAGCCATTGAGACATCTCCATAAATATCCCACAAATAACACCCATCTTAAAACACTTAAACCAATAATCAAAACACTTTGTTTAAAACACATTTACTCACACATTCTAACCATAAAGACCTTCCTTTAATTAAAGCATTATTTCAACGTTTTTACCACTTATTTTAATATATCCACTTAATTTAATTAAGAGAGTATTTACTACAAATAATTATATTTAAATTAACTATATCATTTATAAGATAACCAACTCCATCAACTGTTTAATACGAATCCTAATTATAACTTTAAAATGTAATACTAAGATGACAATTCTATAATTTACAACTTTATTATAATACTAAGGTGACGACACTAATGGATTATTTCACACAGTTGTTGATAAATAATTATCATTCACAGACTCATTAGATAACAAAAAGGGTAATTAAAACCATTTAACATTTAATCAGTATCATTTAAATTAATTAACCTATGAACCTGGGATTTATCCACACTTAAAAATAACTTTATCATTAACCTTCAAGTAAAAGAAACTATGTAAATGTAGAATCACTTATCTCCTTTAGTGAACCCTAAAACTTAATTAACCATATAAATCGATTTACTTTAACTAAATACACAGTTCATTTATCTACAACAAAATTAAATACCTAATTCAATAATGTTTATTCCGTTAAAATCTTTTGTTAAATAATATTTTACTAAGCATCCTATCGAAATAACCATTTTCACTTTAATTATTTACCTAAAATAAAATTACACTTTTACTTAACTGACTATCTTACAGAACATTCTAACACTCGATTCACATTTTACTTTTACACCACCATAAAATCATAAACAAAACAATTAAAGAAATTATTCATATTTTATAAACATATTATATAACTACGAACCATTTTCTTTTGAATAATACTCATCATACAAATCTGCTTATATATTGAAATAACCTCATAAATCCTAAATATATAAAAGACTACCTTCACTTCAAATCTTTTAACCTATAATTATGTATCTATACTTGTTTATATAACCATACGCCTATATATATATATATAAAAGAATAGTAATCAAAAATATATATAAATTTAAAATAAATAGAAAGTCACTCATATATGTAGCTGGTAATTCAAATGCCCTAACTCAGACAGGTTGACAAAGAAATCAGAGAGGCTATTTAATTCTGTACAATGTTTCAACTCTAATTATTATAAACAAATATATATATATATATATATATATATATATATATATATATATATATATAATCTTCACTTTCTGATTAAAAATAAGAGATCATTTATCTAGCTGGGAATTTCCTTAACTACTAATATTACGAATATTACCTAAAAGCAAGACCTTCACAGTAATAAAAGAATATACCCTTTGCACAATATTTACCTTAAACCTATTCAGTTACAAAAGCATAACCCTAATTCCCGATATTCTAATGTGTCACCCATTTTCATTATATAGTATAATCATTAATTTTACAACCAAGATAACATTCTTTATTATTTCTCTATTTACCTCAAAACCTATCATACTAGCAGACCAAAATTTAATTTAACTTTTTATAAATTATATTTATTATCAGCAAAACGCAACCATAAGGGAGCAGCTTGATAGCAGCCTCGTATTTTAAGCATAACGCCAAAACTATAATCTGGGTATTTGAGATTTTTGGACAGCAAATAGAACACTGGAATTTGGAGAAACCCTTTAAATTTACCAGCAAAATAGTTTGTATAAAAAATGTTATGGATGACACAATTAGACTGTTTGAATAGAGTCACAGGAAACAGTTTACCAGTATAACAATATATATATCTATTTTTTTTACAAACAAAATATAATATGTATATATATATATATACAATCGCAATAGATTTAAAATATTATAATTTAAATCAACATTTTAATGGATCTTTAATCCTAATCTCACATCTATAAATCTATAAATCTATAAAGAACGAGAGGTTCATCAATAATAAAATAAATGAATTTTCATTAAATCACTTAAGAATATGAAATGTAAAATTTACCTAGAATACAAATAGATTTCAATACGTAACTAACTTTTTATAATTATTCACATAAAATATGAATATAGATTGAAACCACCGCATATGATTATAAGTTGAAAACCATATCATAAAAACTTAAATCAAAACCCTAGCACCACATGCAATTTGAATCTTCAAGATGATTTACAATTCGCACACAACATATCAAAAATATAGAGAGGGGAAAGAAACTTGTACTCTTTTCCAGAGAGCATTGACAGGAAATTTCAATTGGCGTTGTAAATCAATGTTGTCTGGAACCAAAAACCCTAAGCCGAACAATCCATGACAGAAGGAGCCACCCTTCAAACCCGCCAATCCCCCTTTTATCTCTAGAATAATTCTCATTTTAATAATTTGTTTCATGGAGTCTTTTCCACTCCCTTCGGGAAACCGTTCAACTTCCAGCAGTTATGAATGAATGACAGCCACGACCCTTAATTATTATTTTATAATCTAATCTTTAATATATGAACCAAATAGGTCATCTATTAGATATTCAATAAATAATTAATAATTTAATCTTTCTTTTAGTTACAGATAAATATTTTCTCCTTAATTTGTTTATCGAATTTAAACATTAAATGATAATTACCTTGCAATATTCTATTTTTATTTATTTCTATTAACAATGTAATTTTATTCTTTCATAACCTCTAATTATATTAAAACATTTAATTAATTATTTATTTCACAAAGAAATTAATAAAAATCTTATCACATTGTTTAATTACTCATACTTCTTTTAGTTATTATTTTAATTTAATAATTAACCATCCAAAATAGTTATCGTATCATTTACTAATGTAGTTCATTCAGTTATAATTTCACTTCCCAATTAAATTAAGTTCCCTTTTAATCCTTTTTAATATTTTATCACTTTTAAATTTATTAATTGAATTTAATCATTAAATGATAACTATCTTTCCTCATTTAATCTGATTATTTTAAATAACTAACTCCCAACAATAATTAAATTGACGTTTATCATTGAATCTAATTCTTTATTTAATTCCAAATGAAACAGGTAACCTTATAATTAAATTAATTTTATTAATCAAATCCAAACATATTATTAGTGTTACCTCATAACCTTAAAATTAAATTAAATAATAAAATCACCACATCATCATGACATTACTAACAACTACTTACTTGACATCAACGATAATCGAAACGGGGTGGGCACTACATCCTCCCCCCCTAAGCTTCAACTTACTCCTGGAAGTTGAGCTCAAGCACAAACCATAAACTAACAATAATATTAACAAACATAAGCACATCAATACCACAAGTCAAATCATCAAGTAAGCAACGAAAATTAAACAAACCAAAATAAGGAAATGATACCAAAATGATAATAGTAACGGGGTTGCAACCAAACTAATTTTCCAAACACTAGGACGGAGTGGACAAACTAAGTCGAGGAAACTTTCTTGTCAGCTCCTATGTTCAACGTCAAGCCCATTGGGTGTTTATGATGCTCGCCCAGTCCTGACAATGCAGGTGGAATCGAGACTTACTTCCTGCAATCCTGCATGAAAACAAACGTTGTGCACGATACATATATATCACAAATACATCGTGAGAGGAAATCCCAGCATAGTAGGGCACTCGCGAGCGAGTGATACCACACTGTCCCTCCCACTAACCACACATAATAGTCAAAACAATTCTAATAACTCATAAATAGTTTGCTTCTTACTAGTTAAACAATATTCTCATAAGGATGCTAACCATAACCCTAATCCATCTACTATATCACAATGAATTACTACTTGACATTATAAGTACCTATACCTACATATTACAATTACATTACCTTCGTCACTATGCTCTCTGAAGCCAAGTTCCTGTAAATCAAAAGCTAACATAGAACATTGCACATTAGTACCAATAATTCAAGTTGCATTTTAACCTCAAGATACTATATTCTGCTAAAATCATAGAATAATTATCCACCAAACCTCATATTTTCGTTAAAACTCATAATTTTCACCCAAAGAACTCCACGTTAACCATTATTCCACACCAAATCTCACATCAATTTCAACAAAAAGGCAAAATTTTACACCTTCACAGATTCAAGAAAACAGAATTCATCACTCAAAGACAACAAAATTGCAGATTTCACACACACTTGACATATTCACACACATAAAACACATCACCAAGAAACACATCACACTAAAACTCAAGGGTCCATAGAGCATCCCCGACAGAAAGGATATCGGTGCATTGCGCACTACACCGCGGGTCCTATCCTTTCAATCGGTTTCCTGCACCATCGACCCGACACTGGTTAACAGAAGAAACTCAGGTCCACAACAATGACAAAAGAAAAGTGAAACTCAAGACATACGGGTCTAAGCGCAAGGTTACATAGTGAGCACCAATAGTGCCCAGTGTATGAACCTATGCTTTGATACCAATGTTGTAACGCCCCGCAGTGCGAACCCCAAAGGACAACAACACAATAATTACCACACAATTTTTTTTTATATAACATACATGTAATACACATTAAGTCATAACATGAATTCATTAAAGTAAATTCACTAACACATACATCCCTTGGGGTACACGAAGAGTCATTACGCAACTTAGATCCATACAACAGCAATAAAGAATAAAATCCAAAGATATAAGGTAAACAATAACAAATATAACACACATATGAAAATTCATTGATAAAAAGCCATCTGCACATAAATACAACACATTAAATAACAATCACCATGGCCAATATCCACACAAGGTTTAATGTTACATTACATTACAGTACAATGTTTAAGAAGTACAATGATACAAGAGTGTTCCACAAGATACCATGATACAAATAATTAGAGAAATACAAGTATCAAAACTGGCTCCAAGACAGATACAACTCTGGAGTCGCTGCAACAGCACCAATCCGCACCTCTCGATCCTTGACTGGGGACCCAATGGGGTGCTTAGCACGTTCCACCCGACCATGTGAGTCCGAAGACCCACCCCCCATGCTAGGAGCTAACAAGAAAGAGACCACAACCAAGAACATCCAAGCAGAAAACCACAAGACTCAACGTCATACAAAAGTATCATAACACTCAGGAATTACAATGACATAATCAATCACATCCAAGAGTCATAAATCTCATCACATAAATCAAAACAATGACCAGTAACCAAATAACCAAAGGATGATCATGAAACACCTCCAATAAACTGCATTAATAAACATGACACAATTCCAAATTGCAATAACCAATCTAACAACATCATATCACAGTACCACAAGGGTACAAGGTCATAAGTCAAATATCAAGGAGATCATACAAGACCACAAAGTACACCAAAGATAAAATAGGGTAAAACCATAAATCATCTCAAATAATTGTGTTTCATCAATTCAAGACAAAGAACCACTTCCAGAGGATTTCCAAAGAAGCAATCATAATAAGGAGTGTTAGAGGAGAGTGTCATCGCATGGCTTAACATGGATTCTCCAGGCTACCTACTGCAAGGTACCGCCTCCATCTACTGACGGATTATCCAGGCAACCAAGCACTAGGAACCGCCTCCATCTATGGTTATCCAGGCTACCTATCTCAAGGAACCGCTCCATAGGGTTGCTCATGCGGAACCGTTAACCTTTCATGAAGACAAGGAAACGATCTTGCCAACCACGGCCTTCTCAATCCCCTTTAGTCTGTGGTAGCACTCAAAGGCGGATGAGGCATCAATTATCTTTTTAATGTGATTCTACCCACCCCCTAGTTAATTATTTAAATTATCACTTATTAAATTCACTCTAACGAGGGCTATCCTGGCGCCCCTTTGTGCGCCGACCACCCACTTAGAGCCACTCTCTCTCTCTAGACACTCAAAACATAAAACCAAAATCCAAGGGTTGTACAACATAACAAGTACATTAGATCACAACAGAGAAGCATGCAAAGCATTACCCATCTTGCCGTAAATACATAATCAAAATCTCCATGATTCCCGTACAACCCTTTCAAAAAACATGAAACCAAAACACTTGCCACAACAAGGGCACATAAAAGGAGGAACATTAACCAATAGTAAAATAAACCTCTGGAAGATTCTCATAAAGTTACACTAAGGTTTCCCCATCAAAGAACTGACAGCAATAATTGCAAGACCTCAAAGAACTATTTCCAATATAAATATAATGAGCAAATACACCAAAATAAGATCAACAACTCCACTCAACAACACCAACAACTTCGATACGAACTAAATCGAGAATCCAAGGGAAACCTCTATTTTCTCCTCTCGGAATACCCATAATTCAAAGAACTTTTCAATTTGACTCATCAAGTAGAACCATCAATCATGACAAAGTTAACATTAACCAATTTGCCACTTAGGTAAAGAACAAAAGAACACATACTGGTTCCCAACGAATAGCAACATAAATAAAATGAGAGAAAAACTCCAACTCAAAAATCAACTCAGGAAAAGTCACATTGAAAGAATCCATAAAACCACACATTCTAATAATATATCCATTCATTCAATAAGAAGTAACTTGAAACATTTTAAAAAGAACATTAGTTTAAAGATCAATCATTTCCAACATTTAAGGATAGCACAATATTACGAAGTGAAAATAAAATCTAATGGTTTAAGCCATAAGACACTATTCACAAGTATACTCTTTCAAACACAAATATATTCCAATTTACACATTATAACAACAATCTCCCTTCGAAGATCAACCCACTCAAACCAACAATTTGATCCTGATATCAATCACAAGTATTTTCTAGAACTGTTCTTATAGAAATCCCACAAATCAACTATTAAAAGAATATGAGGGAAATTGACTTAGAAAAGATCATCTAATTTTATTCATTTACATAAACCCTTTGTTTAACTAAATATAATTAATCAAAACATTTATCGAATCAACAATCATTCACTAGCCTTTATCGTAATACCCAACTATTTAAAGTTTTCAAATTTATTTACTTCCATTTATCTTATAAATCAATTCTCCCACCTAAATAGAAATAATCCTTATCGCCAATATTATCTACATACAAAACTCTACTTTTCATTATTTCTAAGTTAACTATCCCACTTGAAACTAATCAAATTGAGAATAAACTAATCTATCAATGTTACCCAAATTATTAACATAAGGAAACTCTCTCTCTAATCACTTTACTAACCTACTCAATAACATAATACCTAACTTAACTACCTAATAATTCTAATTTTCTAACTCCTATAAATAAATCATTTTTTGAATATAAACACATTAATTACAAAGTCTTAAGGAATAATTCCATACAAGGAAACCATCAAACACATCAACCTTGAAGAACACTATCTTAAAACACTTACAATGAACAAGCCATTGAGACATCTCCATAAATATCCCACAAATAACACCCATCTTAAAACACTTAAACCAATAATCAAAACACTTTGTTTAAAACACATTTACTCACACATTATAACCATAAAGACCTTCCTTTAATTAAAGCATTATTTCAACGTTTTTACCACTTATTTTAATATATCCACTTAATTTAATTAAGAGAGTATTTACTACAAATAATTATATTTAAAATAACTATATCATTTATAAGATAACCAACTCCATCAACTGTTTAATACGAATCCTAATTATAACTTTAAAATGTAATACTAAGATGACAATTCTATAATTTACAACTTTATTATAATACTAAGGTGACGACACTAATGGATTATTTCACACAGTAGTTTGATAAATAATTATCATTCACAGACTCATTAGATAACAAAAAGGTAATTAAAACCATTTAACATTTAATCAGTATCATTTAAATTAATTAACCTATGAACCTGGGATTTATCCACACTTAAAAATAACTTTATCATTAACCTTCAAGTAAAAGAAACTATGTAAATGTAGAATCACTTATCTCCTTTAGTGAACCCTAAAACTTAATTAACCATATAAATCGATTTACTTTAACTAAATACACAGTTCATTTATCTACAACAAAATTAAATACCTAATTCAATAATGTTTATTCCGTTAAAATCTTTTGTTAAATAATATTTTACTAAGCAACCTATCGAAATAACCATTTTCACTTTAATTATTTACCTAAAATAAAATTACACTTTTACTTAACTCACTATCTTACAGAACATTCTAACACTCGATTCATATTTTACTTTTACACCACCATAAAATCATAAACAAAACAATTAAAGAAATTATTCATATTTTATAAACATATTATATAACTACGAACCATTTTCTTTTGAATAATACTCATCATACAAATCTGCTTATATATTGAAATAACCTCATAAATCCTAAATATATAAAAGACTACCTTCACTTCAAATCTTTTAACCTATAATTATGTATCTATACTTGTTTATATAACCATACGCCTATATATATATATATAAAAGAATAGTAATCAAAAATATATATAAATTTAAAATAAATAGAAAGTCACTCATATATGTAGTTGGTAATTCAAATGCCCTAACTCAGACAGGTTGACAAAGAAATCAGAGAGGCTATTTAATTCTGTACAATGTTTCAACTCTAATTATTATAAACAAATATATATATATATATATATAATCTTCACTTTCTGATTAAAAATAAGAGATCATTTATCTAGCTGGGATAAAATCTAATTCTTCACAGCACAACCTTAACCTAAATAAAATTAATATTTTTAGTTAATCTACTCTAATTCATTCACTTCATTAACTAAACATCTTTCAACGTAATTTCCTTAACTACTAATATTACGAATATTACCTAAAAGCAAGACCTTCACAGTAATAAAAGAATATACCCTTTGCACAATATTTACCTTAAACCTATTCAGTTACAAAAGCATAACCCTAATTCTCGATATTCTAATGTGTCACCCATTTTCATTATATAGTATAATCATTAATTTTACAACCAAGATAACATTCTTTATTATTTCTCTATTTACCTCAAAACCTATCATACTAGCAGACCAAAATTTAATTTAACTTTTTATAAATTATATTTATTATCAGCAAAACGCAACCATAAGGGAGCAGCTTGATAGCAGCCTCGTATTTTAAGCATAACGCCAAAACTATAATCTGGGTATTTGAGATTTTTGGACAGCAAATAGAACACTGGAATTTGGAGAAACCCTTTAAATTTACCAGCAAAATAGTTTGTATAAAAAATGTTATGGATGACACAATTAGACTGTTTGAATAGAGTCACAGGAAACAGTTTACCAGTATAACAATATATATATCTATTTTTTTTTACAAACAAAATATAATATGTATATATATATATAAACAATCGCAATAGATTTAAAATATTATAATTTAAATCAACATTTTAATGGATCTTTAATCCTAATCTCACATCTATAAATCTATAAATCTATAAAGAACGAGAGGTTCATCAATAATAAAATAAATGAATTTTCATTAAATCACTTAAGAATATGAAATGTAAAATTTACCTAGAATACAAATAGATTTCAATACGTAACTAACTTTTTATAATTATTCACATAAAATATGAATATAGATTGAAACCACCGCATATGATTATAAGTTGAAAACCATATCATAAAAACTTAAATCAAAACCCTAGCACCACATGCAATTTGAATCTTCAAGATGATTTACAATTCGCACACAACATATCAAAAATATAGAGAGGGGAAAGAAACTTGTACTCTTTTCCAGAGAGCATTGACAGGAAATTTCAATTGGCGTTGTAAATCAATGTTGTCTGGAACCAAAAACCCTAAGCCGAACAATCCATGACAGAAGGAGCCACCCTTCAAACCCGCCAATCCCCCTTTTATCTCTAGAATAATTCTCATTTTAATAATTTGTTTCATGGAGTCTTTTCCACTCCCTTCGGGAAACCGTTCAACTTCCAGCAGTTATGAATGAATGACAGCCACGACCCTTAATTATTATTTTATAATCTAATCTTTAATATATGAACCAAATAGGTCATCTATTAGATATTCAATAAATAATTAATAATTTAATCTTTCTTTTAGTTACAGATAAATATTTTCTCCTTAATTTGTTTATCGAATTTAAACATTAAATGATAATTACCTTGCAATATTCTATTTTTATTTATTTCTATTAACAATGTAATTTTATTCTTTCATAACCTCTAATTATATTAAAACATTTAATTAATTATTTATTTCACAAAGAAATTAATAAAAATCTTATCACATTGTTTAATTACTCATACTTCTTTTAGTTATTATTTTAATTTAATAATTAACCATCCAAAATAGTTATCGTATCATTTACTAATGTAGTTCATTCAGTTATAATTTCACTTCCCAATTAAATTAAGTTCCCTTTTAATCCTTTTTAATATTTTATCACTTTTAAATTTATTAATTGAATTTAATCATTAAATGATAACTATCTTTCCTCATTTAATCTGATTATTTTAAATAACTAACTCCCAACGATAATTAAATTGACGTTTATCATTGAATCTAATTCTTTATTTAATTCCAAATGAAACAGGTAACCTTATAATTAAATTAATTTTATTAATCAAACCCAAACATATTATTAGTGTTACCTCATAACCTTAAAATTAAATTAAATAATAAAATCACCACATCATCATGACATTACTAACAACTACTTACTTGACATCAACGATAATCGAAACGGGGTGGGCACTACACTCATTTTGTTATTAATTATTCCTAAATTAAGTATGAAAAAGGGATGCTTTTTCCTACAGTACAAATGTACTTATCTCCATAATGATTTTGTAGTTTTCTCCTAATGTAATACCCCTCATGTTGTTGTTTGGACTTGATATTTTATGTGGTTTTGCTTGATACTTTGTGACTTTGATAGTTACTGTTGTTGGTTGGATTGGTTGATTGGATAGTTTAGATTGCTTGATGACTATGCTACTTTATATGATGACATGGATATGATGATATGACATTATGTTACATTTGATTTGGTTATGTTTAATTTGATGCAGTAGTATATTGTGATGTAGGAGATTAGTAATTATTTAATGATGATATGATGTCATCAGTTTATTTTAGAAATTTTACTTTATACTTGATGTTGTAGTTGTTATTATAGCTTTGGTGAGGAGAAAGTGTAGCACCACTGGTTTACGAGTGCCCTACTACGTTGTGATTCCTTCTCATGATGTGATGTATTTGATTATATATATATATATATATATATATATATATATATATATGTTGTACACAACCTTGTTTGTATGCAGGAATTGCAAGAACAGAGTCTCGATTCCACCTGCTTCGGCAGGACAGGGCGAGCATCAAATTAACCCAACGGGCATGAAGTTGAAACAAAGATGATAAGGAAGTTACCCCCTCCCAAGTTTGTCAACCTGTTTTATGTTTAGTGGTATTGTGCGTCTTTGAACCTTGTCATTTTTGCATTTTATGATAGTTGTGTTGTGTGAGTGTATTTATGTTACTTATTTTACGTTGGTGTGTAGTATGATGTAATTTAAATAATTAATTGATTAAAATAAAAGCTAATAATTGTTATTGGAATAGTTTTTATTAAAATATAAAAGTATTAAATTAAAAGTTATGTAATTTATTAAAGATAAATAAATTGAAAGGTGTAAATTAAATTATTTAAATTGGTATTTAGATAATTTAATGAAAATAGTATGTTGAGGATAATTAATCGAATAATATAATTAAATAAGTTAAATTGTGTGAACTGCAAGTATAAATTAGTAAAATTGAAATTAAACCAAAAAGTGCAGCTTGAATAGAAAAAAATAAAGAAAAGAAAGAAAAGAATAAAAGGACCAATGAATGTTGAGATTTTTTGGCTGAAAAGCTAGCGAAGAAATAGAAGATTTCTATTCATCCTATTTTTTTAAGTTTTCGAAAAAGAAGATATCTTTTTATTTAATAGAAAAAATGAGAGGTTTTCATTTACCAGAAAATTGACAGAAGCTTCAAAAATATTGAGTTCTAGAAAAATTGGCATCCTCTATTGTTTTCTCTGTATAAATTGTTTCTCTTTCACTGTTCTGGAAAAGAGGCTCTTCTGAATTAAAATTTTAGATTAGAAAATTGATCAAGGAAACTGGTGGAGAAGTTTTGAAGAAAGAAAGGGGAGCTCTTCGAAAAGGTTGGTTTGAATCAAAGGAAAGCTTCATCAACTTCTCATCAAGCACAAGACTCTAGGTTCCTTTATTGATCTGTATTGCTTGTTAAATTTGAAATGGAAAATATGTTGTTCTATAGAAAAAAAATCTTTTGAGGTTTTGAAAGTTGTTGGGTAACAGATAATTGAAAGAAATTTGTTTGAATCTTTGAAAATGTTTTGTATTTCTATAATTTGTTTATGGGAAAATTGTTTCCCCTTTGAAATAATTGGATATATATATATATATATAAATGAGTATGTTGTTCTTTTCATCTTCTACAGGGAGTGCTTGATAGATTATATATATAATTAAAAAAAATTTTTTTTTTATGAAAGTCTGTACAAAAGGCTGAACCTATGCATCGGCAAGTTTTAGATATTTATAATTGAAAGAAAAAAAATATATAAAAACTTGATGTTGAAGGGAAGGGATGGTGTTGGCCGTACCATCCCCCTCTTCCCTTTAGTACATGTGGGAATGCCCACAACAGTCCACAAACTGTTGTACGCAGTCCACTGCATATGACCAATGGCCTTACAAGTTTCATTTAATTTTTTTTATGTTTATTTTATTTTATTATAAATATACTTATTTATGAATATATGTATATATATATTTATATTTATTTATATGTATATATATTTATATTTTGGCATATGTGTTTTCATGTGTATGATTTAATTATCCAAAAAATTAATTAGATCAGATTTATTTAATAAATTAATTAAAACAAAATGTCTATTTAAAAAAATATAAATGTATAGATGTATTGATCCTTTTTATGATTGCGAAATTATGAATTATTTATAAAGGGAAAATTATATATATGTTAGAATTATTATTGGACTTCTATTTCAAAATTATATTATGGAAAATGGAGATTAGTAAATGAAATAAATGAATTGGTTAACATTGTGTGAAATTTTTTATGTTATTCTATTTTGTGAATCAACTTTGACTTCTTTATTTCATTAGGTCATTGTTTTGGATTTTTCGGTGTGGGAACCTAGTTTGCTTTAGGAACCTGCTTAGAGATGTTGTGAACCTTAGGCTTCCAGAGGCATGATTTTATTGTTGGTCAATGTTTCTCTTATTATGAGCTCTTAATGTGGCAAGCCTTTTTGGTATCATTGTTTGAAAGGGTTGTACATGACTTTGTTGAGATTCTGAATATGTGCTTTTAGCGAGATGGGTAATGCCTCACATGTTTTTCTGTTGAGATTTAATGTTCATTTTATGAGGTACAACCCTTGGTTTTGTTTATGTTTTGGGTCTCTAGGGAGAGTGGCTCTTCGTGGGGGTTAGCGCCTCAAAAGGAGGAAGGGCCAGGATAACCCACGTAAGAGTTAGATTAAAAAGTGAAAACCTAGTTAAATAATTAGGGGGAAGGGTAGTAATAACATAATAAGATAATCTTGGATTCCTCGTCTATCCATTAGGGCTTTCGTAGACTAATGGTAGACTGAGAAGGATGTGGTTGGCAAGGTCATTACCTCATCCTCATGAGAGGTTAATGGCTTCGCATGAGTCACCCTATGGGGTTGGCGCCTCAAGTAGGAGGAAGGGCCAAGACAACCATAGATGGGGGCCAGTGCCTCATGTAGGAGGAAGGGCCAGGATAACCCATGTAGGACTATGTGATGACACTCTCCACTAGTTTCCCTTATGATTTGCTTTCTTACTTGCCTCTGGAAGTGGTTAATAGTTGTTGCCTTTGATTTATTTATGATGTGTTTTATGGTCTTGTGTTTATTATGATTGGATCTTGGTTGTTGTCATTTATGATCTATGTAATCTCTTATTGTTGCTATTGGAGTTACTATTGCCATGATTTTATTATTGGAGTTAGACTTATTGGCATACTTGGTCGCGGTCACTTCCTTGTCACCTTTGAGCATGGGGGGTTGATTTTTTCAAAAGCCCACATGGTCGGGTGGAAAGTGCTTCGCACCCGTTGGGTTCCCCATCACCATTTTTTCTACACAATATCTTCCAAATGGAGTTGTACCTGATGTTCATCATGTATTTTTTATATTCCTTGTATGATTTATCTATCCCACATGTATGGGAGATTTTGATGTAACTCATGGATATGAACATGTAATGTATTGAAAATTGATGTAATGTAAATGCACTCTTGTAGTCATTCATGATTTATGAGATTTATGATGGTTCGACATCATGTGATGTATTTATATTTATGCTTATGAATTTATGGATGTTATCTCTTGCAAATGGTTATTTTAATGTTTATGATGAATGTAAAGTTAGTTAAGTTATTTAGCTTTATATGTATCTTTTTTTATGGGTTGGTTTTATGCGATGTGACCGCGTGTGCCCCAAAGGACTTAGATGTATAAGATGTTATCGTGTAATGTAATAGTGTAATGGTTCTTTATATGTGTTCTTTGTATTTAAAAAAAAAAGGGTGCATAGTTGTTGTCCTTTGCGGTTTGCATGACGGGCGTTACACCTAAGATAATTAATTACTATGTATATGATGAATATAATTAGATACTAGAATTATTTCTTTCATGAGGTTTTGGTAACAAAATTTAATCTAATCCATTGATCTCTATTTTTGAAAATATCCTCCATATTTAACTTTAAACGTTCAAATTTATTCCCATCATATCTCTTAATTTAAAACCTCAACTTGCTAGCCATAATATTCTTCCACTTTCTTACAAATCATTTCAATGTTTTCTTTTTATAAACACCTAAAAATGACTAATGCATTTTCATATTATTATTTCATCATTATCGTTATCATTTCTTCTATCTATAATTTATTAAATATTTTTTAATTATTTAATTATCTTAATATTTTTCATTATATCTATATTAATTAAATAATTTTTAGTTATTTAATTAATTTATCATTTTCCCTCCAACATTAATTAAATTCAATTTCTCTTTGGCCTTCTATATTTAAATAATTTTCAAAAAATATTTCATTAGCTAACACATCTGTTTTAAAGAAATTAAAATAATTTATTTAAATTAAATATTTTCTTCTAAAATAAATAAATTAATATTTATTTATTTCTCAAATTATCTTTATGAATTAAATAAATTTATTTATTTAATTGATTTAACTTTCCCTCCATCAAAATTAAAATTTAACTCCTACCCTATATTGATTTTTTTTATCCATTGATATTTCTAATTTATCTCTGCCATTGATCAAATATCAAGTGAAGCATATAAATACAAAGCTTTCATCCATTCATATCTCCTAGTACATTGTTATCAAGAGCATTATCTAGACCATGATTACTATCAAGAGCATTATCAAGCATTAACATTATCAAGACAAGTAATTATTATAATTATCAAGCATATATATAATTTATCTTTGAGAATTTATCATTATCATTGCATCATATTATTATCATTATCTTTCATGGTTATTGTTACTTTAAAGAGAAACCCATAATGGAGAAAATGAAGGTCTTTGCTATGATGAATTTGTTTGTTAATAATATTTTAGCCAAGATCTTGATCTTCATTGAGTGATTGTTGAAGTGTAAATTTTGTACTTTCATTGCATTTCCTACTATTTGTGATTCACATTTTAATCATCCAAAAATTTATTTGTAGTTATACATAAATTGAAACAAATAAACTATTGTATCTATTGTATTCATCAAATATTTCATGATGGAAGGTAGGTTTTCAATTTTTCATCACTATCATTTTCTATTATAGACCACTTGAGGAATAAGAACTTAGTTATCTTTCCTTTACTTTTATTGTAATGTTTGGAGAAAATAATTGAAGGTGGAGCTACCTCACCATTCCACTAGGGTTTAGTTTTCTCTCTTTACCAATATAGCCTAATTTTGACTCCTTTTTCCATTCCTACCATTGTTGCCTCTCCCTCCAAGTTCCTTGGTAAGCATCTTGGAAAAAGTAAAAATAAATGTAATCTCATGTCTACTAATGCCTCCCTTGAAAAAGTCCTAGATTTCACTGAACAAGGTATAAAAAATGTGAATTCTCATGCTAATTTCAAGTCTATTGGTTTCAAGGGAAAGAAAAAAATCTTTTCTAGTGATAACCTAAAACCTACCCATTTTTTTACTAATAATGATAATTAGGGTCCCTTGGTTTCTACCAAAATTTGAAAGCTAAAGGTAAGAAGGTTGCTAAAGAGTCTGGATTTTCACTCAAGAAAATTTTTCTATCTCTTAAAAGGTATACTTGGAAAGGTTAGGTTCTCCTAATACTAGTAAAAATAATATTAATATTAAATCTAGGGATGCAAAATTTGATATATAAGTTGAGTTTAAACCCTTTTTCCTTAAGTATAATGATACTTTGGAGGAGGTCTATGCCTAGACAAGTAAAGGTGAGATAAGGTCTACCTATTTAGCCAAAGATTTTGTTGTTATTGATGTACTAAAGGGAAACCATGGTGAGAATGATTATGTACAAAATAATAATCTTGTGCATGATATCAATTCTAACTCGCCTATTGAGGAGGAAGATATAGCGAGGATGATTATGGATTTTAGCCTTATATTGATGCTCTTAATGTCTTAGATGATTGTATTTATTATTTCATTGAGAAGGATGTGGAGGTGAAACATGAGGATTTGTATATGAAAAGTGAAGAGCTTGGTGATGATTGTAGGGAGTCTCAAGAAAATAATAAGCTTGATAAGATTATGGAAGTGATGAATGGTATTTTTATCTAACTAGAAAATCTTAAAGATGAAAGAATATGTATGAAATTATAAATATTTACTAGAGTAGACTCATTAATATAGAGAAGGCCATGAGTTATATGGTGGAGCTTGTAGACACCGAAATTTGGTTTAGGCCTGCGACTTCCATATTCTTCATAATTCTTATTCTTCTATTGATTAAATAATCTTAATTATTTAATTAATTCACCTTAACATTAATTCTTCTATTGATTAAATAATCTTAATTATTTAATTAATTCATCTTCTTTTATATCTTCTATTAATTAAATAACCTTAATTATTTAATTAATTCACACTTTTCTTTATTCTATCTAATTAATTAAATAAACGCTTTTTATTTAATTATGTTACTAATTAACCTTATCCTTCTTATCAAATTAAATAAATTCTTATTTAATTTACTCTTTATCCTACTTCAACTATAATTAAATAAATTCTTTATTTATTTAATTATTCATTTAAAATCCCTTCATCACTTAATTAAATAAATCTTATTTATTTAATTATTCTTCAAATATCAAGTCTTGAATTAAATGAATTATTTAATTCATTAATTCTATTTTAACACATTCCTCTATATTTTAGATAATTATGTGAGTTATCAAAGTATTCACTTTTACTCGACTCAACATCTATTTTAATCATTCAGTTAACTATTGATTTGATGTCTGAGTGGCGTCTTCGAGTAATCTCTTCGTCAAATCATTCAAATCGTCCAGTGCTAACTCATTTGCGTGTACATGCGGATTAATTAAATATTTCTATTTAATTAATTAAATGTTGTGTGTGCATCCGAACAAGAGTTGATGTAATCAATCTTTATCTTTGTCATGCAAAGATATTTCTTCTGTTTTCGAATACCGAACTGAAGATTAAATCATTCATTTAATCTTTAAGTCTATTTCTAGTTTGTATCACTCATGTCACTACTGACAGTTATCAGAATGCATGTCTAATCAGTCGATCTCAACCATCCGTTGGTCTTTCAATCTTGGCCTGTCGTTCGAATAATCGATTTTCTATAAATTGATTTGTCATTCTTCATTCCAATCTCTCTCGTGAAATCTTATGACTTTTGAGAGCACTTTTGTCTTGAATCTTCGATATTTTGCTAATCACTATCTTAGGCTATACTTGCACGAATTTATGAAAAATCTGAGGGCAATTATACTACACAAGCAAAATGGAGAAGGGCAATCGAGATGAATCATGGAAATACGTTTGAAATTGGTGAGATTGTTTCAGTTTGTTTACGTTTTACTTTCCTTTGTTCTTTGTTGCTTAACATTTAGATTTGCATCTTAGATTTTAGTATTGCATGTTTGCTTCTAATCTTCTTTGTTGTCTTGTGCACTTTTATGGCGTTACAGAGCTTACTAATGATATGATGAGAAAGTAATTCTTAGGTGTGGTAACTCTTCAAGTAGAGCTCAACAAACATAAGTAGGTGCAAGATGAGGACATTAATTCCTTAAAAAAGAAGATGAAAAGAAATTATTATCAACTCATCATGAGAATTAATAACTGGGATCATAATTTAAAGAAAATGATCAAGGATTGGGACTCCTCTTGTCATAAACTAAAAAGGATAATTTTATCTTTTCTTAGGTTTGGGTGCTATTTTTTGAGTTATTTTTTTATTATTTATGACTTGTGTGGGTCTATTTATTATTGTCTAGTTAGGCTTGGTGGTGCCAACCAACAATTTTAATTATTTAATATTTATGGCTATGTGTTTAATCTCTTATGATATGTAAGGTATTGGGATCATCTTTACTAACTTATTAATCAAATTAAAATCAACTATTGTAGGGTTTTCTACTACACACTAGGATTTAGACTCCTAATGAAGTAGTAACCACCCAAATGATACCAAATGTCTATATTTTTACTCATGTTGTAGATTATTAATAGACTAGGATGAAAAATTATTATGAATCAACAAAAAAAAAAAAGGTATTTTACAAAGTACCAATTTATAAAACATAATTTATTTTAAAAAAATTCTAATGTTCACACTAAATAATATCCAATTCAACTAGCCTTTATACATGTCTAACCTTCTAACCTTGGTGCATTCACATGAAATACTACATAATATGTGTCCAACCAATCTATGTAAAACACATGACTTAGAAATCTATAATTGAATGATTCAATTCTAGAATCATAGGGCCAAAAGAATCATATAAATTCAATGTTGAGTGAGATGGAAAATAGAATACCACATTTTCACCCAAGTTGATTATCTCCAATTAATCATTATTGGGAGCCTATGCTTGTACACTTAATTTAAAAATTAGGTATATCTACACAATAAAATATAGTTGAAGCATAGTATATTGTAGTTTTTTGCATAACCATGCTCTTCTAAAAGAAACACAAAACTATGAGCTATGGTGAGGACAAGGCTACATAGGGGGATTGTTTAATTGACACCTTCTTTTGCATAGTTCTACACATATTTCAATTTATGTTGCAATCAAGAAGACCCTTGAAACACACAATTTGAGGCACTTGAATGCAGCCCTAGATAGGCATGTGGGAGATATAGAAGTGGAGATGTCTAAAAGGATTAAGGTGAGAGTTAACGCCATCTTGGTGTTATTAACTCATGACCATGATCCCCCAATTCCAGCACCTGCAACACCCTTAGATCACTCAAACAACACCCCCCACTACTGTGTTATTGCTCTTATGAATCCGAACATTCCCCCTCTAGTGCAATTAGATGCATATGGTCTTCAAGAGCATCAGGATGAGAACGAAGTGTAGATTACCCATATGGAAGAATAGTGTGGCACAATTTTTTTGGTAATGAAATATATGGCTACTTTTTGGTTTTAGTTTGTAATCAAAGTCTAAGCATGACTATGACTGTAAGGTATTAGCATATGTTGCTATATACAACTGTGGTATGTATAGTTTTGGTTAGGGGAGGGTTTTCAAGTTCTAAAATTTGGTAAAATCCCATTCTATAATATGTTTCTCTTCATGGTATTTGCAGACAATTGATGGATGTCATCAGATCCTCCTTTTGTATAATCTTTTACTATATTAATATGTATAGGCTTATAGCCTTGTACTAAAAAAAAATCTACATATATAACTAAAAATCATGTCTAATAGTAGTATGATTTAGATAAAAAAGTTTATTCATATAAAATCCCAAACATACATATCCAAAATACATAGTTGATACACAAATGATAATACAAAGCATCATTGAAGAATATGATGTTTGTATCAAAACTCAAAATTTAGAAATAGAATGAGGCACATATGCCTAGGGCCTTAAATAGTTGTGTAAGGGGGAAATCGATATAGTGTAAGATAATCAATGTTAAATGAATTAAATAAGATCTAATTCAAAACATGGATTTAGATTCATACCCATTACTCACAAAATGAACAATATAAGATTACTGAATTCCGTGAACTAAAAGCAAAGCAATCAAAGAACACACAAAGAATTCAATTAACTAATGTTGTTACCCATCTCGTGTCGAACTGTATTCACAATGATTTTGGATCATTGTTTTATCAATGCGAAGCCCCATTTGTGCATAGAAAAAGCTTCAAATTTTTGTGATGTTGATCAAGGACCATATGTGTAGAAGCTTTAAAGAAATCAATTGTTATTTCAACATTACTTCATTGTGCAAAAGATGTCAATTCTCTGATCGTTTTTGAGACGAAATGAGGTTTTTATATAGATTTTGTGTTTCAAAATGAATGATCGAGATCACATAATAGAATATTTTGATCAATAGTTGAAAGCTGTTGAGAGGAATTAGATGGGAAGAATCAATGGATTTTGATTACATAATCAGTGTGATTGATGAAATCAATTTGATTGTTCAGTAGAATTGAGGAAACAGATTGAGCTTTCAGTGGGATTGAAGAAATCAAGTTAAGCCTTTAATAGGATTGAATAATAGATGAATTATTTAGGAAATAGATGAATCAATTAGCCAATCAGAGTGAGCAATCGAGGGATCATAATTTTCTCAATCATGAAAGTGAGTGAAGGTAATTAATTAATTGAAATAATTAATTAATCTTTTTGAGTTGAACATGCAAGTCATGTTTGACTTTTACAAATAAAGTTGTATTTGTTTGTTTTTAACTTTTTGAATGATGTTTGAATAATTCATTTAATTATTCAAGTTTAGGGGTGTAGTGTAGAAAAAAGTAACCCTTTTTCAAACTTAATTTCGGAATAATTGATATAAAATTAGCCTAATAATGCCTTGATTTAGTGTTGTAATGTGTTGTACTGTAACGCCCCGTCGTACGAACCCCAAAGGACAATTAAAACAACAATTACTATACAATTTTATTTTTTATAAAATAACTCTAAACATATAGGAGATGTATAATAAGTCATGAGTCATGAAACTTAATTAAACAAAATCATTAACACTTACGTCCCTTGGGGTACACAAGGAGTCATTACGAACCTTAGATCCACACAACGACAATAAAGAATATAAGCCAAAGAAATTATCCATAACAAAGTAAACATTTACAAATATAACACATACATGGTGAAATCATTCATAAGAAACCATCCGTGTATGTAAAGACAACATATACATGATTAACTCAACACATAATGATAATCTCTTATCGTCATATAAACTCAAAGGGAACAACTCCACAATACAACACATCGAATAACAACTGCCATGGACCAATATCCACACAAGGTTTACCAAGATGAAATACTACATTACATCGCATTACAATGTTCAAGAGGTACAATCATGCAAAATTGTTTCCAAACATGAACATAAACCATACAATAAGATAACATGATACAACTGAACAAATGAATACAAAGTACCATAACTGGCTCCAAGACGAATACAACCCTAGAGTCATCGCAACAACACCAATCCGCACCTCTCAATCCTCGATCGGGGACCCAATGGAGTGCTTAGCACGTTCCACCCGACCACGTGGGTCTGAAGACCCACCCCCCATGCTAAGGAGCTGACAAGAAAGAGACCGTGACCAAGAACGCCACAAGACAACTCCAATAAAGGGTGACATAGTACAATACTCCAATAATGTACAGATCTTGCTTAGGGAAAAATGAAAGAACAGAGAGTAAGAGGGATAGAAAGTCCATCGTTTCCTTTAGAAAATATATTCCAAACAAAACTATAGGTCTTACCTTTATTAATTCATCTGAAAATCCACCGATGGCTTCTTTTTGTGAAGGTAATGGTTGACAACTTGCTCCCTTTGTTATTGGATTTTTTCTTCAAGAAAATCTATTTCTCCTCCTCTTTACAAAGAAATAGTCCTTTCATTCCACTTTCCAAACAGATCGATCCCCAAAATGTTCATGACTCTTTCGAATAAGAGTGGCTCATAGTCCTTCTATTACCAGACTTCAAATGTTATCAGACAGACCAAAGGTTCAAGCCTCTGATTCCCTGAGCCTTGCTACAAAGTCTCTACCAAAGGCCCACGAGATTCCTTCCTCTACCCATCCAAAAAGAAAACAAGTCAAAAATCTCCCGTAAGCTTCTAATTTTGTTATATTTTTATTTTTTTAACCATCTCATCACAGTTTGCATGTAAAAATTTCTATGCTTTGTGCTTTTCTCTTTCAATATCGTCAATCCCCATCCATTTTGATATTCATTTTTATTTTTATTTTTATTATTTTATCTTCTATTAATACCTTTTCACATTTTAGTTCAAAAATATTATTTCTCTATTTCAAATTACTTAATTAGAAGAATTATCTTTTCTTGCTTTATTCACCTTAGTTTGTAAAATCTTATCTTCAAGGTTTATGGGAAAACACGTTTTCCTCCATATCCAAATGGTTATCTTTCCAATTTTCATTTTTCTTTTACTATTTATCATTCATAACATTCTATTAAAATTTATTTTGTTTTAAATTACATTATTTTCTCCCATTTGAAAATTACCCCCATGAGATATCCAATTAAATATTAATCTAATATTTTACAAAATTGGCTTATTAATTTTTTTTAAATTTAAATTTTATTTGAATTATTCCTTTAGCAATTGTAGATTTAATTAACTAATGATACCATTCCATTTAACTATTAATTTCACCTCACAATACATTAACGCAACAAGACACAATAAACACATACTCAAATACACGAAAACGACATGATCACCAATCAAACAACTTACTTGGATGTCAAGAACAATCGAAATGGAGGGACCGGTAGCACCCTGAACTCGAGGGACTTCCAGCAGGTATATAAAAGTGGGTTCTTTGGAAAACCCCAAAAATCATGAGTGTGGTTCCGATGAGATGGATCCGAAAGGGGACTCACGCTGTATGGATCACACCCTAGGAATAGAATGATCGTACTAAATACCTTTTGTTTTAGAGACCAACCTATTTGTGGCCGTTGCTTGGTATAGTGCAGGGTACAGTATCATGCCCGAAGATTACTCACTATGGATCCCCTTGAGTAGAGATAGCAGTTCTTGGGAGGTCATTACCCAAAGAATTCGAAATTGGTGTGCTCGAAAGACATTAATGAGCTATGGAGGGGAGCAAATGCCACCAAATTTCTAAGCTATCCACTCTCGAGAAGGAAAGGTGTTCATCACCAATCCGGGGTATTTCGGTGGGCTATACCAAGTATACAAACCCTAGGCCTTTGGCCTATTAGGATGTGCTTGTCTGTTGTCAATTCAAACATTCTTTGAGTCCAAAATCGAAACTGAAAACGCTTTGTCTTATGATTTTCTTTGATTGTCAGAATTTGATCACGGAAAACGGAGTCAGTTTTAAATCTTGTCATTGAAAATTCACAGAGAGTCACAACAGTTCACCAGAAGGTCGCAATTGATTTTTAGAGTTGCATCTATTAAAATTTGAGTCGCATCTATCAGATAGGGTCGCATCTGCTTAATTTTGGGTCGCATCTATTATTACGAGTCGCATTTGTCTAATTTAGAGTCGCATCTGCAAGTTTAGCTCACAATTTCTTTGCAAAAACTGCATGCATTATATTCTGAGTCGCAACTGTCTGTGCGAGTCACATCTGTTAAAAGGTTAACCACATCTGTCAGGGTCAAACTAAACTTTACCAAAGAAACGTAATTGATTACTGGAAAACCGCAACTGATAAACTTGACTGCATATGTTAGATCCTGCAATGCATCTGTCTGATTATCAGAAAACCAGAATTCACAGTTACTGTCCAGTCAACACGGTTATACCAGTTTCAGTTGTCTTTACACAAACAGTCTTTCAAACAGAAACCTGAAACGATTTGCTCAATTTTTCATCCTTTAGGGTCATTTAGTCATTACCATAGTTGTCTTCATTTAGAGTTTAGCTTCATCTTAGGGTACATATTACCTTGCATTAGACTTCTAGAAAGGTCACTTTTACAAACTTCAGGAGTAGTCCACCATCTATACTCTAGAAAAATCATAGTGTCAACGAAATTTGTCATTGAACCTAGTCCTATCATCCTATACTTTGTCCTACAGAGAGTCCTCCTAGCTCATCAGTCTAGTTAGGAAACTCAGCTTGTCTTTGATCCTCGTCCTACATTGGTTCCTTGACTTAAACTAAATTGACATTTTGATTAGACTTTAGGTAGTTGGTCCCTTCATCTTGGGTTTATATAATTGATCACTTTAGGGTCTTGCTTAGACTTTGCATCTTTAGAGTTTAAACTAGTGTCATCCTAGAACATTCCTTATTTTTGCATACAAAAATCCCAAAAACATAAATTAGAGTCATACTATTCGTAGATATAGTTTTTCATTTCCCGCATATTGAGCTTGTCTTACATGGTTGAAACTAGGTCGAAGAGAAGAGAGAGAGAAAGCATGTCGAACCCAAACGAGTTCATCAATCCATTTTCTTCAAGACCTCATAAGACTCTATTAGACAAATTCACCACTAGAAACACTCAAGGACACATTGCAGTAGAGGACATAGAGGCTGCCGCACAGGACCCTGAATTTGCCTCTTTTGTAGATGAGTACCTAGCAAATGATCGACAACGATACTTAACCAAACTACTAGCTGAAGGCACTACCTTACCTCCAGGATTTGACATTAGCACCTTACAAATTCAACCTACACAAGGGACAAACATAATGACTGCTAGTACTACTATACCTCAGATAAGCACAACTATGCCATCTAGCACATCTACACAGAGTACGACAGTCCATACTTCCCCATTTGGTATGTCTGGCATGGCATCGGGATTTAATTTCACTGTAGGGGCATCATCATCCACTCCCTTTGGTCCTCTTGTTGGGAGTAAAAGACCAAAAATGTCAACCCTTACACCTTATGTCGGCATCACAAATTCACAATCAACAACCATACCTACTGCTAGTATCACGGGTACCACACCACAGTCGATGGCCATACCTAGTGTTCAGGTCACTAGTACTATACCAAGGATTACACAAATAGGAGGCATCCCCCCCTTCCAATATGGCAATCAAAATCCATTCTCCTAGACTGGCAGTCAGAATCAACTTACATCTATCCCAAATCAGATTCCTTTTGCACAGATTGGTAGTCAGAATCCATCCACACAGATTCCAAGTCAAAACCAATTTACATCGATTCCAAATCAGAATCCTTTGTCACAGATTGGTAGTCAGAATCCGTCCACACAGATTCCAAATCAAAACCAATTTACATCGATTCTGAATCAAAATCCTTTTGCATAGATTGGTAGTTAGAATCCATCCACACAGATTCCAAGTCAAAACCAATTTACCTCAATGTCAAATCAGAATCTGTTCTCCCAAAGTGGTACTCAGAATCTATTTACACAAACCCCAGGTCAACACCCATTTATGTAGATTCCAGACCAAAACACATTTACCAATATTTTGAATCCAAATCTACCTCAGATGCCAACATTCAATCGAAACCCATCATGAGATTTTGGATTTCAGAACACATACACGGATCTGCATAATCCCCCTACCACATCTTTGACCCAAGTTGACGTCCTACAAACGCAAATGCACGCATTACAAACGCAAATGGATAACATGTCGGTGTCAACTAAGAAATCATTTTCAACAAAGGACATATGCCCATTTCCCTTTGATAGATCATTGTACATGACACCTTTCCCTCAGGGATATGTCATACTGAATCTTCCTAAGTACAATGGAAAACGAAATCCAATAGAACATATTAGGGAATTTTCTACCATATGCATAGATGTTGCTTATGATCCCATGTATCTTATGAGGTTGTTTCCAAGAAGTCTTGTAGGAATTGCACTAGAATGGTTTTTGGGTCTAGATTCTGGCATTAGATCTTGGGGCAAACTAGTTGAGAAATTTGTGGAGCAATTCTCCTTCAACATAGACCACGAGATAAATATAGCAACCTTGTACCACACAATGCAAGATGAAGGGGAAACATTCATTTCTTTCTTCCAGAGATGGAGAACCATAGCTAGTAGGTGTCCTGTCAAGATACCCGAAAAACAAAAAGTTACTATGTTTCAAGAAAACCTTCATGCAAAACTAAGGAGTAACTTAAGGGTACATTGCTGTACATCTTTTTCAGAACTAGTGGAAAAAGGGGTCATAATAGAGAAGGATCTCATTGAGAAGGGCGAACTCAAGACAACAAGATCCAATAGAAACCTGGTCGTACAAAACACCCCCACAGATAGAAACAGATTTTGGTCTCGCAACAAAAATGTCACCAATGATGGGGTGGTTGATGCTAAAATGCTACAAGCGGGACCCCTCCTCATGTTACAAGGACCTCATACTTTTGCCAACACGCTTAATGATGTCAGTCAACCTCCTAACATGGTCCAAAACACTCAACGTCCACAACAAAGGAGATTTCAGAAACGTGAGTTCACTCCCTTAGGGGAACCCATTGAGTCGGTGTTCAAACAACTGTTACAACATAACCTCATACAGCTGCAGGAACAAGACAATACAATCCAGGATAGTTTAAACCAGCTTGGTGGGATGACAATGCCTTTTTTGATTATCATAGGACTAAGGGACATAACTTACAAAATTGTCGACAACTGAAGAATATCATGCAGGATCTTGTCAAAAGGAGAATTATTGAGGTTAGTGGACAAAAAAAAAAGTCATCAAACACTGATCATCAAGTCTTTTCTGATCCACTACATGACCATGGGAAAGGACCTGTCCCCAGTTCGAGTACTAAGACCAATATGACAGCCAACTATGCAAGTATCAAGCATGACTATGATACTGGCAAAACCATTCATTTCCTTCGTGCCGCTGATGAGAATATCAATACCATTACCATCCATACTAATCCTGAGTGTGCGGTCAATACTCGCCGTACTAAGTTCACTATCCAAGGCTCTCCATCACAGCAAACACCACAACCTTCCAACTTACAATATAACCTACTCGACCAGTTGGGGAAGACCCCAGCCCAAATTTCAATCTTGGAATTACTACGTATTTCCCCTGAGCATCGATCTATCCTCAATAAGGCTTTACAGAACACCACGGTCCCTAATGACCTTGATGTCAATTGTTTCTAGGAAATGGTGGGATACTTGACCAATAATCACCATGCCACATTTTTTGAACAAGACTATGCAACTGAAAAAATCCACCATAATGATCCTTTACATTTGGAAGTCCTTGTTGATGACACCAAGGTTAGACGAGTTTTGGTAGATGGAGGAGCAGGGTTAAATCTATGCACTTTAAAACTGATTAAGGCATTAGGTATCTCATAATCATGTGTAGACACGACCAAAAGTATTGTCATAAAAGCTTATGATGATGAGGAACCAAAATCAAAGGGGGTGGTAACACTTCCTATCAGAATTGGTCCTGCGGTGATGGAGAAAAAGTTCCAGGTCTTGGATCTCACCCTTCCTTATAACCTTCTGCTCGGTAGACCATGGATTCATGCCATGAAGGTGGCTCCTTCCACATATCACCAGTGTCTTAAATTCCCTTAAAATGGCACAGAAATAACTATAGATGGTGATCCTAATCCATTTCAATATTGTACCAATCTAAAGGAGATCCCCCAACGTCAAGTGCCAGTGAACCAAGAGGCATCATCGTCCAATTCATCCTCTTTTGTTGATCCATCCACACTCACTCGAACATCAGTTTCACCCTCACTTCCTACCACTCCTAGGGTTGAGATCCAAGACAAGGGTTGTGGAGAGTATTACATGAAGACTTCTTATTGTGTTATCCATTTGGTTCCTCCTAAGTCATATGGTTTACCTACAACAGGTAGGGGACAGTTTATGATCACTATACATGTTCCCCCCACAACAACTTTCACTAAATGGGGTGAATTAAGCAAAGAGGTTGTAGATGCAGAAGATGTCACTTCCTGGCTGTATAAGGAAGATAATCACGAACCCCTTTTACTTGCTCATATTCCTACAAATCTATATGGAAAGGGTTTCAAAATTATGCAAAGCAAAGGATATGATGGACAAAGTGGTTTAGGCTTAAACCAAGATGGCAGAGTTGAACCAATATTTGTTACTCAGTGGCCGAAAGGAGTAGGGCTAGGCTTTCAACCGATCTAGATTGGCATTCCTAGTACTCCATTACCCTTACTTGAGGAAGTACGTGCTTCAGAAGATATTAAGACATCTCACAAACCAGTAGACCAATATCACTGTGACTCCCCCGATTCTAACGATTATGAGTGGGATTCCTTATCCTCTACTTCTTCCATGGACCTTGACAAATTATTTGGAGAACTTGACTTGATGTTAAGTTCCTCACCAAATCCCTTAAATTCATGTCCACCAAATAAAATGACAAAAGAGGAATGGTTTAAACACTACTATTGGGAATCACTTGATCCTACCTCTTGGCAACCTGAGCCACCTGCTTCCGATAGTCAAACCTTGGCATTAGGCCCACCTATTCATCCACCTAGACCCAAACCTAAGTGCAAAGAGGACTTGGTACAAGACTTTTGTAATCACATGAATAATTCAATCTTTACCTTGACCCCATTAGACTTTGATAACTCTGACGATGACATGCCCTTAGTCTATCCCCAGCTCATTGATTGGGATCAACAAGACGCACACGTCTTAGACACTTTTGAGAATGACGAAGCAATTGCTAAGTTCCTAGGATTACGTGAAGGAATACCTAACGAGGATCATAAGGCTGGTTTTACCATTGACTTGGACAACAAAGCATATTTTGGGGAATCTGTTCAACCCTCTAGTCGCAAAAATGAGAAAAAGAATAAACAAGATAAAATGGACGAGTCTCTCGGTGAAAACCAAAAGGCACCTTTAGACAGTGAAAAAGTAAAAAGAAAGGACGCATCCGAAGGTGAAAACCTCTCTGAGGCACCTAAGGATGGAGGTTTGAACATTCTCCCCGTTGCACAGGAAAAGTCACCTATGCTCATTGAAGAATCTGTAGAAGTCAACATAGGCACAAAAGAGAATCCTCGACTAGTTTATTTTGTAGCGTCATTGACAACAGAAGAGAAGCCAGAATTCCACGACTTCTTTGCACAGAGACGGATAAATTTTTCTTGGTCATATGCCGACATGCCGGGATTAGATCCTGAACTTGTTCTGCATCACTTTCCCTTACAAACAGGTGCTAAACCAGTGAAACAGAAGTTGAGAAAAATGCATCCACAGATTGCTTTATTAGTCAAGGTGGAACTCAAGAAACTCTTAGACGTTGGTTTCATCAGATCTATCAAATATGTAGATTGGATTTCCAATCTTGTACCAGTCACTAAACCAACTGGAGGCATCCGCATCTGCACTGATTTTAGAGATATCAACAAAGCTTGTCCTAAGGATGACTTCCCTTTTCCTAACATGATAGACATGATAGTTGACATGACAGCAGGTTATGAGATGTTGTCCCTTATGGATGGATTTTTAGGATATAACCAGATCAGAATTGCAACTAAAGATCAACCTAAGACGACTTTCACTTGTCCTTGGGGAGTGTATTGCTGGAATGTTATGCCCTTCGGACTCAAGAATGCTGGAGCAACCTATCAGCGTGCCATGACTACTATCTTTCATGATCTGGTACACACTTGTATGGAGGATTATGTTGATGACCTTATTGTGAAATCCAAAACAAGGGCAGAGCATTTACAGGTTTTAGACAAAATATTTTAGAGGCTGGAAAAGTATAAGGTGAGACTCAATCCAAAGAAATGTGTGTTTGGAGTCAAGTCAAGAAAGCTGTTAGGCTATATCATTTCTAGATGAGGCATTGAAGTGGATCCGGCTAAGGTAAAAGCAATTATGGACATGCCTCCACCCACTAATCTCAGTCAACTAAGGACACTACAGGGAAGGTTGCAATCTATCAGAAGATTTATAGGACAATTAGCAGATAAGACACATCCTTTTCAACATCTACTTAAGAAAGGAGTACCCTTTGTATGGACAGCTAGGTGTGGCGAAGTTTTTCAACTGATTAAAGAATATTTACTCACACCACCTGTCTTAATGCCACCTGTTGAAGGAAAACCATTAATTCTTTATATTACGGCAACCCATTCATCACTCGGAGCATTGCTTGCACAGAATGACGATGAAGGTCATGAAAGGGCAGTCTATTATATCAGCCGAACTTTGGTCAGTTATGAGCTCAACTATAGTAACATTGAACGTGCCTTTCTTATAGTAGTATTTGCTACCCAAAAACTGAGGCACTACATGCTAAACCATCAAACAATGTTGATTGCTAAAATAGACCCTCTGAAATATCTTCTCAGCAAGGCAGCATTAACAAGGCGACTGGCCAAATGGGTTATGATACTTAGTGAGTATGATATCCAGTATGTAGAAAGAAAGGCTATTAAAGGATAGGTCATTGCTGATTAGTTAGTTGACGCACCCATACAGGTAGATCATCCCTTAGTTTCAGACTTTCCTGATGAGTTCATATTCACATTTGACACAAACATAACATGGAAACTATACTTTGACGGCTCACATACAAATCATGGTTCAGGGGCTGGTATACTGTTTATTACACCACAAGGTGATTCCATCCCTAAGTCATTCAGGATTGCATTTCCATGCACTAACAACATGGCAGAATATGAAGCTCTAGTGACAGGTTTACGCATGGCAATCAAGTGGAAAATCAAGAACCTACAGGTATATGGCGATTCCCAACTAGTAATCAGACGGGTAAATGATGATTATGAGACTAAGGACGAGAAGCTTGCTCCCTACAAACACATGGCGGATAGCTTTAAAGAGTACTTTGGCAAAGCAGAATTTCATCAAATACCTGATGTTTTAAACAAGGCAATAGATGCCATGGCTACCATTGCATCACTTCTTGACATTCCTAACAACGTGCCTAAGTTTGAGTTCTTGGTGGAACAGCTTTTGGTCCCAGCCTACGATATCCCAGATTCTGAAATGGTGTGTGACATTGTTGGTCCTGATTCCCCATGGTACAAAGAAATCTATGATTACCTTCATGCCGAAGTCATACCCACTGGCCTATCAAATAACCAACGTAGGACATTCCTCCACAAGTCAGTCAAATACACCATCGTCGGAGACACCCTATATAGACGTGCCTTAGATAATACCCTACTGAGATGCCTTGATTCTACTGAAGCACAAGCAACCTTGCGTGGGGTGCATGAGGGTATATGTGGTTCCCATTCTAGTGGTCCTACCTTAGCCAAAAAGATTATGAGACTGGGTTATTACTGGCCTACTATGGAAAAAGACTCATATGTATTTGTAACAAAATGCCGCCAATGTCAAGTTCATGGAGACTTGATACATGCCCCAGCACAAGAGCTCTGTCCTATCATGTCACCATGTCCCTTTGCCCAATGGGGACTTGACCTCATAGGTAAGATCCATCCCACATCATATAATGGACACAAGTTCATTATCACTGCCACTGAGTACTTTACGAAGTGGATTGAAGCCATTCCTATGACATACATTACCGGCACACAGATTTCTAGATTTATCCTAAACTATATCATCTGTCGGTATGGTGTCCCTCAGTCCATAATCACTGATAATGGCCGCCCATTTAAGAACCAAGAAGTTCGTCATCTATGTGAAGAGTTTCATATCCAACATCACTTCTCTACTCCATACTACCCACAAGGTAACGGCCAAGCAGAGGCATCTAACAAGACCATCATTAGAATCCTCAAGAAGACTGTCAATGATGCTGGTCGTGACTGGCATTTACAGCTTAACCCTGCCTTATGGGCTTATCGCACAAGTATCTGTACTCCCACTGGTGCTACCCCATATTCGCTTGTATTTGGTTCTGAAGCTATTCTACCTATTGAGGTCGAGATTCCTTCCCTAAGGGTATCCCTGAAAGGGCACATTGATGATGAAGAGTACCGAGTGTTGAGACTCCATGAGCTAGAATTCCTGGATGAGTGAAGACAAAAGGAATTAGACCATCTCCAAGCATATCAGAATCGCCTTCGTCGTAGCTATAACAGGAAGGTTTTGAACATAAACTTTGACATTGGTGACCTAGTTTTAATGGAGAACCCAAAGAATCAAGCGGAAAGAGAAAAACCAGGAAAGTTTGAACCTAACTAGTTAGGACCTTATATTGTTACAAAGGATTTTGGATCAGGAGCGTACCAACTCTCTACTCCTGAAGGGGAACCATTGGCCTCACCAATCAATAGTATGCATCTGAAGAAGTTCTACACATAGCTTATGCGAGCCTTTGTCTTAATTAGCAAAAATACAAAAAAAAAAATCATAAAATCATAAAAATCATTATCAAGGTGAAAACCTGGCAAACAGGCGTCTTGGTAATATAAAAAAAAATAGATAATCTCAAAAATAGTAAAGACAAATCATTTGTCCAATAGTGAAAACCACTTTGGTGGCGCTTTGGATAGGTACCATGGTGAAAACCTGGCAAACAGGCGTCATGTGTACTTAACTCTGCTCCTTTGTCTACTATTATTCTAATCATAGTCTTTATTCCCTGTACATAGTCCTTATCCCTGTATATAGTCCACTACCTTGTACATACTACCTATCCTTGCACATATCCCTTATCTTTTGTACCCATCACTTGTATATACCATCTATAATAAGTGGTAGTCTTTCCCATAACTTGGAGCGATTGACATCGAGTGCATTTCATATCCCCCATATTACCTTATCCATAGTCAGTTGGTCTTATACTCGACTGGGGGAAAACACTTGACGTGTGTCATATTGGTTCTTACATTGGCTGTGTTGAAGACGTAAAACCATAGAAAAATCCAAAAAACATCGCAAAATGACCCGAGAAAACACAAAAACATCAAAAATCAAAACATTTCAAAAATCCCAAAAATAGAGTCAAAGTCAGTCGTGATTGTCAGTCTTTGTCGTTTGTTGAACTACGTTGCCTCTGCGGCTAGATGTAGGCAAGGCCATCTTCCGATGTGCCCCCGAGGCATTAGGTTAGTCCATTTTGGTTTGTCTGTATAAAATCATGATTTAATCCATATGTCTATATGACAAGGTCATTGGTCATGTCGAACTATGAGGTCTCTACGTGTACAACATAGGCAAGGCCATCAATCGATGAGCCCCCAAGGGCACACTAGGTTAGTCCATTAGGGTTCGTCACATTCACTAGCACACACATCTTCTATTTGTAGTTAGTCTTGTCAATCAAAGTCAGGTCGAACTACGAGGTCTCTGCGTGTACAATGTAGGCAAGGCCATCAATCGATGAGCCCCTGAGGCCACACTAGGTCAGTCCTTTAGGGTTTTTCGTCACACACAGTCAATTGTCAACACATCGTATCAAGTCATGTATCCATCTGGTGAAAAAGTCAGCAATGTCTCTAAGTCAAATCACACAACTTGCCAAACGAAACAATCAACACAGATCAACTTATGTCTGCTACAGGATGTGTCCTTCCTGGAAACAGACATCATCAAAGCAATCAACCTGTGTCTTGTTCAGGATGAGTCCTTCCTGAATATTGATATCAACAAAACAATCTGTCTTATATAGGATGAGTCCTTCCTGGATAATCGACAAGGTCAAACAATCAAACATAGCCTTACACAGGTTATCACATCAACGGCGTCTGACTCAACGTCTTATACGATACATGTCTTTCTGAAACCAAGCTTTGTCATGCCTTATACAGATAGTCATAACATCGAAACTAGAATTACAGTCTTATCCGGTATGTGTATCTCCTGAAATTAGGCTCTATCAATTAAAATAATTCAAACAAACAAGATCAAGTTTTGGCATATATTTTATTGGCTTTTTGACTTTCTGACTTATTTATCTTATCATTTATCTTGAATTGATGACTGGGATTTATGTTACTAGCTTTCTCAAGGATGTCCCATAAGGGATTTAGAGAAGCAACGATGTATCAGAATTCTATTTTCTTTGACTGTTGTCTATCGATTGTCTTTTAAATTTGATTTTGAGTCATGTTACTAGTTTCCTCAAGGATGTCCCATGCAGGATTTAGAGGAGCGATGACGTCTCATGACCCGTCTTTTCTTTTGTTTTGTGTCTATGGTTTGTCTTGACAAAAAGACTGGGGCAACTTGTGCCCTTAGTATGAGGCAACTTGTGCCCTTAGTATGAGTTAATGACAATCCTTGTCTACAACTATCTATTATTAGCAAGTGGATGACCTTACACACCTTGATCTATGTCATATCATGGTGTTTTTCTCCATTTGAATTAGTCCCACCCAATGATGATAAAGTGCAATACCTTTTGTGATATAGTAAAACATCGAAGATTGCTAATACTAACATCTATCTCCTATCTTTCGTTCTTTCTCGATCTTTCTTTTCGCATTAATAGTTCTTCTTTCTTGCATTATGACAGAGTCCTGTGACACAAAACATTATACATCATCCTGCATCAACATACATGTTAGAAACATACATACAAATAGGCATATTTCATATCTAGATCATCATGACATAATAGACATTCATCATCAAACTATACATATCATAAGCATTCCATGTACAAAGTAACTGTAAATACATACATCACATTATGTCTGTATAACATACATGTAGTATCCATCATACATATCACATCATATTGCATCTCATAGTTCTAAATTGCATGTACCACATAGAATCATACATCATGTAGAATCAACATTATCTCATTAGCTGCATAAATATCATAAAATACATATACTCATCCATCACATAGGCATATCATATAAACATCACATGTATAAATAAAGACTGCATAATCAATAAATAGAACTGCATATCATGAGAATCACCACCAAAATCATATATATATATCACTCAAATGTGTCACATCACAATGTCATAATGTATCAATAATACATGGAAGCCCGCAGGCTATAAAATCAAAATATAGTGTCTCGACAAACGGTACCCCTATCCTAAACTACCACTGCCATCATGCCTGGAGTGTGTGGGGGAATGCTAATGGGAACCCGATGATCTCTGAGCTGAGGGAGGTCTGTCATATGGCCCTACTCTATGTGGCTGCTCCACCCCCTCTGTGCTAACTCTCTGTGTGTGGGTCCTGGTCTGGGACCTGCTACTGTGTGCCGCTGAGAAACTAGGAGCTTGTCTCTCTAATGGAACCTCTGCCTCATATAGGTCCCGATAGTATCTCTCCCTCTCTCCGGCTCTGAATAGCTCTCTGGAAAAAGTGGTTGATGGTCCTGTGCACAATGCCCTGAGCTCTGTGAATCTTTGCTCAGTCTCCTGTCGCCGAGCTATAGCCTGATCCCTGTCCATCAAGGCTCTATCCCTCTCCATCCGATATGCATCTCTCTTGGCCATCGGGACTCTCATCTGCTCCTTCAAGGATGCAACCTAAGCACGCAGTATATCTATGTCTGGATCCTCTACCCCTGTCTCATCCTGTCTAGCCCTCTCTCTCCCATCCTCCTCCTCATCCAGCTCCTCCAGGATCTGATCTCGAATCTCTCTCTCATGATCATCATCCTCATCATCATCCTCCTGATAGGCACCTAACAACCCCAGAGCATCAACCTCTGCCTCCTCTCTGCCTGCCTCCTCGGCACCGACATCCTCCTCTGCTGGGATATCGAGGATATCTGGGATATCTGGGATAGTTGCCTCTGCCGGCTGTGCCTCCTCTCCACCTCTAGCAATGTCCTCCTCTCCCCCTCTCCCAACATCTAGCATGGCCACATCCTCCTCTCCTCGCCCCTCCTCACGGATCGGTGATAATGGTGGTCCTCGTCCTCGTCGCCCACATCTCCCTCTCCTGCCTCCATGCCGTCCATCTCGGCCATCATCTCCTCTGCCTTTTCCTCTACCTCTACCCCTGCCCTACCCACCTCGTGGCCCCGTCCCATGCCGCTCTACCTGCGCTGGCTGCTCTAGGTCTATCAGGGGGATCGGCCTGTGTGCTGCCCACCACTGATCATACTCTGTTGTGGTCCCTGGGTCTACTGGTCCATCTCTCCATCCCCATGGAAGTGCCTGTAGTGAATCAATATCTGCCTCTGCGGTGGCCACTGGAATCTTTGGCCCCCATAGCGGGACCTCTCATGAGGATCTCGCAAACTCTACTCTACCTCGAGGTACATCCTGCACCTCTCCAAACTCCCGCAGGACACGCTCTAGCAACTGCCGCTCTATGATGTGGACGTGTGATACTGTCCACCCAACTAAGTACTGTGCCTGTCTGCAAAATGGCAAGTGCTCGTCCTCATCTGACCACTCCTCATAGCCCAGGTATGGTCTCCATGTAAACTGTTGCATGGTGTCTATGGCATGTCTGAAGTAGCCTGTGTCTCCAATGTGATGCTGTGTGGTCGCCCCCGCATAACGAAAGGCGTACGAAGCTCCATGTGGGAGGTCAACTGTAACAGGTGGCCGAAAAATGGCAATATGCTCCCACGCCCATACCATCAGGAGTGTGGTACTGCAGCTCATTGACTGTGCCTCTCGGTAGGCAATATCATGCAAATGGAAGTATAGCATCACGAGCACATAGGAACCCCAAGCATACACAACTCGACGCTCGAGCATGCCCACTAGCATCTCTCCCCATCCCACAGGAAACCCATGACCTCGGCGGTTAGGCAGTACTATACTGCCTATCAATGTAGCCAATAGACAGTCTAACTGTCTATACCTTTGGGCCAACACCCGCCATCTAATCTCATAATCATCAAACCCTAACTGTCTAATATCAGTATGGGGCTAGTACCTACACATCTTGGCAGCACCCCTCTGAGTATCATAAGCCACTCGTGTGCCTCTAATGAGAAGTCTAAGGATCCTATACACATCCTCTAATGTAACCGTAGCCTCTCCAATCGGTAGGTGGAAGGACAATGTCTCCGAGTGCCACCGCTCACACAATGCTATCAGTAGTCCCCGATTCACCCGAATCTGGGGCATGTCTATCACGTGCAACAAACCAAGGTGCCATAGAACTCGTCGCTCTTCCGGCTACAAGCTGTCTCTGAATCGAAACGTAGTAGGTCTCGACTCCCGTGTATAAATCATGTCTAATACAACCTGCAATGGCATTATACATGCCTCATGTCAGCCTCAATCATCTGTTCTAGTGCAAAATGACTATACTACATGAAATGCAAATGCGTCACTTTTTTGCAAATGCATCACTTTTTTGCACATGCGTCATTATTTTTCACATGCGTCGCTTTTTCACAAATGCGGTTCATAATATCGCATGCGTTACACTGTAGTCATATGCGTTGCAAAATACCACTTGCGGTGCATAAAATTCAAATGTGTTTCTAAATATACATATGCGGCTTATATAAATTCAAACGCATTTCAAAAATTCAAATGCATTTCAAAAATAAACAAATGTGTTTAACTGCTAAAAACGATTCAAACTAGCCGACGTAAAAATACAAATGCGGTTTTTCGCATACACATGCATCATTCGCGCATGCATATGTGGTGAATTATTAAAGCAACGCATAATTCAAAATTAAATTAAATGAATTAAAATACACGCAAATCAAAAATTTCAAAAGGTAAGTTTTAGGTCCATACCGGGGGGTCCGCGCCGGCTAGTCTCTGGAATGTCCAGATCCTATATGCGCGATGGTGAGTGGCTGGAACTGGAGACATCATCGCTAAGAATGCAAAGCAAAATCTCAATTTCTCAACTAGGTGGGTGCAAATGAATAGTTTTTACCCCTATTCTTATATATACCTAGGGCCTAGGTGTCATTTCTGTCTTACTGGCCGCGTTGACTTTCAATTTCGATCATCCCGTACCCGTCCCTCCCATTTCCAAACCCAATTCCGTCAACTCCACTGCATTTCTGGCTATCCAATGTACTAATCGGGAGCATTTCCAATTTTTTCTGAACTTTTCAAAAAAAATTCAATTTTCCTGAGGGGGCATACCTTCACCTGTTTTAATCTGGAGCATTACTAGGGCATGTTTTTATCAATTTTCTTTGACACAACGCCGAAATGACATTGTATCAAAGAAGGGAAAATGTAGACAACAAAATTTGGTTTAGGCCTGCGACTTCCATATTCTTCATAATTCTTATGCTTCTATTGATTAAATAATCTTAATTATTTAATTAATTCATCTTATTTTATTTCTTCTATTAATTAAATAACCTTAATTATTTAATTAATTCATACTTTTCTTTATTCTATCTAATTAATTAAATAAACGCTTTTTATTTAATTATGTTACTAATTAACCTTATCCTTCTTATCAAATTAAATAAATTCTTATTTAATTTACTCTTTATCATACTTCAACTATAATTAAATAAATTCTTTATTTATTTAATTATTCATTTAAAATCCCTTCATCACTTAATTAAATAAATCTTATTTATTTAATTATTCTTCAAATATCGAATCTCAAATTAAATGAATTATTTAATTCATTAATTCTATTTTAACGCATTCCTCTATATTTTGGATAATTATGTGAGTTATCTAAGTATTCACTTTTACTCGACTCAACATCTATTTTAATCGTTTAGTTAACTATTGATTTGATGTCTGAGTGGCGTTTTCGAGTAATCTCTTTGTCAAATCATTCAAATCGTCCAGTGCTAACTCATTTGCGTATACATGAGGATTAATTAAATATTTCTATTTAATTAATTAAATGTTATGCGTGCATCCGAACAAGAGTTGATGTAATCAATCTTTATCTTTGTCATGCAAAGATATTTCTTCTGTTTTCGAATACCGAACTGAAGATTAAATCATTCATTTAATCTTTAAGTCTATTTCTAGTTTGTATCACTCATGTCACTACTGACAGTTATCACAATGCATGTCTAATTAGTCGATCTCAACCGTTCGTTGGTCTTTCAATCTTGGCCTGTCGTTCGAATAATCGATTTTCTATAAATTGATTTGTCATTCTTCATTCCAATCTCTCTCGTGAAATCTTATGACTTTTGAGAGCACTTTTGTCTTGAATCTTCGATATTTTGCTAATCACTTAGGCTATACTTGCACGAATTTATGAAAAATCTGAGGGCAATTATACTACACAAGCAAAATGGAAAAGGGCAATCGAGATGAATCATGGAAATACGTTTGAAATTGGTGAGATTGTTTCAGTTTGTTTACGTTTTACTTTCCTTTGTTCTTTGTTGCTTAACATTTAGATTTGCATCTTAGATTTTAGTATTGCATGTTTGCTTCTAATCTTCTTTGTTGTCTTGTGCACTTTCTATGGCGTTACAGAGCTTACTAATAATATGATGAGAAAGTAATTCTTAGGTGTGGTAACTCTTCAAGTAGAGCTCAACAAACATAAGTAGGTGCAAGATGAGGACATTAATTCCTTAAAAAAGAAGATGAAAAGAAATTATTATCAACTCATCATGAGAATTAATAACTGGGATCATAATTTAAAGAAAATGATCAAGGATTGGGACTCCTCTTGTCATAAACTAAAAAGGATAATTTTATCTTTTCTTAGGTTTGGGTGCTATTTTTTGAGTTATTTTTTTATTATTTATGACTTGTGTTGGTCTATTTATTATTGTCTAGTTAGGCTTGGTGGTGCCAACCAACAATTTTTATTATTTAATATTTATGGCTATGTGTTTAATCTCTTATGATATGTAAGGTATTGGGATCATCTTTACTAACTTATTAATCAAATTAAAATCAACTATTGTAGGGTTTTCTACTACACACTAGGATTTAGACTCCTAATGAAGTAGTAACCACCCAAATGATACCAAATGTTGGTATTTTTACTCATGTTGTAGATTATTAATAGACTAGGATGAAAAATTATTATGAATCAACAAAAAAAAAAAAGGTATTTTACAAAGTACCAATTTATAAAACATAATTTATTTTAAAAAAATTCTAATGTTCACACTAAATAATATCCAATTCAACTAGCCTTTATACATGTCTAACCTTCTAACCTTGGTGCATTCACATGAAATACTACATAATATGTGTCCAACCAATCTATGTAAAACACATGACTTAGAAATCTATAATTGAATGATTCAATTCTAGGATCATAGGGCCAAAAGAATCATATAAATTCAATGTTGAGTGAGATGGAAAATAGAATACCACATTTTCACCCAAGTTGATTATCTCCAATTAATCATTATTGGGAGCCTATGCTTGTACACTTAATTTAAAAATTAGGTATATCTACACAATAAAATATAGTTGAAGCATAGTATATTGTAGTTTTTTGCATAACCATGCTCTTCTAAAAGAAACACAAAACTATGAGCTATGGTGAGGACAAGGCTACATAGGGGGATTGTTTAATCGACACCTTCTTTTGCATAGTTCTACACATATTTCAATTTATGTTGCAATCAAGAAGACCCTTGAAACACACAATTTGAGGCACTTGAATGCAGCCCTAGATAGGCATGTGGGAGATATAGAAGTGGAGATGTCTAAAAGGATTAAGGTGAGAGTTAACGCCATCTTGGTGTTATTAACTCATGACCATGATCCCCCAATTCCAGCACATGTAGCACCCTTAGATCACTCAAACAACACCTCCCACTAATGTGTTATTGCTCTTATGAATCTAAACATTCCCCCTCTATTGCAATTAGATGCGTATGGTCTTCAGGAGCATCAGGATGAGAACGAAGTGTAGATTACCCATATGGAAGAATAGTGTGGCACAATTTTTTTGGTAATGAAATATATGGCTACTTTTTGGTTTTAGTTTGTAATCAAAGTCTAAGCATGACTATGACTATAAGGTATTAGCATATGTTGCTATATACAACTGTGGTATGTATAGTTTTTGTTTGGGGAGGGTTTTCAAGTTCTAAAATTTGGTAAAATCCCATTCTATAATATGTTTCTCTTCATGGTATTTGTAGACAATTGATGGATGTCATAAAATCCTCCTTTTGTATAATCTTTTACTATATTAATATGTATATGCTTATAGCCTTGTACTAAAAAAAAATCTACATATATAACTAAAAATCATGTCTAATAGTAGCATGATTTAGATAAAAAAGTTTAGTCATATAAAATCCCAAACATACATATCCAAAATACATAGTCGATACACAAATGATAATACAAAGCATCATTGAAAAATATGATATTGGTATCAAAACTCAAAATTTAGAAATAGAATGAGGCACATATGCCTAGGGCCTTAAATAATTGTGTAAGGGGGAAATCGATATAGTTTAAGATAATCAATGTTAAACGAATTAAATAAGATCTAATTCAAAACATGGATTTAGATTCATACCCATTACTCACAAAATGAACAATATAAGATTACTGAATTCTGTGAACTAAAAGCAAAGCAATCAAAGAACACACAAAGAATTCAATTAACTAATGTGTTACCCATCTCGTGTCGAACTGTATTCACAATGATTTTGGATCATTGTTTTATCAATGCGAAGCCCCATTTGTGCATAGAAAAAGCTTCAAATTTTTGTGATGTTGATCAAGGACCATATGTGTAGAAGCTCTAAAGAAATCAATGTTATTTCAACATTACTTCATTGTGCAAAAGATGTCAATTCTCCGATCATTTTTGAGACGAAATGAGGTTGTTATATAGATTTTGTGTTTCAAAATGAATGATCGAGATCACATAATAGAATATTTTGATCAACAGTTGAAAGCTGTTGAGAGGAATTAGATGGGAAGAATCAATGGATTTTGATTACATAATCAGTGTGATTGATGAAATCAATTTGATTGTTCAGTAGAATTGAGGAAACAGATTGAGCTTTCAGTGGGATTGAAGAAATCAAGTTAAGCCTTTAATAGGATTGAAGAATAGATGAATTATTTAGGAAATAGATGAATCAATTAGCCAATCAGAGTGAGCAATCGAGGGATCATAATTTTCTCAATCATGAAAGTGAGTGAAGGTAATTAATTAATTGAATTAATTAATTAATCTTTTTGAGTTGAACATGCAAGTCATGTTTGACTTTTGCAAATAAAGTTGTATTTGTTTGTTTTTAACTTTTTGAATGATGTTTGAATAATTCATTTAATTATTCAAGTTTAGGGGTGTAGTGTAGAAAAAATTAACCCTTTTTCAAACTTAATTTTGGAATAATTGATATAAAATTAACCTAATAATTCCTTGATTTAGTGTTGTAATGTGTTGTATTGTAATGCCCTGTCGTGTGAACCCCAAAGGACAATTAAAACAACAATTACTGTACAATTTTATTTATTTTTAAATAACTCTAAACATATAGGAGATGTACAATAAGTCATGAGTCATGAAACTTAATTAAACAAAATCATTAACACTTACATCCCTTGGGGTACACAAGGAGTCATTACGAACCTTAGATCCACACAACGACAATAAAGAATATAAGCCAAAGACATTATCCATAACAAAGTAAACATTTACAAATATAACACATACATGGTGAAATCATTCATAAGAAACCATCCGTGTATGTAAACACAACATATACATGATTAACTCAACACATAATGATAATCTCTTATCGTCATATAAACTCAAAGGGCACAACTCCAAAATACAACACATCGAATAACAACTGCCATGGACCAATATCCACACAAGGTTTACCAAGATGAAATACTACATTACATCGCATTACAATGTTCAAGAGGTACAATCATGCAAAATTGTTTCCAAACATGAATGGAAACCATACAATAAGATAACATGATACAACTGAACAAATGAATACAAAGTACCATAACTGGCTCCAAGACGAATACAACCCTAGAGTCACCACAACAGCACCAATCTGCACCTCTCAATCCTCTACTAGGGACCCAATGGAGTGCTTAGCACGTTCCACCCGACCACGTGGGTCCAAAGACCCACCCCCATGCTAAGGAGCTGACAAGAAAGAGACCGTGACCAAGAACGCCACAAGACAACTCCAATAAAGGGTAACATAGTACAATACTCAAATAATGTACAGATCTTGCTTAGGGAAAAATGAAAGAACAGAGAGTAAGAGGGATAGAAATTCCATCGTTTCCTTTAGAAAATATATTCCAAACAAAACTGTAGGTCTTACCTTTATCAATTCATCTGAAAATCCACCGATGGCTTCTTTTTGTGAAGGTAATGGTTGACGACTTGCTCCCTTTGTTCTTGGATTTTTTCTTCAAGAAAATCTATTTCTCCTCCTCCTCTTTACAAAGAAATAGTCCTTTCATTCCACTTTCCAAACAGATCGATCCCCAAAATGTTCATGACTCTTCCGAATAAGAGTGGCTCATAGTCCTTCTATTACCAGACTTCAAATGTTATCAGACAAACCAAAGGTTCAAGCCTCTGATTCCCTGAGCCTTGCTGCAAAGTCTCTACCAAAGGCCCACAAGATTCCTTCCTCTACCCATCCAAAAATAAAACAAGTCAAAAATCTCCCGTAAGCTTCTAATTTTTTTATATTTTTATTTTTTTAACCATCTCATCATAGTTTGCATGTCAAAATTTCTATCCTTCGTGCTTTTCTCTTTCAATATCGTCAATCCTCATCCATTTTGATATTCATTTTTATTTTTATTTTTATTATTTTATCTTCTATTAATACCTTTTCATATTTTAGTTCAAAAATCTTATTTCTCTATTTCAAATTACTTAATTAGAAGAATTATCTTTTCTTGCTTTATTCGCCTTAGTTTGCAAAATCTTATCTTCAAGGTTTATGGGAAAACACGTTTTCCTCCATATCCAAATGGTTATCTTTCCAATTTTCATTTTTCTTTTACTATTTATCATTCATAACATTCTATTAAAATTTATTCTGTTTTAAATTACATTATTTTCTCCCATTTGACAATTACCCCCATGAGATATCCAATTAAATATTAATCTAATATTTTACAAAATTGGCTTATTAATTATTGTTTAAATTTAAATTTTATTTGAATTATTCCTTTAGCAATTGTAGATTTAATTAACTAATTATGCCATTCCATTTAACTATTAATTTCACCTCACAATACCTTAACGCAACAAAACACAATAAACACATACTCAAATACACGAAAACGACATGACCACCAATCAAACAACTTACTTGGATGTCAAGAACAATCGAAATGGAGGGACACTACATCCTCCCCCCCTTAGGCATCGACTTACTCCTAGAAGTTGAGCTCAAGAATAAACATGATGAAACAACTAAGAACATTTTAAATAATCATTTAAGAAAATTAGATGAAATCCATAGAAAAGACAATACCAAAAACGGAGGTAGACTTGCAACAAACCACAAGGATGGGGTGACAAACTAGTTTGGGGAACCTTTCTTGCCAGCTCCTATTTTCCACATTAACCCATTGGGTGGTTATGATGCTCACCCTATCCTGACAATGCAGATGGAATCGAGACTTAGTTCCTGCAACCCTGCATACAAGCAAATGTTGTGCACCATATATATTTCATAAAACATGTCGTGAGAGGAATTCGCAGTGTAGTAGGGCACTCGCAAGTGAGTGATACTACCTCGTTCCTCCCTAGACTACACATAATGGTCCAAATAACTCTAGCAACTCATAAACAATTCACTACTTATCTATTTTTAGAAAAGAAGTACATGATGATCCAACTATACATCTCTTTCACATACTATATAAAAATTGGTTACTACTTGGCGTTATAAGTATCTACCTCTATAATTCCCAATTCCATTACCTTTATTACTGAGTTTTTGAAGCCAACCACCTGAAAATCATTAACTACTATGGAACATAACACAATAGTATCAAAATTTCAAGCTAATCCTTTACCTTTAAATGATGTACTTTCATAAAAATTAAAGCATAATGATCCACTCGAATGCACTATTTTGTTAAAACTCATCATTTCACACAAAGCACTCCACTTCAATCATTATTCCACACCAAATTTCACAACAATTTCAACAAAAGGGACAAATTTTTACACCTTCACAGATTTAGAAAACATAATCCATCACTCCAAAGGCATACAATTTCCAATTCCACGCACACTCGACACATACTTACACATGACTCATAACATTGGAAACCACATCATACAACAACACAAGGATCCATGGTGCATCTCTGATAGGAAGGATATAGGTGCATTGCACACTACACTGAGGGTCCTATCCTTTCCCATCAGTATCCTGCACCATCATCCCAACTCCGGCTAACAAAAGAAACTCAGGTTCACAACAATCACAATAGAAAAGTGAAACTCTAGACTCAAGGGTCTACACGCAAGGTTACATAGTGAGCACACATAGTGCCCAGTGTGTGAACCTATGCTCTAATACCATGTTGTAATGCCCCGTCATGCAAACCCCAAAGGACAATTAAAACAACAATTACTGTACAATTTTTATTTTTTTTAAAATAACTCTAAACATATAGGAGATGTACAATAAGTCATGAGTCATGAAACTTAATTAAACAAAATCATTAACACTTACATCCCTTGGGGTACACAAGGAGTCATTATGAACCTTAGATCCACACAATGACAATAAAGAATATAAGCCAAAGACATTATCCATAACAAAGTAAACATTTATAAATATAACACATACATGGTGAAATCATTCATAAGAAACCATCCGTGTACGTAAATACAACATATACATGATTAACTCAACACATAATGATAATCTCTTATCGTCATATAAACTCAAAGGGTACAACTCCACAATACAACACATCGAATAACAACTGCCATGGACCAATATCCATACAAGGTTTACCAAGATGAAATACTACATTACATCGCATTACAATGTTCAAGAGGTACAATGATGCAAAAGTGTTTCCAAACATGAACGGAAACCATAAATAAGATAACATGATACAACTAAACAAATGAATGCAAAGTACCATAACTGGCTCCAAGATGAATACAACCCATGAGTCACCACAACAGCACCAATCCGCACCTCTTGATCCTTGACTGGGGACCCAATGGAGTGCTTAGCACATCCCACCCAACCACGTGGGTCCAAAGACACACCCCCCGTGCTAAGGAGCTGACAAGAAAGAGACTGCGACCAAGAATGCCACAAGACAAATCCAATAAAGGGTAACATAGTACAATACTCCAATAATGTACAAATCTTGCTTAGGGAAAAATGAAAGAACAGAGAGTAAGAGGGATAGAAAGTCCATCGTTTCCTTTAGAAAAGATATTCCAAACAAAACTGCAGGTCTTACCTTTATCAATTCATCTAAAAATCCACCGATGGATTCTTTTTGTGAAGGTAATGGTTGACGACATGCTCCCTTTGTTCTTGGATTTTTTCTTCAAGAAAATCTATTTCTCCTCCTCCTCTTTACAAAGAAATAGTCCTTTCATTCCACTTTCCAAACATATCAATCCCCAAAATGTTCATGACTCTTCCGAATAAGAGTGGCTCATAGTCCTTCTATTACCAGACTTCGAATGTTATCAGACAGGCCAAAGGTTCAAGCCTCTAATTCCTCGAGCCTTGCCTGCAAAGTCTCTACCAAAGGCCCACGAGATTCCTTCCTCTACCCATCCAAAAATAAAACAAGTCAAAAATCTCCTGTAAGCTTCTAATTTTGTTATATTTTATTTTTTTAACCATCTCATCACAGTTTGCATGTAAAAATTTCTATCCTTTGTGCTTTTCTCTTTCAATATCGTCAATCCTCATTCGTTTTGATATTCATTTTTATTTTTTATTTTTATTATTTTATCTTCTATTAATACCTTTTCACATTTTAGTTCAAAAATCTTATTTCTCTATTTCAAATTACTTAATTAGAAGAATTATCTTTTCTTGCTTTATTCACCTTAGTTTGAAAAAGCTTATCTTCAAGGTTTATGGGAAAACACGTTTTCTTTCATATCCAAATGGTTATCTTCCCAACTTTCATTTTGCTTTTACTATTTATCATTCATAACATTCTATTAAAATTTATTTTGTTTTAAATTACATTATTTTCTCCCATTTGACAATTACCCCCATGAGATATCCAATTAAATATTAATCTAATATTTTACAAAATTGGCTTATTAATTATTGTTTAAATTTAAATTTTATTTGAATCATTCCTTTAGCAATTGTAGATTTAATTAACTAATTATACCATTCCATTTAACTATTAATTTCACCTCACAATACATTAACACAACAAAACACAATAAACACATACTCAAATACACGAAAACGACATGACCACCAATCAAACAACTTACTTGGATGTCAAGAACAACTGAAACGGAGGGACACTACATGTACAAATTCACACTGAATCTAGGGACCCTTATAACAAAATGTACTTAAATTGTACCTTATTTAGGGTGTTGTAAAGTGTTGTATTACACTTTCACACTTATCTAGGGTTTCATTAATTAATTGTGGCTAATTGAGCTTAATTAGCCCCTTTAATTCAAATTTAAGCCTTATTAATAACACCTTTCGAAGGATCTATCCCAACACCTAATAATGACATTGCATGAAATTTAATTTGGAAAATTTGAGGCCCTAGAAAATGGTGCTAGGACCCATTCACTTTTAGTGGCGAATAGGTCCTCTCCACATAGGACACCCTTTTCTTTACATTTTTGAGGTGGATTTTTTATGTTATTTCATCCCCCCAAAGCATGGTCCTAAAAAGTTGTGCTAGGACCCATTTTCCTTTAGTGGCGAATGGGTCCTCCTCACATAGGACACCCTTTTTTGCATTTGATTTTAGAGGGGTCATAATGGTTTTCAATCCTAATTCTAGTGTTGGCTTGAATTATTTAAATTTCAATGTTAATTCTTAGATTTAGTATAAATATAAGGTTAATTCACATAGTTTCACCTAACAAATTTGAGAGAGAATCCTAATACTTCACAAGAGCATTATAGAGAACTTCAAGAGCATTTTCAAAGGCATTCAAAGGTAGATTATCAAGAGTTCATTGTAGCAATTCGAGATCATTGTATCATGTCAAAGGCATAGTGCATTCAAGCATGTTGTTGAGCTAAGATTTTTCATGTAGCATTGAAGATATACTTCCAAGAATTGTTTCATATCTTATTTGAGATAAAGATCTATATTCTTCATGGCCACTTCATGTTTGTAGATTTACATTCCAAGGAAACTTTCAATGTATCAACATTTCATTATTTCATGTTCATGCTTCAGTTTCATTATTTCATCATTTGGTTTAATTACTTAAACTAGGTTTGACTTAGGAAAACCCCTATTCACTAACAATCAACAAGTTTTTCTCCTCTTGAATGTGTGTTTGTAGATTTATAGGTCAAAGATCAAGTGGAGAACAAGTTTGAAGCAAAATTGTCAAAGTTGTCAAGTTGCAAAAGTTTCCATTCATATTACAAGAACTCAGAAAGAAGGCTGCATAATTTGTTAAAGGTTTTTAGGAGTTAATAACCAAGGATCTGAGAGTGCAAGCATCAAGGAACATAACCCATATCTCAATTTCAAAAACCCTAATAGGGATGGTCCATTCACCACTAAAGGAAAATGAGTCCTTTGTGACCTAAAACCAAGCTTCTTGCAGTAAGGTACACACCATTCTAGCCTCTCAAAACTTCCCTCATAGTTGCTATAATAGTTAAGATTGATTTTTGGTTATCATTAGCATCATATCATACACAAAATCATATGTTTTAGGATGAGAATTAGTCCAGTCTATCATTTTGATTTTGGTAAACCCTATTTCCCCCCTAAACAAGGGGAAAGTGATTTAATTAAACTATTAAGTATTAATAATTTAATTGACTTAGGGGAATAGGGTAAATTAGTGACATAATTAAATAATTGACATTATTTAATTAATCAGGGGGAATAAAGATAGATTAGGACTTTATTAAATAAATTAAATTTATTTAATTGATCAAAGGTGATGAAAAAGTGAATTTAAATAATGTAATATTATTCAATTAATAGAGTAAATTAGGATTTTTTATGTATTTGATGTGAAATGTAGTGATACTAAGTGATAATGATGTCGATGATGAGAAAATGTCATTTGGGATGTGTGATAAGTGTCAAGTCATTTTTACATGTCTACAATAATATGATGCAATAATCATGTAACCTAATTCTATCATCACCAAAGAAAAATAGATAGATTAGAAATCAACCTTCTCTTTTAATCACATTGAACACAATAGTTATAATTGAATAATCATTGTAAGTCATCAAAGCCCTAATATGTATACACTATATTTCAATATTAATACATCACTTCTTGATCATTTTCTTATGACAATAGTAGATTACATAAATAAATATATCTAACATTGGTAATAAAAATAAAATAAAATAATTAGAAATTGTTGCTTAAGTTTCACATTTTTTCATAAGAATTATAACTAAGTCAATGGTACAACAACATAGAATGCTACTTTACCAGAATAAGAATGATCACATTTCATTTAATTAAGAAATTTCAAGAGACTACAAAACTCCAATATAGATATTGTAAGAGTATAATTTAAACCACATCGTTGAAAACAAAATTATAGGGTGAAAATTCAATAATATGTCACCCTTTTATATAACGAATAGGAATAATTAAATTTGAATTATATGAAACTTATATATATTTTAAATTTTGAAGTGACATAAAGTAATATAATATAAGAAAATAATATAATTTGATTTTGTATTTAAAAATAATAAATTATAGGATTTTTTTTTTTTGTAAAGGTAGTAGTAGTATCTAGTTGCTAAAAATAGTTGTGAAATTGACTAGTAGATAGGATGCCATAGTTTTTATAGAAAATTCAAAATTTCATCTATGATTTTTTTCATATTGTGAATCTTGAAATTTAGAACATGTATAAAAATAATAATTATGATAAATAATTTATTTTTAATAATTTTGTAAATTCAAACATGCTAAAAGATAAACATGTTGCTCATAAATCACTTTTTCGATGAATATTTATCTAAAATAAAATTTATACTAGTGAAAGAAGAAATATGTTTTTCTATTGTGGCATATTTTTCATATTTTGAAAATAAATTTATACTTTTATTTGAGAATGCAATAAACCTTAACTTAGGGTGCTATTGAACTAATTGTGATGAAAAAAAATATATATACACTAATTAAAATATAGAAAAAATATTTTTTCAAAAAAGACACTTTTAGATTTATAAAATTACATTTTTGAATTGTTATAAAAATATTATTTACATGAATAGAAGTTACAAGAACACTAAATTTTTCAAATAATTAAAAATTATAATTTGACATCATTTAAGTGATGTCATGTATGCATCTAGTAGACATTTCTAACTAGCAAAAATTTAGCCAAATTTATTTTGACTTAAACATATATAAAACATAGAACATATTTATAATTAGAAATGGCATTTGAGTTAAAATAAATAAATTTAAGTGTGATGAAAATCTACCTTGAAAAGTGACATAACTTTGGACTTTCACTCTATAACAAGAGACTATCAACACAATCATCCAAAAAGGACATAAAATAGATAACATGCATTACTAATAATTATATATAAGGAAATGTGTGAGTTATTGAAATAAAAAGAAAGCATCCATATACTATAAAAGGAACTCAATATCCAAGATTAATATCACTTGTAATGTAAGCTAACTTACAGATTAATATTAAAAATAATAATTAAGGTACATCTATGGTATGCATCTAAAATAGATAAAGTGAGTGTGAATAGACTCACAAGAGGGATAGACATTACATAAATGCTGTATAGACCTATTTTAACATAGAGAAGTATACATTAGGTGTGGATGCTTTACTTGACTTCCTTTATTATTCATCCTAAGTTTCTAGATTTTATTTTATTTTTTAATATTTTTTTAATCTTTTCCTCTCAAATTGGAGATAGTCTATTATACACATGTTTTTAGTGAAATAAAGCACAAGCTATAATAAATACTTATAACTCTAAATAAATTAAACCTAGAAAATAAGAGTTGAGGTTGAAATATATATTGATATTTGAGTAAATTGAGAATTAGAAATAAAATAATTAATGGATAAGGAGCATGTCTAGGTTTAAGCATGATTTCATCTTTGATCTTTTTGATCAACTAAAAATCTATGACAAAAGTTTGAAACTTGAGATTTGGAGACTTCAATAGAGATGTTTTGTTGCTTGGAATAAGGTTATGCCTATAGTTTTGTCCTTGGGAATTTTGTTCTAGAATGGCTATGTCCTATGCAGATTCAACCTTCAAGATTCATTGCTTGTTCATATGCATACATATGAAAATTTGTGGTTTATATCTTTATGTACCTATTATAGATAAAGAGGGTATTTTAAATTACTTGATAATAGTGAAGTCTTATGATTGATGTGCAAACACTCAAAACATGCCACATAAAAAATAAAAAATGGTAAAATTGAACTTGAACTAATATTGATGCAAGTGTGATTGAGTGCTCTTGTGAATGTATTTCTCCGTAGAACCAACAATTCTAAGTAGTCTAGGATGGTGTCCTTAAATATAAATAATAGACACAACTTGAGACCTTTAGCATAAAAGTCAAAAATAATAATCATATTCTAGAAAAGTTGACTTGGGAAGTGAGATATTAAAAATAAAAAACTAAAAGTATGAGGCCATAGAATGTCGTCCTATATATAAGGGACATAATTGTGAATGATTATTTTTCAGGAAGAAAAAACCTGAAGAAAACAATCTAGTCTTATTCTAAGGTTATTGATTAGTCAAATTTGGGTAATAGTGAACCAAATGAATCAAATTGAATGCTATGACCAAACATTTATATCATCCATGAAAAGGTATAAAAATAAGAGTATGAGTGTAGGGTATGCACTTTTAACCCATGAATTTTATCCCCACTTTTATGTACATGCAAGTCTGATATGAACAAGCATGTCAAGGTAAAAATGAAATAAATAAGTATTCATGTAAAGATTATATTATTATTTTTTATCCTAAATTATGAAATATTTAGAAAAAGAAAATATCCTTTTGTCCCCAATATGTAAAAAGTATTCATTAGCCTTATCATACCTTCAAAGGACAAGCACCAGCCTTTGAATTATTATATATAGACATATATAATTGGTAATAATATGTGCCTTTAAATATATAGACTCAATATATGTTCCAACATATTAGAAGGCTTTGCCAATTACTATCATATATCTTAATTTTTAATTAAGAAAGTTACCCAAACTAGTTTAATGAAATCATCACAAAAACATACTCTAGGGGAAATAAATGTGTCTTCCTCCTTTAATCTAGATCAAATGGAATGATGAAATCTATTCAATAAAAATAAGATCTAGGTAAATGCTATGCAATTGTAATAACCAGTGAGAGAATAAATGCTCATTTGAGGTAGTGTGAGAGATTTTGACTTTGCTATGGGGTGGATGGAACATTGGAACATATGATTTGAATTTAGAATCAATATGTTAGGCTACAAACAAGAAGATGCAATAGACATATGAAGGAATGTATGCTACTATGCATCAAATCACATTGTGGGACCTAGTCTTGGACTAGATTGTGCAATATAGTTTGGTCCATGGTGTGGCTTGGTTCTCAACTACTACAATCCTCTAAGTATGCTTGTCTTTGCTTTTGTACATGTTTCTAAATTTCAGTTGTGCTTTGAAGCATAATGAGATTTGCTTCAAGACTAGGGGAAGCCCTTTAGATTGTCTCAATGGTAGTCAAGAATATTATAGTGAACGTAGATCTCGAGGTATATTAAACTAAGATAGTGCACAAATGTAAAAATGTAATTTAGATCAATCTTGAAATTTAAATAGAACATGTCTTTCTTTGTTTCGTATGTTTATTTGAATGATCTAAAGATTGTCATTAAATACATATCTAGAACTTTATTCCTTGAAACATCTAACACGTGAATCAATATAACAATAATTACTTGTTGAAAATATTGATTTTTTAGATTATGAATGATAAAATTCAAATATAAAAAACTAAACCGCATTAGATACAATAATCTCAAAAATAATCTCAAATAGTTAAATGATGTAAAATGTGAATAATATGAACTGAAATGATGTAAAAGTACTATAATATATATTTTATACTCCAACAACCACATGCTATAGCTAAGCAAAGTAGAGCTGTGAAAGTGGAGAGTATTCCTTTCACTATCATCATGTAACTACTTTGATGTAGTTTTTGGCAAGCCTAGGTAAGAATGTTTGTTGACAAGAAAGCCATAGCTGTGATTTTTGGTATTCCTTTTGACTTTGTTACAGTGAACAGCTTCACCCCACTCATTAGCTTTGACTGTACTCTCATAATTTACGAGGTGACTTCACATGCAGGAATCTTTTGGGTATTGAAAATGGAGGAATAAGATGTTGAAATGTGTGTAAAATGTGTCCTCTCGCTCTGAATAATGCAAGGCATTTGCATAAGAGGTCAAATTCCGCTTTTCAAGTTGATCCAAAAGCTGATGCCTGCGACAACATATACTGTAGCACACTACTTTTTCAACCTCATTTTTCTTCTCTTGTGTTTTCCCATGAATTCAATGTCACACCTAAATTTTTTATCAGTAAAAAAATGATTTGTTATTAGATGTCAAAACAAGTCTGCCGATCTTTTCTTCAGAGAGATATATCGAATTCTGTGAAGAACTGGAAGTTCATGATTGGTTTCATATGTAAAATATAATAATTTGAATTGGAAATCTGATAATATATGCTAGTTTTTTTTAGCTGATCAAATGCTTTCTTATCAGTCACAAGAGAACATTAATGAATACCCAATTCTGCATTTGGTTATATATACAACATTGGGTGATATATACATCTTTTTCAGCAATGTTCAATGGGTGATATATACATCTTTTTCAGTAATGTTCAATTAATATTTTTTATGTTCTTTGGTCAAGATTATGATTGCACATCTATCAATTTTCTAGTCAGGTATTTACTATCATGTTTTTGTTTGGTCATCAGTTACTATCATTGAAAACATTCATGAATCCTCAATTCTATATTGATATATATACATTTTTTTATGGAGTAATGTTCAATTAAATTTTCTTGTATCACATTTTTACCATTTTGTTAGTTAAGATTGCAATTGCAAGTCTTTTCATTTTCTAGCCAAAACTACACTTACTTTCATAAAAAATTTATAGTAATTGTAAATAAGTAGAAAAAAGTATGGAATTGCAGTAATATATGTCATTTTGATTTGATGCACAACATGATAGTCAGACTTAATAATTAACAATGATGTTGATAATAACGATTTGATTTGAAAGGTTCTATAATTTAATATTTTTGTTGTGATATTCATTTTATAAATATTTGTTTCTTTTGGTTTAGAGTGAAGGTTTTCAAAGTATTCATTATGTTAAATTTATTTCAAGATTATATTTCCTTTATCTCTTAAGAATGTTTGAGTTTTTGCATAAATTATTTCCTCCATTGGTGGAGTCAAGATGTATGGGATATACATGCTACCAAATTCTATAGGACATTATCCCACCCTTATCCTTTAAACTCAACAAAACTTGATCTTTGATGATATCTTTTCTAACCATTTAATATCATAACTCGAATTGAGTTGTGAAAACACACACACACACAAGTTAAAGTTGTCTAATAGTCCTAAGATATGAGTTCACTGACTACGAGTATTCTTTTACTAACTAGGATAAAGAATATATAAGAATTCATTTCACATTTTCATGTAAATAATAATATTATTTTTCATTTACAGTATAGTAAATTATAATTTATTTGAATATCTATCATGAATATTTTAATGAGTGCAACAATTTTTTTTTAGTATAATCTCATTAAAACAAAAAATAATAATGGTTTTTGGTTTATAATGTGTGATAAGTTAAATAAAATAAATGATATTTAAGAGTGTATAAAAGATTCCTAATCTAACTTAATTTGATCATACATTACCTAGGATAAAAATAGACAAGAAAAATAGATTTTGGAACCTCCAAGTTAGAACAGAGAACTTCAAGCTAAGAATAGAAGATAGAAAAATAGAAAAACAAAGGGAACAAATGAACCTAGATCCAAGTGACGCAGTTTTGGAAAATGCCTCAAAATGTAATACGGTTTTTTAATAAAAGTTTGAGGAAACCCAAGTAGAAACAAATGTGTGAGGGCATAGATTTATTGTCCTAGAAATATAAAACCTATGAATGGTGCAAATTTCTTGGCCCATGTTAGAATATTTTAAAATTTTCATGTTTGATAAGTGTGGTATTAGAGGTGTTAGATCCACTAGTGCTAGGTGTTTGTAGACAATAGATAGGAAAATAATCAAATATTTGAGTAAAACAATAAAACATGAAACCCTAGGTTTGATTAGAGAATAGAGCCAAAGTAGAAAATAAAGCTACAAAGAGATTAGAAAACTCCATATGGAATTAGGAAGTTAAATGGTATAAGTTGATATAAAAACAAGGGCTTTATGCATAGGTTCCTTATCTAAGGGATATAAAAAATTTATGTGATGTATGTTCCTTATACTAGAGGCATAACTGAAAGTTTTTTAAATGATATAAATTTTTAATATTTTTTTGTTTCAACTTCTTGATTGTTGGACAATGTAATGATCTTCAAGCATGAATGAACCTTTCACTAGTGAAAAAATCAATGCACAATAAAAAATTTATCATGTAACACCCTACCACGAAACCCTAGAGGACAACACGACACACCACATAAAAACAAAACATTTTTTTTTTGAAAGTGCAACATATTAAAGATTGCAAAGAACACAATAACATGAATTCTAACCTAAGTCCTCTAAGGTATGTGACTACGCTACTAGATCCCAACAACTAAACTAGCAAGAATGGTAAATCATTACATTAAACAAATTCCAGTTAACAATATGAATTTCTTTTATTCATCACATATAAATGATCAACATATATGAATCAGCCATAACAAGACACCATTATAACAACATCAAAAATCATTAGTTAACAATCATATAATTAATATCAACTACATTTTCATTACAAGAGAGAGAGTGTTTACAGTTAATTACAACTTTGCATCATTACATCAATGTTTCCTCATGATCAATTGGGGAGATTATACATCAGAGTTAAATTACATGATACAATTGATTCCAATTTAGCACAAGTACATGAGGATATTTCACTCAAACTGGCACAGTCACAGAGGTCCACATCACCAAGAGCAGTCACCACGAACACGAACAATTGCAAGGGAAACCCAATGGAGTACAAGGCACATTCCACCCGACCATGTGGAACCCTAAGGTCCACCCCCCATGCTAGGAGATAACACCTGGTCCCACAAGAACAATAACAAGGTGACCAAAAATTGACATAATAGGACCAATAGACACTAAAGCAACTTAACATCACATAGGGTCAAACACTGCTTCTAGAGGGCATCACACACTAAGGGGGAGCAAAAGCACAAGATTACTAGTCTGCAGAGGGAAGAGTGTCATCACATGGTCTAGAAATGGGTTACCTTAGTAGTCTAGCACTAGCCACCAACCCTCATCTACGGTTACATTGGCAGTCTCTCACTAGTCGTCGGTCCCCATCTATGGTTACCCTGGCAGTCTCTCATGAGCCGCCAACCCCATAGGGTGACACATGTTGAACCAATCTTCCATTCATGAGGATAAGGAAGATGGTCTTGCCAACTGGGCCTTCTCAACCCATCCTTAGCCCAAACGAGCACTATAGGCATGGGCGAGACATCCACTTATCTTGATTAATATGTGAACTACCCAACCCCCTATGAGCACAAAACCCACACAAGCTAATAATTGGTCATCAAAATAGTGTCAAACATGTTAGAATAAAAAATATAATGCTCCCTATGAGATTCTTTAACCAATTTAAGAGAAAACATGAAATAAACAAGAAACTAACATAATGAAGCATGTAATCTACATTAAACTAGCAAAACCTTCATCCCATAGGGGGAGTGGTGATCCATTGATGTGGAAAGAAGCCCTTTCACAATCCCTTGATAAGATTGATGAGTTGTTGATGATTCAAAGATGAAAAATAGCTATAATATAGCTATGAAACTTGAAAGTGATGGAAAACTAAGAATTCAAATGCCTATAGTGATAATGCATGAAATTGTGGATCCATATTATGAAAAGGATGCCTCTATTTATAAAAGCCAAGGGTTGAAGATTGGAGGAAATTGGTGAATGTGGGATAAATTGAGAGCTAATGAGAATGTTCCAAGTGTCACAATTCTATTGGATGAAGGTGGAGCATATTTTAGGAAATGTGTGAGTGGAGGAGGATGTGAGAGAAGTAAATGTTGTTGGTTGAGAATTTGAAATTGTTGTAAGAAGAATTGAATGAGATTTGAGAGGATGTAAGAGGATTTGATAGGTTGTAAGACAATTTATTGCAAATGTTAGAGGATGTGATAGGTTTTTGAAAACCCTTTGACGAGGGAGCAAACCTGAGATAGAATAACACTTACAAAATAGAGAATAATATTTTATTTAAAAATATGGAACTCTTACATTCAGAGGATCTCAAATCCTCGAGCTCTATGATACTGTATGCAAGCTACAGAAGTTTCAGAAATTTTTTTTACAGAATTACAGAAAAATCCCCCTTTTTCGCAGCATGCAAACTCTTTCCCCAAAAAGTTATCCAAAAATCAGAAACTACCCCATAAATAGCCCCTTTTCAGTTTGGAGCCAAAAAAAAATCCGAGTTATGAGTTTTGGCGGTTTGGCGCCAAAATTACAATTTGAAATTCAAATTTAAATTCACATTAAAAAATTAGCACATTTCTTAAATATGCACCAACTTCCGGAAGCCATAACTTTTAATCCAACCGCTGGATCTTCAATGATAATACCTTTTCAGAAAGCTCTCAAAAAGACGATTTTGGACAAAGTAGGGCCTACAACATTTACTTTGGTGTTTCCTCAAATTTTCGGGCCCATCCGGAACCATTTAGTACCTCAAACTGGACTCGGAAGGTTTTTTAGGGAAAAAAATAGAAATTGGAACTTGAATAACTTTCAAACCGTGAATGATCTTGACTTGATTATTTTTCCAAACTGCTCATTTTTCCATCTTGAACCTTCCCATAAATTTATGTCTTCCCACGCCTTCAAATTCACACCTGCTAAAAATAGCAGTTGAGCAGAAAAGCAATTTTGAAAGTTGGAAACTCTTATTCGATGAAAAGGGTATCCAGAAATGCAAAAACATCTACAAAAATAAAACAACAAGAACATAAATGGAAAGCATATTTTTGGGTGATGCAAGATTTCCCTCACACCACTGGATGCTCCTGCATCAGACACCTAGGGCCCATCACATCTCAGATGGTTGAGGAAAACCCAAACGGTCAACCTCTGCCTTAGACAACTAGGATGAATCTTCCACAAGCCTTCCTCTCCACTTCACCAAATATTCTTCCTATTTCCTGTTTCTGGTACTCCTTCCCAGATGGCTATTCAGGATTTATTCAATCTGCTCCTTCTCTGAAGTAGGTGCTAGAATGCCACACTATTCTATTATTGGTACTTCCTCTGTGCCACCTTCATGATACTTTGTCAAATCTAAAATATTAAACACAGGAGAAATATTGACTCCATCCGGCAACTCTACCTCATATGCATTCCCTGATTCATGCCTCTTCACAATTTTACAGGGACCAAACTTCTTCATCTTCAATTTGTTATAGGTTCCCACTAGAAACCTTTCTTTCCTCAAGTGGACCATCACTTCATCACCAATCTGAAACTCCTTATACCTCCTCTTCTAATATGCCTTAGCTTTATACTACATATTCATCTTGTTAATATGTTTTCTTACCTTCTCATGTATATCCTTGATGTGCTCTACAAAGTCTTCGGCTTCAGCACTAGTTTTCTTCTCTTGGTCCATCTTCCTCAATTCTTGAGTGGTCCTAGGACTTCCTCCATACACAATCTGGAATGGTGATCTACTAGTGCTTTTGTTGACAGAATTGTTGTAAAAAAATTATGCCTAGGGTAAGATCAAGTCCCATCCCTTGGGTTTATCTCCTACCAAGCATCTCAATAGGTTATCCAGACTTCTGTTCACAACCTCCGTCTGCCCATCAGTTTGTGGATGGTGTGTAGAACTAAACTTCAACTCTGTCTTCAAATTTTTCCACAAGGTCCTCCAAAAGTATCTAAAAAAATTGGTATCACGATCTGAGACTATACTCTTTGGAAGACCATGTAGTATCACCACTTCTCTAAAGAACAAGTCAGCAATGTGGACTGCATCATGGGTCTTCTAGCATGGAATGAAATGTGCCATCTTTGAAAACCTGTCAACTACAACAAATATTGAATCATTCCCTCTCTGTGTCCTTGGCAAACCAAGAAAAAAGTCCATACTTATATCCTCCCATGGCCTCTCTGGTACAGGTAAGGGATGATACGACCCAGTATTCTGGTTCACTCCTTTAGCCATCTGACACACCCTGCAACTTTGCACAAACTTCTTCACATCTTGTGATAACTGAGGCCAATAATAATGCTCATTGATAATCGAAATGGTCTTATCCCGACCAAAATGTCCTTCCGTTCCTCCACTGTGCTTCTCCTTTATCAGGTTCTCCCTCATAGAACTCCTCGGAATACACAATTGGCTCCCCTTAAACAACATGCCATCCTGGATTATGAAATCTAGCCACTTCGTCCTATCAACTGTAACAGGCTCCTTGCAAGCTTTCCAAGCCTATGTGAAATCAGGATCTTCAGGATACAATGTCTTGAGTTCATTGAACCCAACCACTTCAATCTGCATCTCAGTCAACAATGTTTGCCTCCTACTTAAGGCATCTGCAACCCTATTTGACTTGCCACTCCTATGCTTTAAAACAAAGGTATAACTCTGCAAAAATTCTACCATTTCATATGCCTCTGATTTAATTTTCCTTGACTACTTAGGTATTGTAATGTTTGATGATTAGTAAACAAAAAAAATTCCTTCGGTAACAAATAATGTCTCCATTTCTTTAATGCTTGAACTATTGCATAAAATTCTTGATCATATACAAAGTACTTTCTCTTTGCATCATTTAACTTTTCATTGAAATAGGCAATGGGCTTACCTTCTTGGCTCATCATCGCCAATGGCACAACCACTAGCATCACAATCCACAAAACACCTTATTGAAATATAGGAGGGCTAAAAATGTTGCCCACCTTCGCTTCAACATCAAAACTCGTGCTCTAGTGCTCCACTTGAACTCTTTTTATCCCCTCTCATTGTTTCACTTGGGGTACAACACCATCAAGTTTCTAATGAACCTCATAAAACTAGCCAAATCATGGAAAGATCTCACCTCAGTAGCAGTTCTTGGGGTAGGCCATTCTAGAATAGCCTTCACCTTCTCTGGGTCCATCTTTACACCCTCTGCTGAGACAACAAACCCCAAGCACACTAACTCCTTCAAAAAACTACACTTCTTTAGATTAACCAACAATTTCTCTTCTCTCAACTTTTCAAAGACTCTACGAATATGCATCAAATGCTCACCCAAGGACTTACTGAATATTAAAATATCATCTAAGTACACAATAACAAAATTCCCCAGAAACTCTTTCAGTACCTCATTCATGAGCCACATGAATGTGCTCGGTGCATTGGTTAGCCCAAAAGGCATGACTAACCACTCGTACAGGCCCTCCTTGGTCTTGAAGGCAGTCTTCCATTCATCACCCTCTCAAATCCGGATCTAGTGATATCCGCTCTTCAGATCAATCTTGTGAAGCATCAGTCTACTCAAACAATCCATCGTGTCATCCATCTGGCAAGGGAGATATGTGTACTGATTGTTATCTTTATTTATGGCCCGGAGCAGACACATCCCCTCCACTCCCCCCATCCTTCTTGGTGCTGCACTTGCGTGCATCGCATGGCCCAAACTCTCGAATCAAACCCTTCTCAACAACCAACTTGTCTATTCGATTCTCATTTTCGCAGAGTCATTCCATGAGTCGCCTTTTATCAGTAAATTGGTCTGTGGATCAAGTCAATCTGATGATTGATCTTCCCTACTGTGGTAAACCCTCAAGCACGCTATCAGAAATAACTTTGAAACTCCATCCACAGTCCGTAAACTTCTACTGGCACCTCATCACTATCTTCCTTATCCAGTCTAGGAATCAATGCATAACACATACACTCATGCTTCATGCCTTCTAAAAATTTCCTTCCATCAACAAAACAAATTCTAGCACTATTGCATACCATTTCTTCGTCCTTCTTTAGGGGTTTCAACTTATGATAGACTCCATCCTTCATCAAGGAATAAGTGTTTGTGTGGCCATCATGTACAACTCGCCTATCAAACTGCCACGGCCTCCCCAAAAACATGTGGCATGCATCCATGGGGATGATATCGTAGAGTACCTTATCACGATAGCTTCTGATCTTGAACTTCACTAGGCACTGCTCATTGACCGTAACTTTGTGGTCCTTCCGCAACCAGGGAAATCTGATATGGGTGTGGATGCCTTTCCCTTTTCAGCTTCAACTTCGTAACCATCTCTTCTGACACCAAATTATCGGTGCTCCCACTATCAATAATGACTTCACAACATTTGTCTTCACACGTGCACCTTGTGTGGAACATATTCTTCCTTTGTTCTGGTTCCTTCTCTTCAGTCACCAAGGCTCTTCTAACCACTAGGGCTTCTCCCCTTTCAACATCATCTGAATGCTCGGATTGAGCCTCCTCATCTGCATGTGCAACCCTTCCATGACCCTTCGGCCTTCTATTTGTCCTTCCTTGGTGTTGTGGACATTCATAGGCTCGATGCCCTTCTTCACCACAATGGAAACAAGTTCCTCTGAAACCACCTCTTCCAGGTCTTGGCCCAGATCTTCCTCGTCTTCTACCTCTTTGATCACCACTATTTTGATCACGTGGGTGATAGAAGTTATCATTCCTCTGGCTTCGACTGGTACCCACATCTTCATTTTTCCTTTCATCCTCATTTCGGCTCCTAGAAGATCTTCCATCACCCCTTCCGCTTTGACCTCCTTGACCTTTTTGCTTGCTATCAAATATTTTGTTCAGCTTCTCCTCAACTTTAAGAGAAAACTAGTATGCATCCTCAATGGTGGTCATTCTGACTAGGCTTAGCTCCTCTTGAATGATTGGTTGTAACCCATTAAGATAATGGGCTACCTTTTCCTTGTTGGCTTCGTGATGGTCTGCTCGATGATCATCTTGTGAAAATATTTTGTGTATCTTTCAAAGATCTACTTCCTTGTTTCAACCTTGTACCTCTTTTCAGATCTAACTCAGTCTACCGGGTATGAATCGCTTTCCCCGCCTCCACCATCTGATCCCAACTGCTAATCTTTCCTTTTCCTCTTCGATTTCTCTCCAACTGGACCTCTTTCCACCAAATATTGGCATGGCCCTTCAGCTTCGTTTTTGCAAACTTAACCCGATCTGGGTCCTCTACTTCTTCATACTCAAAATATTCTTCTAGTTCGTTGATCCAATCAATCAACTCTTCCGGATCTGTATCTGGTCAACTGGGGACTTCTATTCTGGGTCTTTTTCTGATCTTCAAAATGGCCCTTATCAGCCGCATCTAATCTTGATCAATTGCTTCTTCTTCCTCTTCTATGTCTAAATCTTCCACCTCTTCTTCATCCTCACTTTCTCCTCTCCTTCCCAGGTTTAACCCTCTTCTCATTTGTTCTTGCAATGTATCAATTTGTCTCTGAAGGGCTCAAACCCCTTGGCCGCCAACGGATCTCTCTTCCACTAGTACTGCCACCTCTAGCACGTTCATCACTGTGAATCACTCTTGGAGGCAATCTCTGAAGACCTTGAAACCCACAACCATGGTCTCGTGCAAACCGGCCTCACGACAATGCTTTGTTCACACGCCAAGAAAACCTCCGTCCGATACCACTCAAGAGGAGCAAAACCCGAGAGAATAACACTCTACAAAATAGAGAATAATATTTTATTTAAAAATATGGAACTCTTACATGCAGAGGATCTCAAATCCTCGAGCTCTGTGATGCATGCAAGCTACAGAAGTTTCATAATTTTTTTTTACAGAATTACAGAAAAATCCCCCTTTTTCGCATCATGCGAACTCTTTCCCCAAAAAGTTATCCAAAAATCAGAAACTATCCCATAAATAGCCCCCTTTCAGTTTGGAGCCAAAAACAACATCTGAGTTATGAGTTTTGGTGGTTTGGCGCCAAAATTACAATTTGAAATTCAAATTTAAATTCACATTCGAAAATTAGCACATTTCTAAAATATGCACCAACTTCCGGAAGCCATAACTTTTAATCTAACCATCGGATCTTCAATGATAATACCTTTTCGGAAAGCTCTCGAAAAGACGACCACAAATTTTTGGGCCCATCCAGAACCATTTAGTGCCTCAAACTAGACTCGGAAGGTTTTTCAGGGCAAAAAACAGAAACTAGAACTTGAATAACTTTCAAACCGTGAATGATCTTGATCTAATTCTTTCGCCAAACTGCTCCTTTTTCCATCTTGAACCTTCCCATAAATTTATATCTTCCCACACCTTCAAATTCAAACCTGCTAAAAATAGCAGTTGAGCAGAAAAAGTAGAAAAGCAGTTCTAAAAGTTGGAAACTCTTATTCGACGAAAAGGGTATCTAGAAATGCAAAAACATCTACAAAAAGAAAACAATAGGAACATAAATAGAAAACATCTTTTTGGGTGATGCAAGATTTCCCTCACACCACTGGATGCTCCTGCATCACCCTTGGAGGGAAATTAAATGAGAGGCTGTTGAGAGGAATATTCCTCAGAATATGCCTTTGTGAGGATAATTGAGGTAATTAGATAATTAGAAGAAATTGATTTTATGTGCAACCTGGTTAGTTGACCATGGTTGATTTAACTCTTGAGGAGTTAAAAGCTAGAGGATTTGATAATGATGATTAGAAAGCTAATTTAGGATTAATTAATCCAAAATTAATTAATTGGAGTGAATTAGGAGATGTGACATTTGATTTGATTGATTTTTAATCCAATGAGAGAATTAAAAGGGGATTTAATTAAATAAGATGAATAATTAGTTAGAAGAAGGGTGAATTAATCTAATAAATTTAATTATTTGATTAATAGCTCAATTTGCTGATTTTAATTAAATAATGTTGATTATTCAATTAACTGATCAATTTGAAGTGTTTTTAGAAGAAACAATGTTAGTGGATCATAATCAAATGCATAGTATCAATTAGGAAATTTTTAATGTATACATTTTTCCCCTCTTTGAAGCGATGCACTTGTTGCATCGGTTCAAAGAATAACACCACTGAGATCGAAATTCAAAAAAAATTCTAATTTTTTTGGATGCCCCAATGTTGCCCCAGTGGAAAGAATTACGCTACCATTCTGCCCCCTCGAGAGATCATGCAAAAATTTGCAAAATTAGGTTGAGCTCATGAAAAAGATTCAACAATGATTTAGGAGTAGAAAACAACCCACAAGATGTGAAATTAGGCTCACGATGACGAAAACAGATCAAAACGGGCCTCATTCAGGCAAAAACAAATTAAATGGGTTAAAAAACCCTAAAAAAGTTACATAAATAGAGTTAAAGGGGTCATTTTCAATTCATTTGCACACTTACCTTCTAGAGATTTTTCCAAATTTGCTCTGAGGTGCTAATGGAATGGCTGGTCACGTGCTTCTCAGGCATCAGACAGATCGAGTTCGTGAGTTCTGAAGGCCTCAAGATGAAAGAGTACCTTTGATACACTTTTTGAAACTTTTCTCATTTTTTGCATTTTTCTAGCATTTATTAGACATCTTTTAGGTCTGTCAAAAGCGGCGCCCTAGGGCATCACAAATGTCATGGGCGAAATCACTTTTATAAAGGTCGACTTGCATTTATGACATAGCGTTGTGTGACGCTAAATGATTTCTGGGTCGAGCAATTATGCCAACTCGCCTTTGTTTCAAAGCATCACGTGGTCCTACAGGTTTTTAGAGTTGCGCAGGAATGCCGACTCACTTTTGCAGCACAACGCCACTATTGATTTCAATGTCTCATTTGAAAAATGCAAAGTGTTGTCTTTGCTTTTTAAAGATTTTTTAATTTTTTAAGCGTTTGTTTTGCAATTTTTTTTGAAATTTTGATGTCATGGGTGTTTTGCTTTCAAGAGGCCCTACTAGTGCTCCACTCGAAGGAGCAGAGGATCCAATTTTAGTGTCGTACTAGCTATTTGATGGATCAAGCCCTATTTTCCCTTGGAGTAATTAGTTTTGGCCATATTGCCTAGATGCTCGAGGTGTGGATGCACCTTGCAATGATGACAACCTTGGTCGAGAGATGGTGGAGTGAAACTTATACATTCCACCTATTGACTAGCAAGGCTACAATTACATTGGAGGATGTGTGGTGGATCCTGCGGATCCCTATTCATAGAGAGCACATCATTTACGATGTCGAGGTCGACGGTGATGCTATTTTTGATTTGTTCAGCGTCAACTCCTACGAGGTGGATAGCGACTAGATAGACCTTCGCTGCTATGAGGGGTCAAGGGATTACCCCTGATTTGACTCATTTTTTTGGCACATTGATCTCAGGAGTCCTTGTTCCCGATCAACAAGCTCGAGGATGCAACATTAGATGGGGGATCGTTTGGTCCCGTATGATGGTACACATGACCATCTATGCCTAGGGGCTAGTTGTCCTGGCTTCTTTGTACCATAACATGCATCAAGTTGTTTACAACAGGGCCCGTAACATTAGAGCTAGCATGACTCTTCTTCATTTGTGGACTTATTAGCACATTGTCATCTTGAGGCCGTAGATTGCACATGTTCAACTTGACCATGATGATCGTGCAGTGTACAGATATGAGGGGATGACTACCCTCCATTTTACAGGTATCATAGGCATCCCGTATTGGAGGCGGGTTTTGGACGAGATGATAGTTTTCATGTGGAGGCCTTGGCTCCACTTTCCAAGATGGCATGATGATGACGATCATCTTTTCTACTGTCAATAGTCTTGATACATGTAGGGATGAGAGCACTATATGGTGGAGCGATACCTTCTAGAAAGGATTGCACGCCAATTTGGAGAGGTGCAGGATGCACCTAATGATACATAGAGGGCCATTTTTTCTCGTAGGTATAGAGAGCTAGCATGGAGACAAAGGATCCCATCCTAGCAGGTGATCGACAATTTTAGGTAGCTAGTTATGGTGTCGTGGGTATAATTTTATGGTCTTGTAGATGTAGGGAGGACCTTTGCCTATGATGCATACTAGTGGGCCCATGCCCCTATTAGATTGATATTACTAGTAGTGTTGGTACCAAGTAGGGGATAGGTCAGGGGACCAAGGATCTGGTAGGTTCTACAGTAGCCCAGAGGTCAACCGTAGGATGGACAAGACATGGGCGAGGGTCATGATGGACATATTTTGTCCTTATTGCCACCTGTGGGGCAGAGGACACTAGTGCAACCACATCAGGCACACATGCCACCCCCACGACCACCACCAGGTCTCGATTCTAGGGACAATCAGATAGCAACGTTGCAGGCATAGGTCCAAGCTCTTATGGGACAACTTCAACAGGCACAAGCCCAGATACAGGCATTGGTCTAGGAGAGGGACTAGGCTTGATAGGAGGTGGCACAAGAGCGCCAATAGAGGTAGGATTCTAACATGGCTCTTGCACTTGAAATAGGAGGACGATAGCAATTAGAGGCTATGACCCAGCAGATTCAGGGGCAGGCTACGATTTCGGTCAAGATGTATGGTCATGTGATGCAGGAGGCCTCATATTACAAGGTCGTGTACTATAGAGCTATGGCTCAGGAGTGGACGGAGCCAAATTTATCTCACCTCAGTTAGATAGCTCCTACCAGGACCCCTCGTGTAGGCACATCAAGGAGACCATCAGGGTCTCACCATCAGAGCCGAGGCAGTCACCATGGAGGAAAACACCAGGGCAACTTAGGATATTGATTAGTACATAGTGACACACATTTTTTTGTACAACCTAATTATGATGTGTATACATTCATTGGTTGGATTTTTTGACTAGCCTCTTGTATATCTGATACTATATATTTGATTTCAATGAACCATGACATTAAACTTTTTTGATATATATATGAGATGACTTGTGATACGTATATGTGATGTGATTCCTATTTTATTTTATGTAATGTGTATATATATGGATGGATGGATGCACGTAATGTTTATTTTATGATGTGATGCAATGTTATGATGGATCTATGTGGATGCATAATGTGTTTATGGGTGGTGTATGTAATGCAATGATATGTTCTATTTCTTTTTTGATATCTTTTCTATGTATGAAATGATGATGCAATATGTATGTGTGCACGATGCCAAATGTGATGTGATGTAATGCTTATCTTCTTTTTCAGTACCTTTTTCATATGCGATGTGTGTATGGATGATGTGATGGTGCCTATATGATTATGCAATGGATGTTTTATGCAAATGTATGGTTTATGAGATGTTTAGAATAACCAATCTATATTATGATTGATAATAATGTGATGTGTATGAGATGATCAATTTTTTCTATGATGTATGATATGAATGCTATGTAGTATGTTGTCATTTTTTAGATGCAGGATAAATGCATATGTAGATGTTTTTTATTCTAAATGCCATGATACCATGTTAGTGTTAGTATGTGAGAAAGATATAAGAAAGATAAATCAACCCTTGACTTCGAGATGATACAGAAAACATGATGATGATGATGATGATGATTTCTTATCAGAGATCGAGGATATAAAGAGCTTACTTACATTATTTTTGATAACACACATAGATATGGTGCATCAAGGTATAAAGAACCAGGATGATGTTGTACCTAGTGCGATGGATTTTGACTTGACAACAAGACATGAGTATCCCTATTCACACCTGACATACAAAACCCTATTTAGAATGCAGTTCAAATATTTCAAATATCTCAGACCAAAACATAGAGAAGCATAACCTTCCTATGTGTTCAACAAGATACCCAAAACACCCTCCCTACAGACCAAAAAAAGTAAGCATGACCAAGGTTATATTACAAGAATATCCAACAGGCACAATAGATAAAAAGATAATGATCAATGCCCCCATTCCTTTCTCTCTAAATCTTTTTGATTAAACATCATCGAGAGGTCATTGGAATGAGCACAATAAGATAAATAAATAAGACAAGGACCAAGTAAACAAACAAGCTAATGTTCTTCATACCTCTATCCAAGACTAAACTACGGTGATGCCTAATGTTGATGTCCATTGTATGAAGGATGCATCCTAGGACATGATGTTATTAGATGAATTTGGGATTGACTGAATGATGGGTTATTAATATCAAGAGTTAACCAACTTGTTTACCTACTAACCTAGACTTGAAACCTTGATGTTTAAGTTTTCACTTTTGATTTTCTATACTTGTTTCCAATTGTCTCACCAAAGGTTGGGGGTGACGATCATTTTATTATGAGTGGATGTTTATTTCAGGTGAAAGCGAGATGGGACGAATGGATTTTTTCAGATATTTGGATGTTTTTGATGTTTGAAATGTTTTGAGGCTATTTTTGGTGTTTTTCAAGATGTTTTACAAATGTTTTGATTTTCAAATTTTCTAATGTTTTTGTGTTTTCTGAGATTTTGACCAAAACCTAACCTAAAGACCTATCCTAGGGCCTCGAGGGCTGATCAAAGATAACCCTTGCCTATGTTATACATGCAAAGACCACATAGTTTGACTGACACAGACTTGTTTATTAATGAGATATGAACAAGTGGATTGCTAGTTTGTTGTGACAGACCCCTAAAGGATTGACCTAAGGTGTCTTAGGGGCAAATCAATGATGGCCTTGCCTACGTTCAGAGCTTAGAGACCCATAGTTTGAGAAGATGACCCTATTTTTGACTTTTTTCTAATTTTTGACCTATTTTTGGATTGTTGACATGCTTCAAGAATGTTTTTGGATTTTTTGATTTTATGAGTGTTTTTGAATTTTCTATTTTTAAGGAAGACCTCAAGAATATACATGAATCTGATCCGATGAAAGTATAAGAACATGCCCCTAGTGTGTGATGCAATAGACTACTCCGATATAGATAGGACAAACTAACCTTAGGAATGTGCCAAGTAGTACTAGGAGGGAACATGATACAAACACAGGATCAAGCTACGATGAGAACACAAATGGGTGATAGATGGAGATATGGAAGGGTGATGGATGAATAATGCAAAAAAATCCGTAGAGATCATGGTGGATGGAAAGTGCTTATTTAAACAAGGCACCTGTTTTCCAGGTTTTCACCAAGGTACTTTCCCAAAGTGCCACCGAAGTGGTTTTCACTAGAGGACAATTTTTTTCTTTGTTGTTTTTAATCCTTTTTCTAATTTTTTTGGATTTTAATATTTTTTTATTTTTTTGTATTTTTTGGATTTATACCTTGCAATTTTTAGGCATAATTTTTTTTGAGATGGGAGTTATTGATAGGCTCATGCAGAGGCTCCCCTTCGGGTGTAGATAGCTGATATGCTCCTAATTTGTAGCTTGTTGTGATGATGAAGGGTCCCAACTAGTTGGGTTCAAACTTTCCCTTGTTATTTGTATGTGGCACATTTTTTTGATTCTCTTTCAACATGAGCTCTCTGACTTGAAAGGTCTGACTCTTGATCTTCTTATTGTAGCTCCTCCTAAGATGGTTCTGATAGAATTGTAGATGGTTTAAGGAATCCATGCACTACTCATCCAATAGTTCTATCTTGTTCAACCATGACAATCGATATTTTGCATCAATAGTGAGATTCTACAATGATATTCTTAAGGATGGGAGATTTATCTCAATGGGAAGGATGACTTCTAATCCATAGACCAGGGAGAGTGGGGTTGCACTTGTAGGCATGCAGATACTTATTCTGTAGGCATATAAGGTGAGACTCAATTGTAGGTTCCAGTCATGACCAACTTCATTAACTATTTTCTTTAGGATTTTCAAGATGGTTTTATTTGTAGCCTTAGCTTGGCCATTACCTTGAGGGTAATATGGTGTGGAGAAGTGATGTTGGATATTGAATTTTCAGCATAGTTCTTGGACATCCTAGTTTTTGAAAGGTATCTCATTATCTGAGATAAGGGCTTGTGGAACACCATAGCGGAAAATGAGGTAACTTAGGATAAACTTGGAGATTTTCTTCCCTGCGATGTAGGTCATTAGGATGGCCTCTACCCACTTCATAAAGTACTTGGTGGCGGTGATGATGAACTTGTGTCCATTGGATGAAGTGGGTGTAATTTTTCTAATGAGATCGAGCTCCCATTGTGGAAAGGGCCAAGGTGTTATGATCGGATGGAGATTTTGAGCTAGTGCATGGATGAGGTCCCCATGTTGTTGACATTGCAAGCACTTTTGGACATAGTCATGAGCTTCTCTTTCCATCGTAGTTCAATAGTACCTAGTCCTCAACAATTTCTTAGCCAAGGTCATACCGCTCGAATGTGATCAACAAATGCTATCATGTACCTCAATTAAAGTAGTCAAAGCTTCCTCAAGGTTAAGGCATCGCAACAAGGTTCCTTCAATAATCCTATGGTATAGGGTATCTCCTAAGATAACAAAGTGGGATGACTTCTTGAAAAATGTTCTTTTAAGGTTTGAGGTGATATCAGTAGGGAGGACTTCTATTTTCAAGTAGATGTAAATGTCATGATACAAGGGGTCACCAGGACCAACGATTTCACACACGCATTCAAACTCTGGTACCTTGAAAGCTGGTATGAGAAGCTACTCTACAAGGAATTCTTGCTTTGGGACGTTACATGGGATATCCAGTAGTGATCCAATTGTTTCCATAAGATCTACTACTCTATTTTTTTCTCTGGGTATTTTCTCAAACGTGATGTTGATGAAGAATTCTTTGAGGCTTTCCACCAGTTTCTTGTATGGGGTCAATTTGTCATCCTTCATTTGGTATTCATCATTGACCTGTTTGATGATAAGTTGCGAATCTCTGTAGACTTTGAGTGCCATGATCTGCCAGTATACTACAATTTTGAGTCCTATAACAAGAGCCTCATATTTTTCAATGTTATTTGTGCAAGGAAAAGACAACTTGTATGAATTTGGTATGCAATCTCCTTGTGGTGTAATGAAGAAGATTCCATCCCCTAGACCATGTTGTGTGTAGGATCCATCAAAATATACTTTCCAATGTTTTTTTGCCTTTAGGTTAAAGATTGACTCATCAAGGAATTCTGATACCAATCAGTTCTTTGAATACATTGGTGCTTCTTCTAGCTGATCTGCAATTACTTGTCCTTTAATGGCCTTCTATTCTACATACTCAATGTTGTGTTTTTTCAAGATCATAACCAATTTAGATGTTTTCCCTATGAGCATTGCTTTAGAAAGTAGGTACTTGAGAGGATCTATCTTGGCAATGAATTTTATCTGATGTGCCAACATATAGTGTCTGAATTTCTGTGCGGAAAACACAACTACTAGGAAAGCTTTCTCAATGGATGAATAATTCAGCTCATGTCCCACCATGGTTCTACTGATATAGTAAATAACTCTCTCCTTCCCGTTTTCACCATGCTGAGCTAAGAGAGCACCAAGGGCTATTGTTGTTTCTGATATATACAGGATCAATGGCTTGTTCAAAATTGGTGGCATAAGAATTGGTGGTGTGAGAAAGTACTCTTTGATTTTATTGAATGCTTGATCACATTTCTTGTCCCATTTGTATGCTACCCCCTTGTTGAGTAGATGAGAATATGGGATAGCCTTATCTGCTAATTGTGCTATAAACTGATGAATAGATTGAAGCCTTCCCTGCAAACCCCTTAACTATTTTAATGTTCTTGGTGTGTTCATCTCAAGAATTGTTTTGACTTTAATGGGGTCTATCTCAATTCCCCTCATAGATACAATGTACCCTAGGATATTTTGTAATTGTACCCCAAAGGCACACTTTTTTGGATTGAGTCTAACCTTGTATTCTTCTAGCCTATCAAAGATAGAGCTTAATGCTGCTATTTGATCCCGACACTTCTTTGATTTGGCCAATATGTCATCCACGTAGTCTTCCATAGTTTTGTGAATCATGTCATGGAAGATTAATGTCATAGCTCTTTGTAGGTGGCTCCTTCCTTTTTCAACCCAAATGGCATCATGTTCCAGCAATAGGTCCCCCATGGAAAAGTGAAAGCTATCTTATGTTGGTCATCCTTAGCTATCATGATCTGATTGTACCTTGAGAATATGTCCATTAGTGATAGCATTTCATGTCCTGTGATCATATCCACAATCATTTCTATGTTTGGGAGAGGGAAATCATCTTTAGGACATGCTTTATTTAGGTCTTTGAAGTCAATGTAGATGTGGATGCCCCTAGTGGGATTAGAGATAGGTACAAAATTTGAAACCCACTCTGGATAATCAATTGGCTATATGAAGCCAGCATCTAGGAGCTTTTGTAGTTCAAGTTTGACTAGTAATGCTATTTGTGGATGCATTTTTCTTAGTTTTTGTCTTACTAGTTTTTCCACTGGATAGACGACTAGATGGTGAACCACAACTTCTAGATCAAGACCAGGCATGTCAGCGTAGGTCCATGTGAACTTTACCTTTCTTTCCCTTAGAAAGTTAGCTAGGAGTTCCTATTCTTCTATCAAAAGTGATTCTGTATATAAGGTGATATGTGGTGTTTCCTCAGTTCCTAGGTTGACTGGATTACACTATTTTTCCAAGACCACTGCCTTTTCCTGATGAATAGAACTAAGGGGAAGATTGAATCCCTCATCCTCTAGCACCTCAAAGAGGTTTTCACCATTGGATACGTCCTTTTTTTTTACTATTTTTGGGTTAGAGAGTGCCAAATTGTGGTTTTCACTCAAAGACCTAGATATTATTCTTAAATTTTCACTTTTGCAATTGAGGGATTCAATTGTTTCCCCATAATATGCATGTGTTTCTAGCTCAATGTCGAACCTAGCTTTGTGATATCCACATGGTAGAGTATCCCGCAGTCCCATGAATTATGAGAGAGCCTCATTGTTTTTGAACGTGTCTAAAATCGGTGATTCTCATTGGTCATAATCGATGAGTTGAGGGTAGACAAGTTTTGGCTCATTGGTATGGTTACTTGGTCCAAAAGATAGGGTGCTAATCATGCAAAGGGGGGAATCCTCGAATACCATGGGTAGGTCAGTTATGGGGTCCTCGTCACATACGTCGGTTATGTCAAAGGTAAAGTTATCTAAAGGTAAACTTGTGGATATTGGTAACTGAAGAGGAGCTTTGACTTTTCTAACCGGGGCACCTTTTCCAAGTATGGTTTTTTTTGGAGAAGTACATCCAAGGCCAAGATTATTTATATGCTTCTTAGGAATGATAGGTTGTAGAAGACCATTGTCATTTTTCCCAATTTTCTTATTCTTATTGTAGCCCATGCGAAGCATCATCTATAGTCCTTTGTTTTTATCATCCATGGGAAGATCAGGCACGGGCCTTTCATCTTGGTATATCAAATTTGATATGTCTTTTTCATCTACCATTTCCCAACTTAGGTCCCCCCGACATTTGAATCTAGATGGGTCTGCTTTAAAGGTTTGGGTTGATGTGTTAATTGGTTGGGGCTGCTCACGAGACCTAGGAGATTGAGGTAACTCTCCTATTACAAAGGCACTCTTCTTCATTTTGTAATCCACACACCCATTGTCTTGGATGATTAATTTGGTACCAGAGATGTCTAGAATGGCAGGTGTCTTTGTCTTAGAAGTGGAGATGAGGGTAGATGGGTCTATATATGGAGATGTGGGTCTCTCATCATTCTTTGGGACTTGAGGGATTTTTTAGTATTGGTTTCTAGATTCTTACAATAATAAGATGGTTCAAAATCTCCATGGACTGTGACCTCTTGATTTTGATAGGGAAACTTGACACATTTATGGAAGGTAGATGCAACAAATTGCATCCCATGAATCCATGGGTGCCCCAAGAGGATATTGTAAGGTAGTTCTAGATCAAGGACTCAGCATGTAGTTTCCATGATGGCTAGCCCTACTTGAATAAGGAGTTGAATGGTGCCTTGAGACACCCGTTCTTGATCATCATATGCCCTGATAGTAATACCTTTACCTTTTTCAATGACATCTTTAGAGAATCCTAGATTCTTTATTAGCTTGAGAGTATAGATATTCAAGCTTGCACCCTCATCCACCAAGATTCTTTTGACTTTATTCTTATGGACTAAGACTTTGAGATGGAATGCACGGTTATGAGATGGTTGCGTTGGGAAGTCTTGATCAGAAAATGTTAGGAGATGTGGTGTGGTAATGTGTCTAACCATATATTAGAACTAGTCTACATCAAGACCTGTGGGGACATTGGATGAAGCCAGTGCTTCTAGGATCTTCCTATGTGCAGGCAAGATTTTTAGTAACTCCATGATGGAGATCTGGGAAGGGGTTCTTTTCAATTGGTCCAAGACATTAGCCATTGGGAATGTATTTCAGATTAGAGGTTGGTGCCTTGGGTGGTTGTGATGGTCCAGGAATGGTAACTCTTCCATTGCGTGTGGTGACTCCACAGTCAACTCTAGCTCCCTTGATGTTGACAATAGTGACCCATTCATATAAGGATGCAAAAACATGATCGTAAACATGGTTTACATTGTTATAATTTTCCTTTCCATTGTTGTTCCCTTTATTGTGATCTGGCATTAGATTTGTGTATATCTTAAGGTCTTGATTTCCTGTAGGTTGTTCAACAATTATGGTTATGTCATCAATAAGGTCTTGGATCAATTTTTTTAGTCTCATGCAACTGGTCATCGTGTGTCCCTCGATTTTATGAAAATTGCAAGGGTGGTTTTCATTATACCATGGTGGTTTCACTTGGGGCTCTTGATAATTCTCATAAACGAGGATTTTAATGAGATTCTCTTGTACCAATTTTTTCATGACAGATTCGATTAATTCCCCAAGGGGTGTGTAATTTTTTTGGGGGGATACTTTTCCATGGGGGTGGTCTCCCTTAATTATTCAGATTATTGACCACTTGATTGTTGGGTTGTTGTGATATTGTGTTGGCTTGTGTTTTGTTTTGGTTATTGACTTGCAGTTGTTGATATGATTGTGTGTTTTCACTTGGGGCATGGATTATAAATTTGGCGTCAACTACACCATCATTAGTAATGTTCTTGTTCTTTGCCCATGTGTGAGGTTTTTCGTTGTAACTGGTAGATGGAAAATTATCTTGATAAGTAGGTGTACCCCCTTGTGCAATAAGGGCTCTTTCGATGTTGAGTGCCTTGGGGATCAACTGTTAATATGTGGTGATGCATTGCATTTTTAGATGGAAGGACAGAGTTCCTTCAAAATTTGTGATGATAGTAAAAAATTTCTATTCCTCGAGCATAGTCCACTTGCTCTTGTTGGCCTTGGATTTCCATCATTGCAAGAAGGACACAAATGCTGCCCCCTTGGCTTGTTTTAGAGAAGATAGTCCTTCTAGACTTACATCCATGCCTATGTTGAATGAATAGTTCTACATGAATAAGTCCACAATTTCTTGGAACTTTTTAATTTCAGGAGGAAGACGAGAGAACCATTCCATTGTTGGTCTAGCCACACTCCAAGGGAATAGTCGCATTAGATAAGTGTTGTTGTATGCAACATCCATACAGTGGACATAAAATTCCCTAATGTGATCTTCAGGGTTACTAGTTCCACGATATTTTTAAAATTTAGGTATCTCAAACCCTTCCAAGAATGGAACCATCGCAATGCTTCTGTCAAATGGATAAGGGCACAAATTCCCTTGGCTTTTTTTTGTTTTTTTCCAAATTGTAGGTCTAGCACTTATTGTGAGAGAAATTTGATTTGTGTAGACACATCGTTTTGTGGATCAGGTGGTGGGATGAATGTGTTTTGGGGTGGTTTGACCACTTGAGTGATGGGTGGAGTATTTTGCATGTTCATGGGAGGTTTTTGCAAACTCTTTTGTGTGATCAATGCTTGTTGGTATGTCTGCAATTGTTGTTGTGCCAAGAACGCTTGTTGTTGGCCTTGTTGTTGTTGTGCCAATAATGCTTGTTGTTGGGCTAGTAACTGAGTTGCTTCTTGTTGTGCTTGGTATTGTTGCAAAGCTTGTTGGTGGACTACTTATTGTTGTTCTTGGTTTTGTGCTTTTTCTTAAGCTTGTTGGGCAGCTTGTGCGGCTTGTGCTACTTGTGCAACGTGTGCAACTTGGGAAGCCTGTTGTTGTTGCAATAAATCTTGAGCTTGCGCTTGGGTAGCTTATTGTGCAATTTGTTGTGCCTATGCTTGTTAAGCAACTTGCTGAGCTTGAAACTATTGGAATGCTTTTTGATATTCTTGTTGGGTAGCTTATAGTGTGATGCCATATTGACTTGCCATATTTGGTTTTGGTGGTGGAGGTGGAGGATTTGGATTGGTGTGAGATGTTGTGATGATATTTTTTTGGGGTGGTCGTTGAGGTGTCGTTTGGTTGATGATAGGGGCTTGCGTGATAAGTGGTGTGGTTACTATGCTAGGCCCTTGGGAGACCACATTTATAGATGGTGCAGTGATTGATTATGTCATTTGGATTGGTGCCACCTAGAATTGCAATATTGGTGGCATGATCAAAAGATTTGGTATGTTGATTTTATTCACAATTGGAGGATTGTTTTGATTTGGTTGATTGAGGATTGGTAAAGGGGGTTTCCCTAAACTGAGGATTGGTGTGGATGTCAATGGAAGAGGGGAAAAAGGAGGGAAGATGAGTGGTTTGTTTCCTTGAGAAAGTGATGATGATGGATCAAAGATTCCCCCTTTTCTAAATAGTCCCCCTTGTCCTTGTGAAGTCATGGGGAGAGAGACTTGTGTGTCAAGGGAATATGTTGGTGATGCAGTGAAAGTGGATGGATTGTTGGTGTCATGAAAGATGAGTGGAACATATGGATGTTTTGGGTCTTGAGGAATGGTATTTGGTTGACCCAAGATGGTATTTGTGTCTAAGTATTGTTTATTTACAAGGGGATGTGTTTGAAGAGCATGAAGCAATGAACTCCCCTTGGTAAGCATGGGTTGACTTGGAGCATGAGATGATGTCGGTTGTGGGATGGGTTGAATGATGTTTTGGAAGAAAGGTGTGGATGATACTAGTGGCATAATCCCTAGAGGTTTTTCCACAATACTTACATCATAATTATAAGGGAGTTTAGCCCCTTCTTTTGCTAATTCCAACATGTATTGTGAAGGATTAAGTCTCATCATTGTGTTGACAATTTTGTGATTTTTTAGGATTTTTGACCATTTCTATGATTTCGTATTGAGTCATTCCTAGGACATTGTTGGTAATATCCTCCACTTGGAAACCTCCCTCTTGAAGATATTGTGGTAGTTGAGGAAGGTTGAGTGGGGGATTGCTAGATCCAATGGGGTTGATTTTAGGTGTAGTTTGACTCAAGTCACTTGAATTGGATTTTTCTTTTGGCATATGGCTTTGGGAGATTTTTTATGGCTTCTAGTGGTGTCATTGATGGAAACTAGAGTCATTAGCATGGTCTGCAGTTTAGAAGTAGCTTATACCGGCAAGCAAAGTAGAAAACAAAATACTACCGATAGAAGGCATGAAGAACAAGGTATCTGGTTGGTAAGTTAGCCCGTATACTCCATCGGATCATTATTTTATGTTGTGGATCCCCAGGAAATCTTGTTAAGCATGTATGTTACCTTATTGGTAAGTTTTGTAGTGTTGCATTAATCCGTGTACGTGCTTGGAGATTTGGTAGAATGATTTATTGTTTATTTTCTCATTATGGCCGACCTAGTGTATATAGCGTGTCATAGATGTATAAGGAGTAGTTGTTTTAATATTTCTTGTGTTGGGAATTTTGATTTGGGTCCCAGCTATAGTCTATCTGACTTGTGTGGGTGTGCATTAATTTTAATTGGTGATTTGAGCCAACTGTTGAAGAATATTTCATGTTTTGTTGAAGCTGACTTAAGTGATTAAAATATTTGCTAGCGGATATATATATGAGATCGGTAATTCATTTTTGGGGGTGTGCATGGTGTTGTAAGAAGGTATGTGTGCAAAAATGTTCAGAGCAGTTGTATGAGCATACATCAGAAGATTTTTTGAGTGAATTTTTGCTTGTACAGCAGAAGGGTTGTTGTAGCAGAGTAGAGCAGAGAAGAGCAAAAGTGTGAATTAGACAGAAGGTCCAGAATCTGTTTTATGTGCTTCACCAGAACTGAATCCAAGCATCTGTAGATGCTATCTTCTCAGTTCATTTTTTTTAATCACAAACATTTTTTAAGGCAGTGAGCTCTAGGTAGTATGCCCGAATGCAAGTGCATTCCCTTTTGTTCATACTTTTAACAGAGTATAAATTGTGGATTAATCTCCACCGTGGTTTTTCCCCTAATAGGGTTTCCACGTAAAAATATTGGTGTTATGGTGTCTTGATCATCTTGTTTATGTGCTTGCATCTTTATTTATGTTCATGTGCTGAAAATGATTTAAGATTTGAATTGAAAGTCAAATTTTATGAACATTGATTCACCCGCCCTCTCAGTGTTCCCTGAGTCCAATAATTGGTATCAGAGCAGGCTCCTCTTTAGAAGTTTAATGGTTACTTCTTTGTTTGTAATAAATTTGGACATATGGCTTTTCAGTGTAGAAGTAAGATAAATTCTAGCAGTCCATCATTTTTTGGTTAGTGTTTTAATTGCAAAAAGTTTGGTCATAAGTCATTAGAATGTTGAAGTATGTTTGTTAGTATAAGGAACGTTAAATGCTACACCTGTGGAAGACTTGGGCATGTTGCTAATAAATGCAGATCAAAGGGAAACCGCTAGAATGAATGGCTCAAACAAAGAAATCTGATATGCTACAATTGTAACAAATTTGGTCACATTGCAAGATTCTGTAGGAATAGAAATGTGGACAAAAGAGGTCTAATATATCAAGGAAAAAATTTATAGAAAGATGACAAAGGAAAAGGAAAAGCATCCGTGGAAGAGATAAGAGATCAAATGAAGAAAATGTGGGTAAAGAAGAGTGGATCTGATGAAGGTAATAAGATTGTACTAGAAGCTCCCTCTGATAATTCATCCGACAATTGATTTCAGGCCATTGGCCTAGGGGGATTTTTCAAGAAAATCTTCTATCCCCTTGTGTGTAGTTGGTACCAAAATGTAGGAAATTATCAGTAGTTGTGTTACTCATTTTCAAATGTATTAGTGATCATTTGTTTAGTAGGATGAAATCTAGAAGGTACGTAGATGGATTCTTCTCTTGTTGTCTGAGAGTTCAGTGTAATCGGAACTCCTAAGGTAAAGCATTTAATGCAAAAAAGAGGTTAGGTGTAAAAAGTTATAAAAGGGTATTTGGAACCCTCATTTATCACCTTGCATTGAAGAAGATCAAAAGGAGAGATTTTGTAGCAAAATATCAAAGAAGTCAAGTAAATTCAAAGACGAATTCATCAGGTACTCCATTCGATTGTAAAATTTCTAAATTATGCTCCATACAAAAACCCTACTCGGTACGAAAAATGGAGCAAAACAAAGGAATAGTGACCTTGGATGAATATAGTAGTCGGAAGGTCAGGGATGTAAGAATTTTTTTTACATCTAGTGAATTGAAGTGGCTTGAAGGTGAGAAACATAAGAATTTGGACATCTGGAATGAGTTTCCTTATTTCGCCAACGTGGAAATGGTCAGGTTTATCTTGAACAGATTGGATGATGATATCCTTACTCTGGATAAACCATATCAAATTTCAAAGGATGTAATAAAAAATCTAACAAAATTATGTAATATTGGAGATGTCCCGAAAAAGAAGTTGATTCAGAACGTTGAAGTCAAAGCCCTAACTGGTGTAAAAGGAGATCAGAGGGCTCTGGTAATTACAATGATCAAAGATCCATTGACAAGGCACATTGCATATGGAATTTCATAAAAAATTTCTTCAGAAATAGGGAAGGAGCAACCTCTATAGGTGCAGTCTACATTGCGCACAAAATGATAATGGAAGACAAATACTTTGATCTATGTGGATTATTGAAGGATCAATTGATGGAAAATGTGCAATTGATGAAGGATACAGATTACTCTTTTAGGTTTGGTACCCTAGTTATATGCATTATGAAGAATTTTATGAATTGCTTACCTTAGAATGATAATGTGGTATGGAAGGAAAATATACCAGTTTGTAAGCAAATATTTGAGCATTTCAACACTCTTGAAAATGGTGAACAAGTTTATGAAAACTTCTTTAGAAAGTTGTTAGGAAAGTTTGAAGTAGGTAGTATTCCACTTCCGGTAAAAGCAGTTGAAGTTGGATCTTCTTCTAGTAAGGTAGAGAAAAAGTAGAAAAGAGCAAGAAAGTTAGCTGATGACAATCCTTCGACACGTAAGTCAAAAAAAGTTGAGGGAAAAGGTAAAGAGCACATGGTTGTGGATATAATCGATGAAGATTCTGATGAATACACCAAGAGATGAACCAAAATTAGTTGAACCATATGTGATAATAGTAGAAGAAAGCGATGAAGAAGGTGCTTTATTCAAAGCAAAGATATTGCAGATTGTTCAGGAAGAAGATGCAATGCAAAAGATAGGTGACATATGGATAAATGGACCATCATATGAACATGACTTCATTGAGGACACTCTACACAGATACTTTGTGGGAAATAACATTGAATTGGAGAGTTTACATAATGTACTTCCAGAAGAATTGATTGAATGTATCAAGGAGGCTATGGCCTTTGTGCCTTAAGATAGGAAAGAAGAAGGAATAATATTACATCTGAAGGAGAAGTTTAGGCTATCTCTCACCAAACTAAAAAAGAAAATAAATGTGTTAAGACAATGCATTGAATCGGAAAATAAGATCTACAGTTATTATCTTAGGTGGCCTCATGTGGTTGGTATATACAAGGAAAAGTTAGAGCAAATTGAGAATGAGTTGATCAGAATTGGTCAAGATTATAGTATGTTTTAGGACCATGATGGACCAGTTAAGAAGAAAATTCATGAGTTACAGGTTGAGCATGCAAAGGTTCTTTTTTCCATAAACACTCTTATGGATACTTTCTGGAAAGTGAAGGATCAAACCAAATGTAGACTAGAGCAAATGATTGAAGTTTTGAAGAAAGAAGAAAACCTGGAAGAAGCCATTACCATTCTTGAATACCTTGTCCAGGTCATCAACAGGACATTAGAAAATAACAATTTGATAACAATTATTGGGATTGCAGTGGATGCTTGGAAGAAATTTTTTTGGAGATGAAAGATAAGTATAAAATAATTTTCTGATTTGAGTGGCAGTTGTAATTCTTCAAATTTTGATCAATTTTTGCATCAACAAAGGGGGAGAGAGTGCAGTAGGAGGGAGATAAGAAAAAAAAATTCATTGATGTCAAAGGGGGAGAGAATGCAGTGAAAAATTCCTTGACATCCAAAGGGGGAGCAATGTTTTTATAAGTTTTGAAGTTTTGAGTCTTTGTTCTGACACTTAGTCATTTTTCACTAATTGTTGCCATCACTGCCAAAGGGGGAGATTTTTGGAATATGGCTTTGGGAGATTTTGTTATGGCTTCTAGTTTTGTCATTGATGGCAACTGGAGTCATTAGCATGGTTCGTAGTTTAGAAGTAGCTCATACTGGCAAGTAAAGTAGAAAACAAAATACTACCGACAGAAAGCATGAAGAACAAGGTATCTGGTTGGTAAGTTAGTTTGTATACTCCACTGGATCATTATTTTATGTTTTGGATCCCTAGGAAAGCTTGTTAAGCATGCATGTTACCTTATTGGTAAGTTTTGTAATGTTGCATTAATCCGTGTACATGCTTGGAGATCCAGTAGAATGATTTATTGTTTATTTTCTCATTATGGCCGACTTGGTGTATATAGCTTGCCATAGATGTATAACGATTATTTGTTTTAATATTTCTTGTGTTGGGAATTTTGATTTGGGTCCCAGCTATAGTCTAGCTAACCTGTGTGGGTGCGCATTAATTTAATTAGTGATTTGAGCCGACTGTTGAAGAATATTTCATGTTTTGTTGAAGCCGACTTAAGTGATTAAAATATTTGCTAGCATATATATATATGAGATTGGTAATTCATTTTTGGGGGTGTGCATGGTGTTGTAAGAATGTGTGTGTGCAAAAAAGTTCAGATCAGTTGTATGAGTGTAAATCAAAAGATCTGTTGAGTGATTTTTTGCTTGTGCAGTAGAAGGGTTGTTGTAGCAGAGCAGAGCAGAAGTGCGAATTGGACAAAAAGTCCAAAATCTATTTTATGTGCTTCACTGGAACTGAATCCAGGCATTTGTAGATGATATTTTCTCATTCCATTTTTGTTGTAATCACAAATATTTTGTAAGGCAGTGAGCCTTTCTTATTTTGAGTAGTGAGCTCTAGGCAGTGTGTCTAAATGCAAGTGCATTCCCTTTTATTCATACTTTTAATAGAGTATAAATTGTGGATTAATCTCCATCATGGTTTGTCCCCTAACAAGGTTTCCACATAAAAATATTGGTGTTATGGTGTCTTGATCATCTTGTTTATGTGCTTGCATCTTTATTTCTATTCATGTGCTGAAAATGATTTAAGATCTGAATTGAAAGTCAAAATTGTTGAACACTAATTCACCCCCCCTCTTAGTGTTCCCTAAGTCCAATAGTTTCTTTGTTTGTTTCCATGTTCTTCTTGTGTTGAGGTCTAGTTTGGACCATAAAATAAGGATCAAATTTTAGGAATATGGGAGGTGAACCTCTAACTCCTTAGGTTGGTCTAAACTTTAGGTACAAAAAATAAAATCTAGGGTGTTAAGGATCAAAGGGTGGTGATGAGATAATGAAAGATGGGTGACTTTGAATGATTGAACTCTTAAGAACCTTAGAGGGATACTATACTTTAAGACTTTTGGATTTTGGATTTTGGATTTGATTTGGATTTGATAATGAACTCATAAAATCCAAGAGGTTAGATGTTTTCTTGGAATGAATTTGTTCACGAGGTGATAATTTAACTAAGTGTATGAAGAAGGATGCATCCACACACACTTAATCAAACAAGAGGATTTTGATTTGATTGAAAGAATTTTCCAAAAGTCTAGTATGAATGATTTTTCCAAGATTCCAAGAGTTGTTTGTGAGATGGGTTTTTGATTGATGTTTGATGATGAATGAAAGCGTTGGATTTTTTATCCTAGGTGAACCTAGAGAGAATTTTTCTTACAAGACCTCAGTATTGAAGAACATGCTATACTTCCTATGTGAGAAACTCAAAACGTTGGAAAAGACTTGGATTTTGACAATAATAGAATGCATACAAATTGGGATTGTCTTTTGAAGCATGTTTGTAAAAGTTATAGACCAATATTTCTCTAACTCGGTAAAGAATAGACAGATGTTTCTTGAGATTTCTTGGACTAAGACGTTTGTGACAATTGATGGACTTTGGTTTTGGGACTTTTATCTTGCGAGAAATAATTTGAGAAAACACATGTGTGGGGTTCAATTGTCTTTTATCTTTGCTTAATGAGTCCTTTTTACCACAAACACCTTCTTACTTAGCCTTTCAACTGGAATGTCTATGTCTCAATTTATTTTCATCCCACAAGGTCCATTATGTGGAAATCAAGAAAATCAAGGCAATAGTTCCCTAATGTTGACTTCAGAGAGAGAAAATTGAGATATATGCCCAAATACTTATAAGCCTCTAAGGATAAATCCCTAGGGACAAGTAGTAATACTTGGACTTTTCAAAGGTATTTGCCTCTTCTAAAGGGTTTGAAATTTGATAACCATTATTAAATTTTTTTTTTCAATATTTTGGATTCAAGCAATGTGTTTAATTGACTCAAAAATTTCACAACCCTAGGATGGAAAAGAAAATATTTTTTGAATTCCCACTTGGAGAAATCCAGCTGCGCCTTTTCAGAGAAGATGATTAGAAGCTTGACTACACTGGTTCACCTCCATGACACTCACTTCTAAGAGTAATCCAAGCTTCAGTTCTCATGAATCTCCCATCATGAACTTTTCATCTCTACAAAGAATCGCAAATATGTGGGATGGCTCCAAAGGTTCGACCTCTTGACGCCAACAAATATTGGGATTTTTGGCTACTACACAAGGGTTCGTAATAAGGGAATTTGGTTCAAAGGAAACAATGATAAACTCCCTCAAGAGGTCTCCCAACCCTTAGAATAAGGGATTTATGCATCATAAAGATACTGGGGGAGAGCTATCATGCATCACTTTGTTGATTGCAAACTTTCTTTGCAACCACAAATTTGTATAGTGGTTTAGAAGAGCCTGGCTTATGCTCATTACTGCTTGGGTCATTCCCTTGGGGTGAGTACTTTTTCCCACCAAGGTAGGCGCTCTAAAGATAAACAAAAGTGAGTAAGTACATCTGTAGTTCGATCAATCTTTATTTGCGTGAAAAAAGAGAGAACACACACGATGCCTTTTCTCACACTAGCAAGATTTATTCAATTTAAAAAACCCAAATTTGGAATGCGGAGGCATATTTTAGACAACCTAATGTCACTAAAATGATTTTGATTCTCAAGATCACCGTGAAGCATGAGAGAAGTGCATACACATTCAAATGACAAGAGTTTGGAGAAAATATTACAAAACAAGAACAAACATAAATTCTTTTTAATCCCAAAAAGCAATAAATGGATTTTTTTATAGAACCAAATTTGAGTATGAAATTTGTTTGTTCAATTTTAATCCAAATTGAAATGCTAGTAAGTATCTAAGATTCAATTTTAACCAACTTGAAAAATCTTGAGTTGTGGGTTAATTTTAAGTCCAAATTGAATCTAGTTGGTCCTATAAATTGAATTGCAAGAATTAAAAACTCAAATTTTCACAAAGAGCATTAAAAAATGTTTTTAAGACTTCAAACTTTATCCCTCCTCTACTTCCTACAAATGTAGCATTGGAAGATGAATGTGGCATTCTATCAGTGGCATATGCGGCACTAAAAACAAATACGACGCTCTGGTTAACACAAATGCAATGCTCTGTAGAAACAAAGAGCATGAATGCATGTTGCAACAAATGTGGTACTCTATGGAAATAAGGTTAGACAAAAAATAGAGAAGGAGAAAGTGACACTCGATCAAAGGCGATGTGACAGTGGCGAGCGAATGCAGCATGGAGTGAAAAATGTGGCACTGGATGTCAAAAGCAGTGCTCTACAGCGTCACTCCCCTGTAGTTGTAAAAAAAAGGAAAAATTAGGTAAAATTCATCATGTTAGACTGAAGAGCCCTCCATCTAGCACCAAAATGTGAGCACAAAACCTACACAAGCTAACAATTGGTCAACAAAAAAATTTCAAACATGTTAGAATAGAAAATCTAATGCTCCCTATGAGATTTTTTAACCAATTTAAGAGAAAACATGAAATAAACAAGAAACTAACATAATGAAGCATGTAATCTACATTAAACTAGCAAAACCTTCATACCATAGGGGGAGTGGTGCTCCTTTGATGTGGAAATAAGCCCTTTCCCAATCCCTTGATAAGCTTGATGAGTTGTTGATGATTCAAAGATGACAAATGACTATAATATAGCTATAAAACTTGAAAGTGATGGAAAATTAAGAATTCAAATGCGTATAGTGATAATGCATGAAGTTGTGGATCCATATTCTAAAAAGGATGCCTCTATTTATAGAAGCCAAGGGTTGAAGATTGGAGGAAATTGGTGAATGTGGGATAAGTTGAGAGCTAATGAGAATGTGCCAAGTGTCACAATTATATTGGATGAAGGTGGAGCACATTTTGGGAAATGTTGTTGGTTGAGAATTTAAAATTTTTGTAAGAAGAATTGAATGAGATTTTAGAGGATGTAAGAGGATTTGAAAAGTTGTAAGACAATTTATTGAAAATGTAAGAGGATGTGATAGGTTTTCGAAAACCTTTGGAGGTAAATTGAATGAGAGGTTGTTGAGAGGAATATTCCTCAGAATATTCCTTTGTGAGGATAATTGAGGTAATTAGATAATTAGAAGAAATTGATTTTATGTGCAACCTGGTTAGTTGACAATGGTTGACTTAGCTCTTGAGTTAAAAGTTGGAGGATTTGATAATGATGATTAAAAAACTGATTTAGGATTAGTTAATCCAAAATTAATTAATTGGAGTGAAATAGGAGATGTGACATTTGATTTAATTGATTTTTAATCAAATGAGAGGATTAAAAGGGGATTTAATTAAATGATATGATTTAATTAAATAAGATGAATAATCAGTTAGAAGAAGGGTGAACTAATCCAATAAATTTTATTATTTGATTAATAACTGAATTTGTTGATTTTAATTAAATAATGCTTATTATTCAATTAAGTGATCAATTTGAAGTATTTTTAGAAGAAACGGTGTTAGTGGATCAAAATCAAATGCATAGTATCAATTAGGGCATTTTTTAGTGTCTACACCCCCTAATTCATTTTAAGTTTTCACTGAGTTAAGAAAGTCCCACATGCGTTACCCTAGCGCCACTTTGTGCGCTAGCTCCCATTGAGAACCACTCCCCCTACTAGCAACTAGGAGATCCAATAAAACCAACATGGCAAGCCAACTTGCACAAATCATAGAACCTCATGAACATACACAAAAGGGTGAGGAATAAACCATCCTGCACACAAATCTCAATCAAAGTGGTGAACATTCCATGCAAGGTTAGCAACCCTAGTATACTCATATAAAACAGAAACAAACATCTCATAAAGAAAAATCATAGGATCCATCAAGTAGAAAATTCCCCCTAGCCTTTGGAAGTCCAACTAACCATTATGCACAATAAGTCCCCATCGAAGAAATGACAATATCATGATCACAAAAATTCTATTTACAAGTAACACTCACCATCAACCTCATTCATTAAAAAAATTCAATATTGAGTACAACTTACACCATAACACCCCACTTTCAAAAAATTATCAAATTCACTTCCAATCTCCAATGAATGATATGGCGTTCAATTCAAACAGTCAACAAGCCATACATGGCAACCACGATGACAATCACAATTGTTCTAAAAAATTTGCACTTCAACCATAAATAATTTATAAAAGAAACCAATATTCAATATAGAGCTACAAGAGGAATACACCATTTAGAATTTTAACTAACTCATCCAATTTAACTAATTCATCCATCTCACTAACTTTCATAATTATACTAAATGCTTGTTTATACTATAGTTTGTTTCTCTTTAAATCAACATTTCCAAAATCCATTATCCAAAATCTTTTAATTAGAAGGTGAAATATTCTTGTCTATCATTTAGAAACATGCGACTATTAATAATTATAGCCCTATTATATATTTCAAACACATACATATATATATATACACACACATACATATATGAATATGTACGTATATTCATAGTTGAATCTTCTATACATTAATTACTTATGACCATCAATACCATACCAATCTTCAATGCAACGATATATATATATATATATATATATAATTACCTATTAAATATAAGCACATTGAAATTTACAAAATCGAATAGCAAGTAATACTTGAAATGCAGTAATGAGTTAATAACATTAAATTTGAATATTTATCTAATTTCGAATATATATGTAGATATACATATATCAACATACCAATAAAAGTACCCATATAATTTCAAACGCTGAACACCAAGATGTTACAGAGTAGTGAATAGGAGCAAACTGCGATTCATTTAACATGCAATTCACACATTTATGACACAATATGTCTAGAGGAGAAGACATCAGTACAAGGTGAGATCCACAACGCAATGAGAGAGGCAAGATCTACGGCCTCCTATAGATTTGAACTCACTTAAATTTGTCACAAATGACGAACTCCATAAAAATGCATTGATTACAAACTTTAGTTATTATCAAAGAACATACACATTGAACCTATACATGCATCTCTTACAACAACTATCAATTATTTGATGCCCACGAAAGTGAATTAAATAAACCTTCAAATTCTAACTATAACAAAACCTATGAATTCTATGGACTCAATGGACATTACACAGTGTAAGAGAAGAAATATCCAACTATTAAACATGCCAAATGGGGTTTGAATTCAACAATTTACAGAGAACCGACTTCTTCAAGCAATCAAATTCTTCTATACTTTATTAAAGCCTTCGATATCCAATGCATACTTATTTCACAAGGAAAATTTCATAGGAGCACGCAAATCCCTTGTACAATACACCAAGAAATATTTTTCTCTCAAGCTATTGAATTTTCATCAAGATTTCACCAAATTTCATTTAATTAGCTGAGCTAATTGGTATAGAATTCAGAATGGTCCACATGGAATAAGCAAGTCGTAGTTATACTAAGGTAATTACTAAGAATAGGGCCATGATGGGTACAAGCCAAGATTTTGAATTCTTAATAAGACTTTGATAAAGGAAAGAATGTGAATGGTCAGCCCCAGGTTGACGTTACTACCCTTTAGACAAAACAACACCAATTTAGGGTGTGCCAAACAGGAGTAACTAAAAGGATTAAGACTCAAACAATGAGATTCTTAGACTGAATAAAATGCTTTGACAGAGGAAATTTTGAAAGAAAATGAAAAGAGGAATAGAGGATTGCACCCAAAACAAGAATGGGGAAACTATATCATTGTTGCAGTTGAGTTACGTGAAAAAATTACAAAAAAATTAGGGAAAATACAAAGCAAGCAACAAAACCTCAAAAATAATCCAAAGGAAATGAGTTTTTCAATAACTGAAAGCAATTTACATAGTGCTTGGAAATTTAACAAATAATTATTTTGCTTCAGGCAATACAATCATACAATATTCATTTTCTAAACAACCATTAAAATTGAGGAAAGATTGTGGAACCTAAAATAATTTGTATGACTGAGCTGAGAGCTAATGTTGGGTTCGAATTCTGAGTTTGAGCTTCAATTTCTCCCAAAAGCCCCCACAACTCTATAGAAGTCCAATTCAAAATCCCCCAATTCTAACAGAAAGTCTCCAAGAAATCCAAAAAACCTAAAACCTCCAAGAACAAGAAACTCAAAGCTTCCAAGAACCAAAACCACCCTCCCGGAAAGTCGGATCAATTATTTGATATATTTGAAAAAAAACCCCTTTCTTTTTCCAATTAATCAATTTATTAACCACTTCCACATATTTGTTGCTGCATGCAACTCCTTTCTTAAATTAATTTATTTTAATTTCCAACAATTCCTTACTACCACTCTTCAACATGGTTATTAATTAGAATATCTTTATTTAGTTACACACAAAAAATTCCATTTTAAATATTTTTCAATTTTATTTTCACCTCACATTAAACAATATATTTATTTTTATATTTCTTGATTAAATCATAATTTTAATTTATTAAAATCAAATAAAGACTTTAATAATATTTTATTTAATCCATACTTCAATTATATAAAAGATTTTATTTTTAATTATCGCCATGTCTTTTAATTTCAATAATATTTTATTTTAATATAATAATCAAACAAAAGAACTAATCAAATATATTACTCAAATTAATAGAACACCAAGCAGTACCTGACCTCAAAGAAAAATGGAAGGCAACACACAATGACATAGTTAGACCAACTCGAACTCACCACACAAACTGAGAATGAAAAACGGACACTCATCCTCGTTAAGGATGATGGTTCAACATAAGGGACGAGATGCTAACTCCAAATCAACAATCACCATTGGGTTTAAGGAATGTTCAAACTTGGTAATTTAGGTGGAGTCGATGCCTAGTACCTGCAACCTACAACAAACCAACATAGTCGAACATGTACATAATCATAGTCAATCACACCGTGAAAGGAAAGTCGTAGTGTCGCAGAGCACTTGAAAGCGAGTGATGTGACACTTTTCCCTTTCACCAAATTACATCAATGCATAATAATTGAATTCTAATTAACATGATAAAAACAATCATCAGATAACTTACATGATGCACATAGTAAAATTAATCCACACAATCAATTAAATCCATATACTAGTCATAACATAAGCATCAACTATAATCACACTAGTGAATCCAACATCAAGCCAAGTATCATAATACCCCAATCAAATACAAACAACAGTCAAACAACCGAGAAAAAACTGAGGGGCACTACACATCATATCAAATGAGGAGTGTTTAAATGTACAATGAGATTATTGCATATATAGGCAAGGTAGATGAGGTAGGAAGGTAGGACTGAATGACTAACCACCCTTCCAAAGTTGCAACACATGTTAGCTCAAATGACAAGTGTTTGAGCATGTATCAAATGTGCATGAACTAGGTGTCTTCAAAGGTGATTACACATGTCTCAACCACATGAAGTTAGACAAAAATAAAAAATAATTTCAAGAAACCCTCTAAAAATTGATTTTAACCTACAAAAGCCTTGACCAAGAGTGCCAAGAAAACATCCACATAGGTCAATTTGGCCAAAAAATACTAACTAAAAATACAATTTCCATAAAAATGGTGAAATAGGCAAAGGGATATTCAACCCTATATTAATTTTTATTCTTCTTCTATTTTACAAAAAAATTGTAAAATACATAATTTTGTAGTCTATACTTATTTGTATCAAAATTTATACTATACAATAGAGTAGAGGGTAGCAAAAAATGCAAATTTAAAAAATGACCAATTTTCACCAAATGAAAGGTATTATTTCATTTATCAGGCCTTCTAGATGTAATGAAAATGGTTTTTGGATCCACAACACTTTGAAGATAAGCATAGGTACCAGATTCACCTTGATGTGGGAAGAAAAATGCATTCATAGCTCTGATGCCATGTTCTAGAATGTCAATATTTGAAAGCACAAATGAACCTTCCACTACTGAAAAAATTAATGCACAATAGGATGTTTATCATATAAAATAAAGAGTGTTTAAATGTACAATGAGATTCTTGCATATACAGACAAGGTAGATGAGGTAGGAATATATGATTGAATGACTAATTAACCCTCCAAAGGTGCAACACATGTGATCTCAAATGAAAAGTGTTTGAGTAAGTGTCAAATATGCATGAACATAGTGTCTCAAAAGGTGAGTACATGTGTCTAAACCACATGTAGTAAGACAAAAATAGAAATTCCCTAAGTGGAGACATAACTAGTGTGAATAGGTCAACGTAGAAAGTTTGATTGGCTAACTAGTTTCATAATAATCTATTTACACTAATGTTAATCACTTCAAACTATCACACTTGTCTAAATTGTAAAAGGCTTTCACATTTCACCTATAAGTTATATTTTTTAAAGGGAACCCTACACAATAGATAGTTTAAAGGGAAATTTTCCTCAATTAGCCCTCTTGTGGGTAGTTCAAATATAGATTCACGTAGCATAATAATGATAATAATTATCCAAAATAATAATAAATTTTGAAATGTTGTAGAATATTTTCAAAATCGACTACACTCCAGTGGAATTGGCTTTACGGGTCATCATTGGTTAGCGACTCCTGCTTGGTCAACCTTGACTCCTATATCCATTGTAGTTAGTATTTGTTTTCTTGTCAAATATAATGGATTTTCTCCAACATTATGGACTTGTTTCCTAGCATGTAGTGGATTATGTTCACAATATTTTTTTCATGAGATACTCACTAAACAACGTCCTCTGGAAAAATCCTGAACAGGGAGAAATCTGAGATATATATTTTTAACACAAAATGTGTCATCTAGAGAAGAATAGTGAACTTACTTGGCATCTCTGTTGTTAGTTTACCCTCAAAATATTTGTGGGCTCCTCTATTTTAGGGTGCTTGTAGAATTGACCATTGGCATAATACAATTAGTAAATCTAGGCATAAAGTGGATGCTTGGAAGAGAAAATGGATTTTATTGGCTAGTCATATCCTCATGATCAAATTTTTGCTATCTACGATCCCAATCTGTGTGATTTCATGCTTTTGCATGACAAATAAGGCCACAAATGATGTAGAAGGTATTTTGAAGAAGTTTCTTTGGGAGGACACAAAAGATTATAGGTAGATCCTGCTTATCAATAGGGACATGCTGTGTTAGGTTAAAACGAACGGTGGAGTGGGGCCACACAGAATAGAACTTCAAAACTGGGCATTGGGTGCTAAACTATGCTGGAAGGTTCATCACAATTTGGCGAGACAATGGTGCAAAATTATTAGAAGAAAGTATCTAGATAATGACGAACCAAGGTGCATTCTAACAATGGAAAACTCTAATGGTGGATTGGCCATCTGGAAATTTATCTAGGACTACAAAACACTAATTATAGATCACTTGTCTTGGGAGATCGGAAATGGTCATAGCACTGATTTTTGGTTCAACTCCCGGAATAGGTATAGTGCTCTTGTTGAGGTGTTGAGGCTGTAAAAGAGAAGTTTTAGAAAATTATTTAATTATAGAGGAAAATATTTAATTTAAATATATTATTTTTTAATTTATTTAAAAGAATAGTGTTAGATAATTAAATAGTTATTTAATTATAAAGGAAAAGATTTAATTTAAAAGAGAAGTGTTAGCTAATTAAATAATTTTTGAAAATTATTTAATTATAGAGGAAAAGGTTTAATTTAAATATATATATTTTTTAATTTATTTAAAAGAGGAATGTTAGCTAAAAAATGTTTAATTATAGATGAATAGATTTAATTTAAATAAATTATTTTTAATGTATTTAAAAGAGGAGTGTTAGCTAAAAAAAATTATTATTATATAATTATACAATAAAAGATTTAATTTAAATAAATTATTTAAATAATTTATTTAAAAGAGGAGTGTTAATTAAATATTTTTTCAAAAATATTTAATTATAGAGGAAAAGATAAATTGAATTTAATATTAATTAAAGTTGGAGAGAAAATGATAAGAGATGAATTAACTAAATAATTAAAATTTATTTAATTAATATAGATATGATCAAAAGATTAAGATAATTAAATAATTATGGATGAAAATAGAAAAATGTTAGCTTAATTACATAATTATTTAATTATTTAATTAATTATAGATAGAAGAAATGATAAAGATAATGATGAAATGAGAAGATGAAAACACATTAGTCATTTTCAGGTGTCTACATTTTTCCCCTCTTTGAGACAGTGTGTTTTATAGTGTTGTTTCAAAAAAATAGATTGATGATATGCCTTAGTATGAGCTAGTGGACCATGGGAAGGAAGATATGATGCCCCCTCAAGAGATTGACTAGAAAACAAGTCTTGAGTCAATCTCACGACTGGAAGAACTATTTATAATGTTATTTATAATTACGATGATGATGGTTTATTATGACCATTCATATATATGATGAAGAATATTATGATTTATGATATATGATTATGAGGAAAATGTTATTATTATGATACTATGATGCATACTAACACTTATGAATGCAACAAAAACAATCTCTACCAAGGAACAAATATCAAAATGAAACCTATAAAGAGAAGATGTATCAAAAGATAATATGCAAAATAAAAAATAACAAGGAAAAAGAAACAAGACATGTTGCTACTTTGAAGATGAACCTTAGCAAGTGGATATCACTTGTCATTTACCCAATTTTCACACACACAACACACATGCAAACACAAAAATAAGGAAACTCGAGTTTAAACCCAAGCTGCTCTAAGAACATTAAGATATAGGCCTTCATCAAGAAAATTAGAGACAAAAGAAAGTCAAACATGCAAATAATTACACTCATGATATGACCCAAGCTTCTCTAAGAATATTAAGATAGGCTTTCATTGAATAAATGGGATAAAAAAGATAAAACCAATAAATTAAAGAAACTAAGAAATAAAAATAAGCAACCAACATATATCTTGCCAAAAGGATAAGCTCAATATTGAAAAGATAAGGTCCATTATAGGAAGGATGCATCCCTTAAAGGGAACACAATCTACTGAGAGGGGGGGGGGTGAATTAGTAGATCAAACCTATTTAAACTTCTTAACTTTTACCATAGTTGTGAGAATATATGATTCCTCACAGTAACCCACATAAACAAACAAAACATAAAAGCATAAAGCACACAAGAGGACACCAGATATATGTGAAAAACCCAAGATTGGAAAAACCACAATGAGAATAGCTACTTCGATCTATTGCCCAAATCTAGCCTCACAATGCAAAAAATACAAGTGAATTTTATACACTAAAGTAGGCACCAACCTACCAAAGAAAACAATCCCCTATTGTGCTTGTAGGCACCAACCTATTGGAGACACTAATCCCCAAATGAAAAAATACAATAGGTAGAACACTAGTCCTATTAGAATACAATGATAGAGCTTGTAGATCTTCAATACAACACATACATGTGCCATAGTCACTACTGACAATCTTCCTCATTAAAAATGATCTTCTGATACTGGCACACTCTCTTTTCTTCAAACTTTCTCTTTAATTTACACTCTTAAGATGAGTTTTCTTCACACTAGTGTAATTTTATAATTCACATACATACACTCAAATCACCTCATGTGCATCTGAACATTTGAAATATATAAATGAAATTATATTAAAACACTCATCCATGTTAGCCAACAATCCATAAAAATATAAGGATGATATAAGATGGACCTATATTCAATTTACATGAAACATGTAATAGGTTGATCTTATTTAAATTTTAGTTGTCGTCAAAATAAGATGATGTCATGCACTACCACAGGGGCCTTAACTAAGTTCTATCCTAACACCACATGCAAGATTTGAATTCCACATGCTACTAGTCATTACTGCATAGGCTTTAAACTCAAACAGGTTGACAGATAAGAATAGAGATCCTTCTATCACCTCAAACTTCCTGCACTATGAGCATAACCCCCAAAAGCTATAGAAAATTATAGAACTAGTATAGGCATACTCTCCTTCCAAACCATAGAGAAAAATTCCATTTCTGAAAGAAATGTTGACCACGTTTGTATTTCTAGAGAAATCTCTCTATCCAAAAGATATCCTTGTGCAGACTTTCAGACAACCATAGTCATAGTGATTGAATACTCTATATGGTATTTTAAGTATACAGTACACATCAACTCCCAAAAAGGTATCAAATCCTCAATAAAACTAATGATATATGTTACTTGATATAGGAATGCCAAACCCAACAATAGTTGCACTAACACCTTCAAGAGCACATCAATTTCTAGCACAACCTACACCTAACCCAAATAATAAGATTTTCCAATAGGATTATACTGATGACACTATACTATACCTAACTTATGGGGTTGAGGTGAGTGATGTCCACCTCAAATCAGGGAAAAAGATAGTTGGGCCTTCATCTTCTCACATCATAGAGTTGATTGATGAGGAACCCCCAATTGAACCCATGAACAAACAACCTAGGGAGCCTGAGTCAAATCAAGTTAGCTCGAAAACCATAAGTCTAGATCCTCTATTCCCTAAGAGATTAATAGTCCAAAAACATCATTCACAAGCTAAAAGGGATCTATTAGGACATCTCAAGGATGTGTGCATAAAAATTAGGACATCTCAAGGATGTGTGCATAAAAGTTAGGAGGGAAAGGTAAGGACCCTTAAACTATACATTTCTCAAGACAACTTGTAGACATTATATTGGGAAACATAATTTTCCCCAAGCATGCAGATCTTGGGAGCCCTATAGTGGATGTCAAAATTATTGATACCCTCATTAAGAATACCTTAATTGGCCTTGGGTTAGACATTAATTTAATGACAAAAGAAACCATTAAATTATTACAACTAATGGAGCTCATACCTACACATATTGTGTTATAGTTAGTAGATAGGTCTATAGTAGGGAATCATAGAAGACTTGGTAATAACATTACACTCATGGGAGTACTCTACAAAATTTATTGTGTTGTAGCCTAAATGTAATCTTGCAAGATATCCCCTCATCTTAGGGATACCTTGGTTGAAAACTATAGATGCCTTCATAGGTTGTAGGTCTAGTAACATGATCATTTCCAATAGAAATGTAACCAAGAAACTAGTCCTCAATCCACATGTAGATTTGGAGAAAACTGTATGGCCTATCCTAGATGAGGAAGACCGATACTCATTACAAACTCTAATGACTATTTAACACAATCTCTTTTTAGAAAACCAAGATGAAGATGAACTGATTACAAAAATCATGTAGAAAAATTATGGTAGGGACCTACAACAACATGAATGTCTAACATATTTACAAGACTCTTTGCAAAAAATAATCCTTAATAATACAACTAAGTCTATTTCTCAAATTTTCTACACCTTATCGCCACATCACTACATTCCCAATATAGCAAGTCTTGAAATTTCACCTATTCAAACAACATCCTTGACTTTAGAGATTATACCAAACAATACATTAAATGTATATAGACAAACGACTACTACACAAAAAACTTCATGGTTGAATGTGTTGCAAGCACATGTAGCTACATTTGCATGGGATTACCATGATATGAAGGGAATAGAACCACACCTATGCATGCATAAGATTTATATCATGTATGGCTATAAATCAGTGAGGAAACCCCAAAGGATAATGAACCCTATAGTCTATGACATAGTCAAAGTAGAATTACAAAAGTTGTTGGATGTACGATTCAACTATCTAATATCTGACAGTCGATGGGTATTTCCACTAGTAATTGTACCTAATAAAGGAGGGAAATGGAGAGTGTGTGTAAGTACCGTGAGTTGAATGTAGCAACTAGGAAAGACCTCTTACCCCTTCCATTCATTTACCAAGTGTTAAATTCACTAGCAGACAAGTAATAATTTTCCTTTTTGGATGCATTTAATGAATACAATCAAATTAAGATAGCCTCAAAAGACCAAGACAAGAAAACCTTCACATGCACTTGGGGAGCATATGCTTACAATTTGTCTTTCCATTTGGGCTATGCAATGAACCTGTCATCTTCTAAAGGGTAGTACTGAGCGTATTCTCATACTTTGCTCATGATTCCATGGAGGTTTACATGGATTATTTTACAACTTATGGGAATACATATGAAGACAAACTTTCTAATTTGGAGAAATTACTACAAAGATGTCAAGATTATAATCATCTATCCATAAGTCATGAGACATGCCTTATGATAATGACTGAGGGAGTAGTCTTGGGATATTTTGTACCCAATTACGGAATCCAAGTAGAGCCCAAAAAGATTGAGAATATCAACACTTCATGCACCTCACAAAAAATGAATTTAGAAGCTTCCTTGGACATGCTAGGTACTACAAAAGATTCATTCAATATTTTAGTAAACTTGTAGCACCAATATTTGTCTTATTGTCTAAATATGTAGAGTTTGAATGAATACTATCTTGTCAAAATGCCTTTGAAGCTCTCAAGGTAGCACTAACCAGGACCCCTATCTTGAGAGGGCCAAATCAAAATTTCCCTTTCCATATCCATATAGATGCTTTTCATTTTGTAATAGGAGCTATGCTAGGACATAAGGAAGAAAACCTTAAATATGTCATTTATTATATCAATAAAAATCTTCAAGGGGAATAACTCAACTATACAATAACTGAAAAGGAGATGTTAACAATGGTTTTTGCAATCAACAAATTCAAACACTACATTGTAGGGTATTATGTATTCATGCATACTGACCATACAAAAATAAGGTACCTAATGAAAAAACCAATAGTTGGTGGTGGGCTTGTGAGATGGTTACTGCTACTTTAGGAATTTGATATTACTATCAATTAGACAAGTCGAGGAAAGCCAATGTTGTAGAAAAATTTCTCTCTATACTTCCAACCAAATTAGAAGAAGATGTTGTATATGATTCATTCCTAGATGATCACCTATTTTCTCTTTCTCTCTAAAAACACCTTGGTATTCAGATATAGGTAACTATATGGTAGCAGGGACAACACCACCACATCTCTCACCAAGGGAGAAGAGGCAATTAGTTCAAAAAGGTTTTCTTTACTCATAGATAGTTGGATATTTATTCTACACAGAACCTGACAATATAATGAGAAGATGCATCAGAGAAGATGAAGTATATGATATCTTTAGAGAATGTCATGATGAACCATGTGGGGGATACTTTGTAGCAAAGAGGATAGCTCTTAAAATTTTGAATATTGGATATTATTGGCCAAAACTTCATAAATATGCAATCAAATATATAAGGATTTGTGATAGATTTCATAGAATGGAAGGACAACATAAACAGATGAAATACCATTATCTCCACAACTAATAATAGAACCAATTGATAAGTGGGGACTAGATTTTATTGGTACCATCTCCTCAACATAAAATAACAAAGAATACATAATGGTTTCTACTAGTTACCTTATCAAATGGGTGGAGGTCAAATCCTTGCAATTTGCAAGGTATGAGAATGTGGAAAAGTTTCTCTATGAAGATATCTTCATAATATATGGTGTTCCTAGAGAAATTGTCATAGATAAATATCCATAATTTACATTAGATCTTATCACAAAACTAGTGTAGGAATATGAAATCAAACATAAAAAGTCTACACCTTATAAGTCGCAAGCAAATGACCAAGTGGAAGTCATTAAAAAAGAAATTGAAAATATGCTCACAAAAATAGTGAAAATCCATAGGAAGGATTGGGTAGTTAGGTTACCTAGAAATTTGGGCTTATAGGACAACCTGGAACACAACAATAGGTTTTACACCATATGAATTGATGTATGATCAAAAGGAAGTGCTTCCAATAAAATTTGAATATAAAAGTCTAAGGACAACAATCAAATTGGGCATGGATTTATCAATAGCACAAAAGGAGAGGTTACATAACCTCAATACCTTGGATGAAATAAGAATCGAAGAAATACACTATACTAAAATCATCCAGAAGAAAGGATACATTGGCATGACCTAAGACCAAAGAATTTAGTGCAGGTGATTGGGATTTACTTTATGATTCACAGTGCAAAAATTACAAGGGAAAACTATAGACCAGATGGCTTGGGCCATATGAAATAAAAATAGCCTTTTCAAATGGAGGAGATCAGCTACAAAAAATGATGATGTGTGGTTTTAATTTTTAGTTAATGTTCATAAGTTAAATCTCTACAATGACCATTATAAAAGGATGACTTCCTTTTATCACTACAACATTAATTTGAGCCAAAGAAACAAACTTATTAACAACAACAAGCATTTCATCATAAATATCAGTATACGAGCTACACAACTCACCCACTATCATTTTATAGGTATAATTATATCACACATCTCACATTCACACACTGCACAAGTGTCCTTTGATAGTCTTCATTTTCTGAACTAGTGATAGAAGTAGAATGAACCTATATAGCATCACACCCTTAAGTGACAAAACTACAAAAGGAACCTATTACTACATAAGCCCATAAAAATTTCCCATACATAATTACATATACACCCATATCAATTACATATCCACTATTCCATCCACACATGTAGCAATACACATTTCAATTCATTGCATGCAACTTATTGCTTCCATCAACACATAGCCATCACATCACTTTTTTGACTCCACCATACCATGTAATAACTTTCACTTCACCCATAGTGTACTTTTCAAAACATTTTTCATTCATCATTCCAACACCATTTCACATTTTGCACACATATTTACTTCCACTTCAAACCACAACTACACGCAGTTCATAACTATCACAACATGTCATTTCAAATCACGTTGTAGGTGACATTCAGCTACTTCGCACGAGTTACATTTCAAATCAAACAATTCCTATAGGTACTCTCTTCATTAACTATCATAATTGTCATTGAAGATTACAATTGTATACATATTTATCATTCATGCATGCCTATCAATATCATGTTTAAATTTTGACTACTTCTAATTTATGACTCCGCCCAAACTGTACATGCTAAGTGAGGAAACTTAGAAAATTTAGTTGGTGGGAGGGGTATTCAAGGCTATATTCCTTAGTTTTCTTGTTTTCAAACTTTTTATCATTTTATTTTTTTCCATTAATAGTAAAGTGAGAGTTTAGAGGAAATATAAAAAAATTCAATAGTAGAATTGGGAAATTCAATTGAGTATTATAATATACATTATAGAAAAAGAAGTATAATTGGGGTGAGAGAATAAAAATAAAGTAGAATAGAACTAGGGAGTGAATGTAGATTGAAGCATTATAAAGGGGGTGACATTGTGAGAAGGGAAAAAACAACACATAATTTTCTACTAGAAGACAGACAATGCATTTCTATCTTCTGGAAAGCTGACTGGTTGGACTACTTCTTGAGACTTACAAAATTTAATGAAGTGATGACCCAACAATATTTTTAGTACCCTGCAAAATGATGAGGTAATTATCAGGGGTTTGAGAGTAGACGCATCAAAAGCTTCTATATCCAAAGTGTCAGGTCTTCCAAGGGTGGGAGAGTAGTTTCTAGTGAGGTAAGATGCAATTATAGCTAAGAATGAATTCTCCTTGCTAGGAGAAAAATTGGAATTTTCTTCACAAGGTACCAAATTCTTATCATTACCCTAGATTTGGGCCTTTGTAGCCACTTATATTGTTAGGTACTTAACAGTGATGGAAGATAATTGGTATTGTATACAACTTATTTTAAATATCTAAGTCATTTACGCCATGGAAGGAATGCGAATGTTCCTAATTTTCTATACAATTTGTTCAAAAGAAGGTCTTCATAGTACAAAAGAAAAAGGAATCAAACAACACTATCACTTTTCTTTTTAGTTCCTTTACTGGTGGAAAAGAGCCTTATGGTTTAGTTTACTAATGTGTATTGGGAGGATTTTTTGAATTGCAACAATATTCAACATCATTCAATTACCTAATGAAGAAAATAAGGGTCAAGAATATTAAATAGAAGAACTTGTTGGAAGCTTGTTGATGTTGTCATTGATGTCAACACAATGTTGGAAGATTGTTGGTATTGTTAGGAAGATTGTTGAATATTGTTGGTAGTGTGGATATGTTGTGGTTTTGATATCATATTTATGTCAAACTCTAGTTTAGTCATGAAGAGATGTGTTGTAGATGTTGTAGATGTGTTAGAGAGGTGTTTGTAGTGTTTTTTATGTAGCTAGGCACTTGGTTTCCAAGTTCTTTTGAGAAAATTTGAATAAAAGAGTGGGCAGTGTGATAGGGGTGTGTTCAGTGTTGTACTCTAAGTTTCATGGTTGAAGATATGCTTGTATAGTATGGACATGATGATAAAAGTTGTTTAGAGGTGTTATACCCAAAGTTTCAAGTTTTGGATCATGCAGGAATGGAAGATATGTTTGACAGTGTGTGTGTTTGTGAAGAAGGTATTTGAGAGAAATGAGATTGCTCCACATTTCTCCACATTGAGGTTTCCTATCTTGTGGATTTTGGAACATTGTTATATTGTGTGTAACTTCCTTCCCTTGAGGTTTCAGATGTTGAGATGTTCTGCAAGGTTAGTTAGTTAGTTGTATGTTTGTGCCAATATGTCTAGTTGCAAACAATGAAAGTATTATTTAGTTTTAGGGGGTTGTGTCAGTGGTGTTTAATATTATTATGATGTTGAATATTCTTGGATATTGTACAAAGTTGTTGTGTGGTCCACAAAGTGTTTTCAAACCTGGAGAGGCATATGTGTGGTTGCTCGTTAGTGTTTATGCAGATTTAGTTGACTTGGCATGCTAGTGATAATTGTGGAGGTTGTTTGTTGTTTGTGGAAGTGTGGTGAAGTGTTTTGGTGTAGATTTGGGTCCTATTTAACCCTTATCGTGGTCTTCCTTTACTTATTTCCACCATGGAAGTGTTTGGTGCTGACCTATTTTGGTGTTGCACATTAGAGGTGCATATGTTTCATTGAGGCTGACCTAATTGAGATTGTTTAGGTCATGGATGGTATAAATGCAATGTGAAGATTGTGTGGAGTGCGTGGAAAGTGTGTAAGATGTGAAATATGTGAATGTGATCAAGTGTGGTGATCTAAGTGCAAGCTCAATGCCTATGACTTTCAGATGTAGTGAGCAAAAGGTGTCTACATTTTTAGTGTGCTTGAAGTTACTAGAGGTAGTGAGCCAAAGGTTGCAAATAGAATAAAGTTGTAGTGGTTTATTTCTCCTATTTCCTTGAGATATTGAATCTCTTTGTAATAGTATTCCTCTATTCTTCTTTCTTCTGGAGAATTAGTCCTTTTGGAAATGAGTCTTTCTTTTCTTTTTGAGAAGTGATCCTAATTGTATTCAATGTTGCTATTCATATATATGTGAGCTAATCCTCATAGTGGTTTTTTTCTTCTTTGGTTTTCCACATAGACTTAGTGCTCTCTTGTGTATGGTTGTGTTTACATTCTTCTAATTCTTAATGAGGGTTTAAATTTTGATAAGGTTTTGAAAGTTGATGAGGGATTGAATGTTTTAATGTACAACTGATTCAACCCCCTCTCAGTTGTCCTATGCATCTAACAAAACTTGTCTTGGTTGCTCTTGAGGAATAAATTCCCTTTGGCTCTCCTGCTATAACACCTACCCACAACATGAATGAACTAGAAGAGTAGGGTCTACAAGAAACAATTGTAGCCTCTATTGAGCAGCCCACAACTAGAAATAATTTGAAAACCTTAGTTTATAATAAAATGCCACCAAAATAAAGGAAAAGAAAGAGTGGGGTTTCTACTTCTACACCTACAAAGGGGTAGAGGAATCCCACACAATCTAGGAGGTGATCACATCACCTAAGGAAGGAGGGGACCATGAGAGGAACACATAAAAAGTAAAAAGAAGATTTAATAGTAGAAACAAATACAGACTCAGAGGGGAATGCCCTTGGTGATGAAGTAAAGACACCAATTGCATAGTCTTTGTATTTTTCTAGCGCTTATGAATCTAATTCAAAAGATATTTTTGTTTCCAAAAGGATGTGAAAAATATCTCCAAAGAGACCTATCTCAGAAGTGTTTGAATATATATATGAGATGGGAGAAGAACATTTCTATGGAAAAAGATGAGGAATTTTTCTTGGAAGAAAGGAATAAAAATAAAGAGTTGAAGAATTTTTGCATAGGATTAAACAATTAGAGGAATTATTAAAAAGGTATTAGTAGAAAGATCATGAGAGGGATGAAAGAATCAAGGATTTGGAAGAAAGACTATAATTTTGAGCATGGATCAAAGCTATAAATATTGACACAATTTACCATGGTGGAAATAGAAGGAAATGATCCAGTTCCATAGAGCTCAATTGGACCCATGAAGACCCCCACTGGATCAATTGTTGTGTCATTATGTGTTGAATTATGGAAGAGAACACAAGAATCCTACCAAAAAGAAAAGAATGGAAAAGGGAGAAATCTAAGATAATATCTAATCACACCAAAGAACTTGAGAAGCAAGAAATAGAGGTGAAGAAATTGAAACTAAGAATTGAATAACTAGAAAATAAAATAGTGCAGCTAATGAAATGTAGGCTACTTTCCAAGTTTTATGCTTTAATTTTGTAGGAAATGTTTTTATGTTTTCAATTTATTCAAATGATTAGTGACCCACCTGTTACCATGAATAGGGAATTTTTGTTCTTAGACAATTTACAGAACTTCAGATGCAAGATTAATTATGTTAGTTTTATTTACACAATTTTGTTCTTTTAGATGAAACTGCATGGAATGCATTGATGTTTGTAGGGGATCTCCAAATAAGGGCTTTGGCCTCTTATGTTAGAAATGAGCACCAAAGGGGGAAAATTTTAAATGAATATCATGAGAAAGAAAAATATACCCCCTTACAGCTAAGGAAGGAGGCAGTGGACCCAAATGCTATAATAGATCAATGGTTGGATCTCTTAGATCATAGGGGAGGTGGAAAAAATATAATAGAATGCAGACAAAAGGATTATAAAATAATGAAGGAACTAGCAGCAGGTACCATCAATGAAGCCTTTAACTTTGTTGAGAGAAGATGGGATGAGCTTATGCTAGAACTCAAGAAAAAGTAACCACACTATGTTTACAACTATGCAACCATAGTTTTGAGGTCTCATAAATATATTTAAATTTCAATGATAAATGGAGTTACTTGCTTCCCACTTACCTTTCATCCTCCTATCCTCTTATTTCCTATACCACACTGAACAAGGAGGAAAAGAGGGGAAGAAGAAGTAGCAGAAAATAAAAGTCTAGTAAAGCTCTCAAATCAGAAAGGCTAATACCTAAAGCAGGGAAAAGGAGTGACATTTGTGCTATATTTTAGAGAGATGTCCCTACAATATAAATTTCAACCCTAAATATTTCTTGAGGAAAAGAAATGGCTTAGTTGTAGGTAAATGATGGATCCAAATAATGGCTAGTTTTCTTTACTATTTTATGTTTCTATACTTTCATCTGCTAAGTTTTAGAGACATTCCTAAGACTTCATGTATCTTTTTTAGGCCTTTCATACACTTTAAAGAAGACTTAAGTATTTGGAAATATAAATATGATATATTGACATATGTATGTGTAAATACACAAATGTCTATGGATTTAGTATGATTCTATGTTTTAATTATGAATTTTAATAATGTGGATGCCTTAGGGATGAAACTAATATCTTGCAACTAGAAGGACTATAACCCACAACAAGTTTTCCATCCCATAGCATAGGGACTGTGGATGATTGTAGGGGAGAGGTCCAAACAATAAAGTGTGAAATTTTAATAAAATAATGAAGGTGATAATTTAATGATCAATCGTTAGTCATGACAACATATTCTTTTCCGCCAAATAAGACTACTAGAAGGAGAATAAGTTTGTTATAAATAGGACTAACTCATGATGTGACTATCCTCATGAACATGTCTCTATCATGGTAGTTAACCATTAAACACATAGTTCTAAATTAGTTTTTCTACTCCTACTTCATAATTATTGCTTTCTATTTTAATACTATGTCCTCTCCCTAACTTTGAGGGAGAGTGGATCGATACTTTATGAATCTATTTTTAGTCCTAGAGGAATAAGGCTCCTCACAGACCCTATATAGTGGGATCCATTGATGAGGAGTAAATATAGTTGCTAGTGGTTTTTGATCATTGTTTCTAGTTGGTAGTTGTTTTTTTTACCAATTACAACAATATATATATGTGTGTGTGTGTGTGTGTGTTATTGAATAAGAAATATTCACCAGATTCTTGTTGGATTGTATGTAAGAGTTCAGTTTTTTATATGTAATAAAGGGAGTTAATTCGATATATTTTTTATTGATCTATGAAAGAAAAAACACAAGCAAGGACCACTTGAGATACTATTAATCACTTCATTTCTTATTATTAGATTGATTGATGCATTATCAAAATTAGTTAAGTGGTTTCCATTTGTATGCATGTGTCATTCATGAATTTCATTATTTAATTTATATTAAATTATGTAGCTTCGTGTTTGTTTCATACTCTAGATGAATTATTTATAGTTCATTTTTAGAAATTAATAGTTACAGCCTTGAGTGATAGATACCTGTAGCATAAGTTGGCAACTTATATGCATTTCCCTTATTTTACAAATTAGCATTTCATTTCCTTTTCTAGCTTTTACAGTTTTTTTACATGTGTAATTACCTATACTCCATTGATATAGGATGTTTCTAGGATACATGAGTGCATAAATTGTGCTAGCACTATCTAAAGCGTACGAGTCCCTGGTTGATAACTAAATAAAGCCTCTAGTGAAATATGAAATATTTAGTTACGAATCTACACTCTGAGTTGTGTGTCTACCTAGTAGCACCAAGTTAATTAGACATTATAAAGGATTTGTAGTCTCCTTATAGGATTTTAGTCCTCATAGGTCCTCACAAATCTGTATGAACCAAATCTAATGGATTTGATGTAGAATACTCCTTAGAAGGACATTTGTTTCTTGTTTATTTCCCTTCATGACATAGCTTGTAGCTAGTTGATTGAGGCTTATTGATCTTTGAATATCCCATACCAGTCCTCTTGAACTAATATTTAAAATGTCATCAAAATTCATATGTCCTAACCTTATATGCCAAATCCAACTTTCTTCTCTCTACATAGTGAGACAACTTTGTCCACTCAATTCACTTAGATTATATATATCACTGTTTGTTCTTCTTCCTTCTACAATCAGTTCATCAGTGCTTGTTTCCCTAACTTCACAACCTTCAACACCAAAAGATTGCTTATAACCCTTATCACACATCTGAATGACACTCAAAATATTATTCTTTAAGGCTTCAACATACAAAACATCATGTGTCTTTGTCCTACCACCATCAAGACTCAAAGTACACTTACCAAAAATTTTGGCAATTGAATTATTTACAAGAGTAACAAACCACCTTCAAAATTCTTGAAATTCATGAACTTACTTTTATATCCAGTCATGTGGCTTGAAAAAACACTATCTATGATCCACAAATTCTTCTCCTTCTAAGCATGTAAAGCATTTCGAGCAATCAATGAATTTTTTGACTTATTTTCTTCAGGAACCTTTCTCTAGACTTTATCTAATTCATGATTTCTACTTTTTGATACCTATCTTCCACTTTTTGGTAGGGGAGGACTCACACAATTGTTTTTGCAGCTCCTTGCAATGTGTCCAAATTTGTTTCATTTGAAGAAAATGAAATTAAATTGTAGAGAGGTGAAAATACATTGTTGCTAATGTTACCTATTTTAGCTACTAGCTGAAACAGGTAGAGCTGTTATATTTTACAAGTGAAAAGAAGGTACATTTTATTTCTGCTATGTCACATTCATGTGCATAAAACGAAAATCAGAAGATTACATTACTACATTGTATTATGTAGATGCATATAACATAGGAGAAAATGCACAATATTTTCAAAATTGTAATTTCATTAATAATGTAAATGGATAATGTCTCACACAAGCCATGAGACTGACTATTTTAATGCAAATAAAAGAAAAACTATACATTTGCAGATAAAATAAATGCACATATAAAGATAGGGGACCCTTCATTTCCTGAATGACGAATCACAGTTGTCTATCCTACATCAGCTTCAATCCTTCATGTTTGTCCAGTCTCCAGTTGTTGCTCCTAGGTTCCTTACATGAGTGAGATGAGGTTTGGTTAGAGCAATGAAAGATCACCAATCTATATATCTTGCAAACATTTGAAAAAATATAGCTTGAACTTAGTCTACATTAAAATAGCTAGCATACTACTAATGTCTAGGAAAATAAAGAGCATAATTAAACAAATCCATCATATGCCCAGTTTTTATCTAATGTGTTTGCTTCTTGTGTAGGTATAGGTGAAATCATTGTTGATTTTATGATTCATCTTATTAAAGCATGTGGGATAAAATGTGGCTCCCACAAGGTTCGAGCCCAACACTCTGCCCTCTTGTTCTTTAAGAGGGATAAAAGTGTAAATCCATCTTATGTAGGCCTAATTGAACAAGTACAAATTACTCATGATAGTGGGATACTGGGTCATTGTTATAAATAAAATATTCCTACTCCATTAGAACACCATAAGGGACAGTATTCTTGAGGGTGTAGGGGATACAAATGAAGTTCTATTGAAGTATTAATCTTTGTGACAGTGCATGCCATCACATGAAAGTGGCAGCCATTACTTGCACCCATGATAGCCTAGAAAGGTAACAGTCATCTTGGACTATTTCATTTGATCATAGAGCCTATAAGAAGTGACTTTTAATAAATGAATAGTGGCTTAAATACAAGATGCAATCTTCTCTATAATGGTTATGGAAATCTATAAGAGTCATGAGATATATGAATATAGTGGATGGAAGGCTTATCTTCATAGTTGTTATAGCTTGGTTGAAGAATAAACTAGTCATCATGCCACTAGTATAAAGTGTCCTCAAGAGAGTAGGCCTATACAAAATACATATGGAAAAATATCATTGGTTTGAATCTCAACAAAGGCATAAAACTAGTGATAAAGCAATCAACACAAAGATGACTGAGTTTTAGAAAATGCATACTTGGATGCAACCATGCAATCAAGATACAAAGATAGCAGTTTATATAGTTGCTTGATAGGATGGTAGTAGAATAGTCATTTGTTTCTTACAAATGGTAGTGAATGGACATTAATTATTAGTCCCAGAGATGATGGAACAGAAAAATAAGATATCCTTACATGATGAAATATGAGGACAACATAGAGAGCAACATGTCATGATAAAGATAGCTCTTGTTCAGTAGAGGACTGTTGATCACAATCTCCAATGATAGATGCAAGAAATCAAATAAATAGAAATTTTTAGGAGATGAATATAGGCCTTGGTAAGTTAAAAATCATAAAAATACTTGAAAAGAACAAGAAGGACAAACAGGTTCATTTGAGAAGATTGGTGGCAATTCAAAATGTTAGAGCTATGAACACATTATGCGTAGTTGAGACTGGAACTCCCACTATGAATAGATTCTTGATGGTTCATCATCTTGATTATTGGAGCATCTTGAATGAATGATGGTATTCTTATTGTGTATTTCCCTGATGGATCTATTTCTTAGCCCATAAGGAATACAAAGGAACAGTAACCTGAAGGAATTCACATAAAGGGAGGTCAAGAGTATATGGATAATGAGACTTACAATTGCTTATATTTTCTCTATTAATAGGTTCTATCCTATTGTTCAAGATCAAAGATCAACCATTTTTCAAGAGGATAAAGGTAAAAGCAATTATCAGAATGTACAGTTAGAGGGGTTACCAACAAGTGAATCAAGATAATTTGAAGCAGTTATGTGACAGTGTTAACAATAATTATCATGCTATTGTGAACAAGAGAAAAAAAATACAGAGATGCTTTCAAAATCCCTTGATTGCAAAAATGATAATGAGCTATTGTCAGAGACTTGTAAAAATGAAACCCTCTTTTTATATAGAAATGTAGGCCGAGCCATGACTATTTTCAAGAGGAAAAAAAAATGTATAGAAGAGCATAAGTAATAAAAGGCATGGGTTTTATAACCCAACAATAATTTTTGATACATGTGTAGTAACATATGGTCACATCCATTTCAAGAGAAAATAAATGAAGTCTACAGGAGGAGAACACATCTTTCACATAATACACAAACCCACTTGGGATTTTCTTCATAAATCACAACTATAAAAGAAAGAGAGAGGTTTGAGCTTTCAACAAGATTTAGAAAAGTGAAATGTAGAACATATGGCCAAAGAATAATGGAATGGAACCAAGATTTATTTTTAGGAAAAAACAAGCAATCCCCAAGTAAATGTGTGGAAAATGTAGAGAAAGCACAAAGTATGAAAATGTATTAATTTCTTTATGTAAAGATGGCTTGATTCGAGCATTTTTTTCTTCAGAAAATGAAACTAAATGACATAAAAATGCTTACCAAACCATGAGAAGCCATGTTCATTAGAAATTGTGAAGAAAGTGCCTCTGTAATGTGAAAATCTGCCATGAATCACCTTTAGAATGATCTATTGAAAACCTAGGTCGGCATGGCTGGGAGGAAGTCTCCAAAAGTCATGGTAAAAATAAATTTTTTTTCCTTTCTTTTGTGTTGGTTTTGTTGTTAGGATTTCAAAACCCAAAGAATGCCGACAAACAACTAAGGCTTTTTTCCTTTGTATTTTATTTTTGCAAAAAAATAATATCCCCATGGGCTAAGATTTCTAAGTCTTATGCCTTGTGTTATATTATCATGTATATGCTATGCATCGGACTCTTGAGACTTAGCTTCTTTACATTGTAATCTCTCTTATGGTTGAGTCATGTTTTTTTTTTTTTTTTTTGCATTCTTTTTGAAAAATTCAAAGCATTTACTTAAGTGATAATTTATAAATCACTTAAGTTTAAATGTTATTTTTAATGCAAAATCAAGTGCATTGAGCTTTCAACGCATGGCGAAGGGAGATGTGAATATAAATGTCATAATGCTTTTGCAAGCATCTAGAGGGAGATAGAGGAAGTTTGCAAACATATGGAGAGAATGTAGGGGATTTTATTCACTTTTTTGGAGGTTATGAGAGAATATAGGAGGTGGTTTTGCATGCCTAGATACTTGGTATGGTCAAACTTAGCCTTTTTCACACATGGGAGTTCATTTGGAGGGAATCTAGTTGCTAGATTTTAGGCTTTTTGGAGGCATCCGACCCAAGGAAATTTTTGGTTCCTATTTTGGTGCAACTGCTTGGGAGTTGATGATATAGTCATTCATTTGACTCATTTGTAGTTTAGTTCTTCTTTATGCAATTTTTGGACTTAGTGACTTTTTAGTGCTTTTTCAGATTTTGGCATATTTTTGTAACTCACATTTTGGACATGAATAATAGAGGATACTTGAAAATCAATGATTTTTGAGTTTTGCCTTCTTTTTCCTTGCTTCATTGTGTGCATTCAAATGATTTGATCAAGCTATTTGAGAGGTATTGTTATTTCCTTATAGCTTTGTCTCATGTTCAACACCTTTATGCAAGAGTTTGTTTATGTAGGTCATAATCTATGTCAAGTTTTGTGAATGGCTTATAGCTATGAAGTCACCTTCCTTCTAGAAGCTTGAGCATCAGGACCTTGTTATGAAATACTTATGCAAAGGCATACAAGAATGAGTTGTGCAAGTTTATTTTAAGTCATTTTAAGCAAGTGTTGATTTTCTGAGTTTATCTCCAAGTTTGGTTTGGTGTATCACCTCTTTAGTCTTTTTGTTCATTTTTAGTTTCTTAATTATGCATATTTCTCTCCCCTTTTCCTTTTCAAAATAGTAGAGTAAGTTAGTTTTTAGGTGATAACCAGCTAGGAATCCAACCTTCTCTGGAGGTTTGGTATTGTTTGAGGTACCCACACCTTGGCATCATTCCCATGCTTTCACTGGATTGTTGAATTTCATATTCAATAGGGTGAAAATCCAGGAGATAACAGTTTTAGCATGCTCAGTGGGACTATCGAATCAAGGAAGTCTTGAAATTTTATTTTATTTTTGCTATTTATGATGTGCAACTAGTGAAATTTCAAACCTTTTTAGAGGTTAAGTTTGCATGTCTGGCGACTCTGAGTCTGATGGTTAGCAAAATCTAGCCCAAGACAACATATGAAAAGAATACAAACAAGAAGTAGCATTGTCCATTTTGAATATTTACAATTGTCACCACCTAGGAGGAGTGGAATAACTATAAAATGAACTCCTATTTCATCCAAAAGAGTTCAGTCTACACCTAGTTTCAAACCAGTAGTTGCAGCAAGTGTTTCTATTGCTTTAGTTGTTGTACCTATTGTTCCAACTCAGGTCACACCTCCAGTTGCACAAATGGATAGGAATCAGCCTTTTTTTCCACTTAATGGAGGAAGTCCTTTAAATCTTGCACAACATGATGATATACCTATGGCTACTTTGAAAAGTTTACCTTTTTTCATAGGGGAGGATCAAACTACTCTCATTGAGCACATTAGAGATGTAGCTTCATTGTGTGGAGTCCACCACATTACTCAGGAAAATGTTGTAGTAAGGTTGCTTGCTACTTATTTTAAAGGAAAGGCTTTACAATGGTTCAAAGGCTTGGCAGTCAGTTTTTATTGCAACATGGGATGAACTAGGAGACAAGTTGCACAAGCAGTTTTAGGATAAATCTAATCACTTGTCACTAGTTGAATAGTTGACAACAATCAATACAACTCCCAAGGAGTAGATGACAGACTTTAATTATCGCTTCCAAAAAATGTGGTATAGAATTCCTGACATGGTAAGGGCTTCTTTGGAATATTCTTTTCTATATTATTTGATGGCTCTTAATAGTGACATTTCTATCATGATACAATCTATGGGAGTGTCTCTTTACCAAATGCTTATGAAATAACAATTAGAGCATAAAATAGTCTAATTCAAGTTGGTAAGATAGCACCTAGACCTCTAATGCCAATTTTCCTAGAAATCCAGTCTTCAATTCCTCTGCAAATACCACCCTTTGCTCATTTACCTGCTATCCCAACGTTACCAAATACTATTAGCCAAGAAATTATTGTCCTAGGTCCATCTCAGGAGTTGCAAGAGATTAAAAACAACCATCAAAAGATTGAAAATTTACTTCATACATTTAGTAATGAGTTGGTTAGCATTAAGAAGCAGCAGTTTCAGGGTTTTAAGCCCTATCAACCACAAAACCAAGGGTACAATCAAACTTATCAAGCTAATAGACATCCATTTCAAGGAAATCAACAAGGAGCAAGATAAAATGTGAGCCCAAGGCCTTTTTAGCTGTATAATCCTACTCCAATTAGTGCAACTAAGGATCTTGTTCTTGTATAAAATAACCTTGCAGAGGACTATGAGTGGTGCTTTCTGTGCAATCAGCTCCACAATCAAGCTACATGCTTGAATGGAGTCATTAGTCGGGCTTTGATGGTGCAAAATTTCTCAAATGTGTAGAGCATAACCAATGAGGAATCACCACAACAACAAAATCATTCTCCAGATGATACAACTCTCCTGAATTGGCAAGGAGGGGAATTTTGTGGTTTGAATGGAGATGATTCTCTAGTTACAGCTAATACAAGAGCCAAAAAGAGGGATTTTGAGATTGAACAGTAATCAAACAAAGGGAAAGAAGTTTTTGGCCCATCTACATCTCAAGTGCCATGCATATTATAGATAAATCCACAAGATGTTACCAAAGAACAAACTGGGAGTCACCCTCAATCAACTCATTTGCAACTTGATCATGTTGTTGTGAGGACTCAACTTAAGGTAAATACTACTACACCTTAAAATATTATTGAAAGTATGAAGAAAGTGAATGTATCAATGTCTATGTGGGATTCTTTATCCATCCCAGGCCAAAAAGACTTATTATAGTTTGCTTTATCTGATGTGAATGTTTCAAATGATACACCAATAGGTCAACTTAAAGCTATTTTTACAAATACACCCCAAGATAATAATAAACAATTAGGTAAATATGTCAACCCCCCTCGATTTTATGTATTTGATAGTAGGGGATAAGTTGGTCCATAATTGCATGGTGGATAGTGGGGAAAGCCATTTTGTTATGCCCAAACAGATTGCTAACAAGTTCAAACTAAAATATCAACCCCTTGAGAAAGGAGCGGTCCAATTAGATAGGTCATTTATTAATACCATAGGATTCATTAAGGACTTAAGCCTTACACTTCATTCTTTTCCAAAATTTTCCATTCCCCAAGATATATTTTACATTAACTTGCCAGCTTATTTTGCATTATGCTTCTCAAGATATTTTACTGCCAAGATAGGGCGTTATTTGTCCTCAAATTGGTCCCACATGCTGTTTAGGACTAGATATGGGACAAAAGTGACTATAAAATCTGAGTCACTTGCTAAAGATCACATTGGACCTTATATACCAAGTGTTGTTAATGCAAACTATGTTGTTCTTGAGGATAGTGAGCTTCTTGCTACTCAAGAATTGCAAGCTGAAAGTGTACCGGATATACTCTTAAATGAGTGGGTAGTAGAAAATATTGAAGATAATCCAAATGATAATATTAAAGAGGATGGTTTGGGAGTATATGTGTTACATGAACCTGAAACAGTGATGCCAAACCTTGAAAAGAAGGAAAAACAATAGCTAGGACAATAGGATGAGGTGTGGAAGATGTACTTTGATGGCTCTAGAAGTAGGAATGGAGCTAGTGGGGAGGCAATGCTTGTCCCCACAAGGTGACAAGTATTATTTTGCTTCCAAAATTACTTTTTCTTGTTTTAACAGTACTATTGAATATGAAGGTCATATTCAGGTCTTGGAATCGATAAGGGAAAGAAAGATAAGTTTCCTTTAGGTGTTTGGAGACAGTGAATTAATAGTAAATCAGGTAAGGGGCTTGAATGTGACTAAAAATGATGTGCTTAAGTCTTTTAAGCATAGGGTGTGAGATATGATAGAGGAATTCAATACTTTTAATCTAATTTCAATTACTACGAATTAGGATAAGCACATAGATAGGTTAGCTGCAATAGGTGATCAGTTTGATATACCTAATGATATTAAAAAGGGAAAAGTGCAACAATATGTTAAGGTTGTTGTAAAGCCTTCTATTCTTGATAATACCATTCATTGGAAAGTATTCAAGAGTGATGAGTAGGTGTTGAGATTTATCCTTGAAGAAGATTATTTTCCAATGGTAAATTAGGAGAAACTTAAGCAACAATATGATGATCAAATCATTTAGTAGAGGACTAACAAGCTTCCCAGGGGTCTAGTCACCTTAGAATCTATCTTCAACACTGATGATCAGCTCAAAAAGAGCAACACCAACATGTAGGTCAAGGAGGAACATTATGAAGAGATTGATATATTTAAAGGTAACCTTCTTAAAATTGAAAAACTTTGTTCACAAGTAGATAGGAAAGCTTTTGTTGCTCTTAGTTAAGAATTTCAAGATGTTTTGCATGGGAATACTTAGATTTAGAGGGATTTGATCCCCATATTCCCAGCATATTATAGAATTAGAGCCAAATACAAATCTTGTTAGGAAGAAACAATGGCCTTTAAATCCAAAAATTGAGCCCCTTATGATAAATGAATTGTCCAATCTGATCGAAGGACACATTATTTTCCCAATCAAGCATACCTCGTTAGTCTCTAACCTTGTACTGATTAGGAAGAAAAATAGATAAATTAGGCTTTGTGTAGACTTAAGAGACCTTAATAGAGCCTCATTGAAAGATCATTATCCTCTGCCCTCTATGGAGCAGATCCTTCAAGTAGTTGCTAGTTCAAAGAAATTTTCCTTGCTTGATGGTTATTAGTTATAACTAGGTATTGGTCAAAGAAGAGGACCAATACAAGAATGCTTTTACCACAAAGTGGGGCACTATGGCCTATAAAATACTGCCATTTGGTTTATCTAATGTTGGTGTCAGCTTTTAGAGGGCCATGGACATGGAATTTCAAGGCTTGATTCATAAATTGGTGCTTATATATCTTAATGACATAACAATTTTTTTTTCTAAAAATGCAAATGAGAATTTTTCTCATCTAAGACAAGTGTTTGAGAGGTGCAAGGAGTTTTGTATATCCCTTAACCCCAAGAAGTGGACTTTTTCAATTCACGAAGGAAATCTTTTAGGACACAGAGTGTCAAAATAGGGGATCACCATTGATCCTAAAAGAGTGAAAGCCATCTTAAAGTTGTCTTTACCCAATCACAAAAAGAGGTTGCAAAGCTTTCTTTGAAAAATAATTTTTTTAATAAGGTTTATTCAAGATGTTGCAAATCTTTTGAGGTCATGAACTGCCATGTTGAAGAAGAATGCAAGTTTCAGCTGGACTAGAGAGGGAAAGAAATTTTTTGAAGCCATTAAGGAGGCGCTATTAGCAGCTCCTACTCTAGTAAATCCATTTTTTTTAAAGGACTTTATTTTTTATGATTTTGGTATCATAGATTCCATTTCTACATTGTTGGTACAATAGAATAATGATGGTTTAGAACAACCCATTTCCTTTTTTATTCAGAGTTTATAGGATTATGAATAGAGGTATACCTTTGTGGAGAAGCATGTACTTGTTGTTATCAGAAGTCTTAAAAAGTTTAAACCTTTGATTTCTAACAATAAGATACATCTAATGGTTGCTCAACCTAGTGTGAAGGATTTTCTGTTAAGCAGGGACCTAAATGAAAAGAGGGATGGTTGAATTACAAAGGTTATGGAATATGATAGACACATAAAGATGACCAAGATTGTAAGGGGAAGAGGGCTATGTGAATAGCTAGCTACAGGGTCTAAAAATGAGGAAAGGGCAAAAGAAAAGATTGTTTTGGTGACTAATGATGAGCTTTAGAATATTGCACCTGCATTGGGTACAAGATATGACCCATTTCTTGCAAATTGGTGATTGTCCACAAGGTTTAGATAAGGCTAAGAGGAGATATTTCAAATTGCAGGATATTCCTTATGTTTTGGTTGATAATATTCTTTTTAGAAAAGACCTTCATGGTGTGTTGTTAAGATGTATTAATCATGATCAAGTAGATAAAGTACTTGATGAGTTCCATGATGGAACTATTGGGGGTCATTTTTCCCCAAGAACAACTGCATGGAAGATAATGAGAGATGGATACTATTGGACAAGCTTGTTTAAGGATTCCCATGCATGGGCAAGAAAATGTGTAAAATGTGCTATTTTTGTAGGAAAAGAGAGGCTTCCAACTTTACCTCTACAACCAATTCAAGTGGAACAACCCTTCACGAGATGGGGTATTGATTTCATAGGTGCCATCAACCTGCCTTCTAGTGCAGGACATAGGTGGGTACTTATAGCAAATTATTATTTTACAAATGGATTGAAGCAATGGATTTGAAAGAAGCCAATGAAAATGTTGTTTTAAACTTTTATAATGATATAGTAACCAGGTTTGGAGTACCTAAATCAATCATTTCAGATAATGATTTAACATTTGTTGGATTAAGATTAAGTGAATAGGCTTTCAGGAATGGCATTTATTTGAATACATCATCAAACTATTACCCTCAGGGTAATGGCTTAGTAAAATCAACAAACAAGAACCTAATAAGAATCATCAAAAGAATCATGGAGGATAATCAAAGAACTTGGAACACCAAGTTGAAATCTTCCTTATGGGAAAATAGATTAACTCCCAAAATGTCTATTGGGAACTCCGCATATGTGTTGGTTTATGGTAAAGAGGATATATTTCCTTTATGAGTGGAACTTCTAGCTCTTGATATTATAAATCAACTAGAAATGTTTGAGGAGCAGGACCCAATGGCAACTAGGTATGCTTAGCTCATGGAGCTAGAAGAGACAAGAGATAAGGAAATGAAGTCCTTGGAGTATCATCAAATCCAAACAAAAAGAGTCTTTGATCTAAGAAAGCAACACCTAGAGTATTCTAAGAGGGTGATGTTATACTCAAATGGGATGAATTGAAAAGCAGGCCAGAAAAACACACTAAGTTTGATAACTTCTGGAGTGGCCCATTAGTTATTATAGAATGTAAGGAGCACAATGAATTCTAGTTATCAAAGATGTATGGATAAATTCTACCTATCCCAATCAATAGGATACACCTCAAATGTTCTTTTGGGGTTTGATCTATTTTGTTTTGCTAGACTAGGAGTTTTGTTTTCAATAAGTGCTATTCCACCATAGTTTAGATGCAAGTTTTCAATTTCCCTAAGTGTTGTTCAACATAGTTAGGTAGTTTTCCTTTTGAGGTTTTGGTGTCTGAATAAGTTTCTAAGGTTTTTTGCAATGATCTTGTGAGTTATAGTAGTGTAATGGACTATTTTCAAGTTGTGTCAATGTTTAGGTGACTCAGTGCCCAATGGATAAGCTTCATGCAACTGGTCAAGATGTTTAGAAGGAAAATATATAGCAGATGTCACCCAAAATGTTACCTATTTTAGCTACTAACTCAAACAGGTAGAGTTGTTATGTTTTACAAGTGAAAAGAAGGTACATTTTATTTCTGCTATGTCACATTCATTTGCATAAAAAGGAAAATTAGAAGATTACATTACTACATTTTATTATGAAGATGCATATAACATAGGATAAAATGCACAATATTTTTAAAATTGTAATTTTCATTAATAATGTAAATGGATAATGTCTCACACAAGCCATGAGATTGACTATTTTAATGCAAATAAAATAAAAACTATACATTTGCAGATAAAAAAAATACACATATAAAGATAGGGGACCCATCATTGCCTAAATGAAAAATCCCAGTTGTCTATCCTACATCAGATCTAGTTCTTCACTTTTGTCTAGTCTCTAGTTGTTGATCCTTGCTTCTCCTAGGTTCCCTACATGAGTGAGATGAGGCTAGGTTAGAGAAATGAAAGATCACCAATCTATATATCTGCAAACATCTGAAAACATATAACTTGACCTTCATCTGCATTAAAATAGCTAGAATACTAGTTATTGATGTCTAGGAAAACAAAGAGCATAATCAAGCACATCCATCATATGCTAAATTTTTATCTAACATGTTTGCTTCTTATGCAGGTATAGGTGAAATCATTGTTTCTTTTTTTATTCATCTGATTAAAGCATGTGGGATAAAATGTGGCTCCCACAAGGGTCGAGCCCAACACACTGTCCTCTTGTGCTTTAAGAGTGATAAAAGTGTAAATCCATATTATATTGTCCTAATTGAACAAGTACACATTACTCATGATAGTGGGATAGTGGGTCATTGTTATAAATAACATATGCCTACTATTGATGGGTGTTTTGCACACTTTCTCAACACAGGCAGTACACGAATGCACTACCTCTCTTGAAAGGAAATCTTCCATGACAAAGTGTTGAAAATCTCCCCAAGGTCTCTCGGGTGTCAGGTCATGACTTGCATGAAACTCCTCAATTGATTTTGATGTGATTTTTCTGGTAATCACAGGGTGGACTTACATAGCTGGATGTGAGATGGATCTTCAAATACGAAGTTTCTAAGATGGAGGTTGGATTTCACCTTGCTGTAGGTTCGGACAGCGGTCCAAAACTTCGATGTTTCTTCGATTTCGGCTTTACAATGTGCAATGAACCTTTAAATAAGTTACTTCTAAAAAAGGGGGAAAAAAGCGGGGAAGACGGAAGGTTCTTGGACCTGCAACTAACTGTGAATAGTGATAATGGTGTTCCTGTGATGGACAGCTTCCTGGAAACAATATTCCACTTAACCATAAATCTCACAATCTCATGGAATTTGTGCTATCTTCTAAGGTCTGCAAATATTTAGTCTTTCATTCACCATATGCATGCATGAACAAAGATGAAAGTATGGATCAAATTTGAATTTAAGCCTAGACTAACCTTACACAGCTATCTACCATCAGCAAATAGTAAAAAGTATGGACTAAGAAGGCATCTACACTGCAGGAATTTTCATAACCCCAGGATAGCATCTCTAAAATCTATCAAAGCAAGAATACAAATAACTAGAACAGCAATATGAATCTAAGTCAAGCATCTAACAATGGAGGTTGAATCAAGTAACATGTGAGAAAAACTCAGAAAATGCACCAAATCAATGTATTTTCATTATAAATTTCTGTAGCATGTCTTTACAACAATTCAACTCTCTTTGCAAATGAGAGGAGAGCCCTATTTATAGCTTTCCAAAGCCCAAATGAATGGCCAAGATTAATTCTCATTGTGTGGCCAAGATTCATTAATTACAAAATAGGATTTCACCAACCCTCAATATATTACAATTTAAAATTACATGTTGTCCTCTTCCCTATTTTGTCCTCTAGTGACATCATTGTAGCATTTTGTCTTTTTGTTGATTGTTGTTTTACTGTAGCTACTCTTTGGGGAGCTCTTTATCATCAGCAAGGTTGTCCTCCTGCTTCTTCGATGCTGTATATCCCATGAATTTCAGGATGACCGATTGGAGCTTGTCTACCTCGATGATCTCATACCATAGCATTTGGTAGCTCCATTCTTTCACATTATCCTCTAGCTTTTTCCAGTCTTCATCATACTTTGTGCCTTGATCCCTGAATAGCTCTGATTGGTCAAAGGTGCAGGCAGCAAAACTCATGAATTCTATCGTTATTTCACTAGACATCCTGTCCTCCATCTTCTTTTGGAAGTAAGGTTTTACCTTTTTTGGATCCATCTGCATTGAGGGCATGTCGTACTCTGTCATTAGTTTGAGGTGTTGAGCGCATTCCATTCTGATTTCTTTGATCCATTCGATATGTGGATCCACTTTACTCATTATTTGCTCCAACCTTTCCTTCCTGTTGTCAAAGTCTCGCCGCCACACATCCATCAACCAGTGATCATCCTTGTTGAACGCAAGCTCTTTTTCCCATGTGGCCTTTCACAGCTGAAGTATAGCCTCGATCTTTAGAAAGGTGGAGTCATATGTTGCAGGGAAGTCAGTGCAGAGCTTCCTCGTACCCTCCAAAGATTGCTGCAGATCCAAGAACTTGTTGGCTATCTGAACAGCCTGGCTAATTCCCATGTTCCTGACATACAAGACCTGCCAAAACTAGCCCTCCGTAGCCTTTTCCAAGTTCTTCCTCCTTTCCATCTTATCAATCTGTTCTTTGAACAACAGTTGGGGTGGAGCTGCAGATGTGCTAGGCAGGTCGTTAATTGAGGACCACTGTTGGATGTAATCTGTCAAGGTGGCCACCTGTGCTTTGAGCTCATCTTTTGAAATATTGTCATGTTTTATCAAATGCACCACCATAGCCACCGACTCCTCAAGGTGTCCTACCTTCTGTTCCCTGGTAGCAGTTCCTAAATCAAGGGTGGAGATGTTGTAACTTACACCAACCTGGCCTACCACAGACGTTGCTATTTGGACAGCTCAAGATCCAGAGGCATCCATTGTTACCTTGGATTTAATCTTAGGCCTCTTCTTCTTTCTAGTTGTGATCTGAGTTCGGGCTAATATAGCCTCTAGTCTTGCCCTTGGGTCTTTTAGTACAGGAGTTTTTCTTTCGAGTTGTTTCTCTAACCACTCTAGCACAACAAACTTTCCCTTAGGTGATTCATGATCACCCTCGCCCTTCTCGGCCAAGGCCTCTATTTTCTTATCTTTTGGGGCCCTTTCTTCCTCCTTGGCAGTATCTCCTTCTTCTTTTTCGAAGTCCTGGATGAACACGAGGCGCTTAATGGGAGTCTTAGTAGATAGTAGTTGTCAGGGACCTTCTTCTTCTTCCATTTCTCCCCCTTTCTTTCTCTTAGCTTGTTCAACCTCGTTCACATGTTCTTTGAGCGGCTCGATTTTGAGGCTCTTGACAACTTGAGCCCCACTCTCAGGTATATCTTCTCCTGGACTATCTTCCTGTTGCTATCCTTCTTCTCCAAGAGTGACCTTTCTGCCTCCGTTTCAGTGCCCTTCGGCTGCTGGGCCATTTCTTCCTCAAGGTCATCATCAAAAGTCTGCACGATGACCCTACCACCGGCATCCTCCTCCTCATCCCTGCTCTCTGAGGAACCAGTTCCTTCCTCTTTGTAGGCCATCCTGTCGATCGTCCGATGCTCATACTTTGGGTGCTCGTGATATTCATCGGCCTCTTCCTCAAATGACTTAGAGGCTTCTCACTCTCGTTTCTTCCACTCCTTAGAGATTAACATGGTGGCTTCCATAGCTGGTGGCCCTGTTAGAGGTTGTGAAGGTTTGGAAGTAGTGAGGACCTGATCTAAGGCTGCTTGAAGCGTGGGATCCATGAGGATCTGGGAGAGCTCGGAAGGGATATTCTACATATGCTTTGAAAAGGCTTCAGGAAAGGTGGGAGCGAGCATTGGTGCTGCCATTGTAGGTAATGGGAGTGATGTAGAGGGTGACATGGCAGCGGAGGAAGAGTCAATTACGATTATAGGCTCAGTCGGAGGTGAGGGGGCAAGATGGATAGATATGTCCACTGTCGGCGGGGATGCGGTGACAATGGCTAGGGAGGTAGATAATGGGGCAGCCAAAGTAGGGAGAGCCAAAACAAGTTTTACTTGATCAGTACCTTTTTCCTCTTCTTCTTGGATTAAGGGCTACTCCGTCGTACCCCCTATTTGCTTAAGTCTTTTGCAGGGTGAACCCCCCAAATCCTTCCTTGTATAAAATTTGGGGTTAGGAGATTGCTCTGTTTCCGTCTCTTTTCTCTTCTTGGATCTGGTGACTGGAGGAGACTTGGATGTCCTGCCCGTTGAAGTGGTGGCAGCGGCATCCTCTATGGTGCTTGGTTCACTGTTAAGTCCTTCGTATGTCAGGACCACCCCTTGTTGTTTTAATCGGGCTACCTGCCCATCAACCCACTCCTTGGTACGAGCCAAGATTGGCTTGGTTATAATATCAAGGTCATCGACCTCCTGCTCATCCCAGTCAATTGTTGGTATTGGAAAATTGGTGACCGCGGGGTACCTAGGGTCCATTATGGTGCTCTCATCTTCTTCGACTTGGTCTAGTATGGGAAATGGCTGCACCTTTCTTATAAAATACACAGTCATCCGCATATAGTGCCTTGCACATACCTCTTTATCATCTTGACAATCCCCCCAAAAGTCTTCAATGTGGTGTAGATGAGCGAACCGCGGTCCTAGTGCCTTTCTTACATGCCCATATGGGTCCATTCGCTGGTGAGCAGTGTGTAGATGAAAATGGTAATCCTTCAGTTCTTTCTCAAAGTTACCAGTGCACTGGGAAGTTTGTAGTTTATACATGCCCTAGCCAAGAGTCATGGGATAAGAGATCCCTACTATGTGCTTACCGTTGAAGATCGCCTGTATGTATTGGAGCTATCGAGAAAGCTCCAATTAGACGATTCGGTCGTTGGGGTATCGAGGCAACTTGTTTGGCTTTTCAGTGAAGCCCTAGGCATGGATGTACGTGAACTTTGGGTATTGAATGAAGAGGAAGGCGTATTGCTTCAAGAATGCCCTGGCACTGTGGGAGACCCTCCTCTCAAAATCCCTTACAATCATTCTGATGATATGACCAATGAAGGCATCATTTACTCTGCAGTATTCCTTCTTAAAGTTCCGGTACTGGAGCTGGGGGTATCTGTCATAGGCCTTGAGTCTTCGACCCTGCTCCTCATTAGGTGCCACAAACAATCCGTTGTACTATCTTCAGTCTACCAAGGAATAGACGAGATACGAAGTCATATAAAACTTGGCGCTCTTCTTCACATTGACGAACTGCTCATGGAAGCAGTTGCTTATTATACCTCCCCAGTAGAATGAGGTCTTTGTGGTGATGTCCTCATTCCCATGAAGGATCTACTTGATGAAGTACACCATCCATTCCTAAAAGAAGGCAGCCATAGGGAGGCCCATCACCCTGCTTAGCATTGTGACCAAGTCATGGTAATCTTCATGGAAGTCATTGCGAAAGAGTTCGTGAGGAACCTTCATAGCGTTGCCCCGCTTTTCTTTAAGCCAATGCAGATTTATTAACCTTTTCTAGCCTGCCGGATTGTCATTCCATGCTACTTGGCATTCCTCTATAGTAGGTGTTTCCATTTCTTGAAAAGTGGGAATATGGAAGGTCTTCGTGATTCCTTCAGCTAACATGTCGGCAAGAATGTTACCATCCCTGTTGACAATTGTCCTTATGTTCGGTTGGTATGACTGTCGACAAGCTATGACTAGCTCAAGGGCCATGAGGGATGGAGGGAAGCCTGCGGCCTTTGCGATTCCACTTTGTCTGATCAACCTCGCATTCTTGGTCATTGGATTGACCCTGACCCTTCATGTAAACTCATCAATATCGACATGACCGATATTGGTGTTGGTGATTTCCTTCCAATCCATGGTAAATTTTGAGTGCAAAAGCTCCACCTGGAACTGGTATTTCATTTGGTCCTTATCCTCTTTTCCTCGAGGAGTCTTTCCCGACTTCTTTCCTTTGTCCTTTTCCACAACTGCCCCTAAAGGTCCTGCACTTGATTCCATATATTCTCCAAGCAAAGGCGCAGTCAGTGCAATTGATCATGAAAGCATTCATGTTAGTTAAAATCCCATGCAATCAGCTTAAAGTAAATTATCGTTAATAAAATGATACTTCTATCTCCCAACGATATTAGTCTTTTGATTGAGGGCTTTGGGACAGTCCAGGCCCGAAGGGCCGGACATCCCTGGCAGGAATGTCGTTTTGGAAAGGCAACCGGGCCGGAGCGATCCGAGAGATCTTTCCTAATTGAACTTTGATGGTTGAAAAGGGTCACAACAAAGAGGGTTGAATTTAAGCACGTGGGTCGAGATCAGATTTCAAATTTGAGCTCATTTGGATCGATTTAGGAGCATCCAAAGGTACAAGGCCAGAAAGTCATCCAGAGATGGCTGTTTGGAACGTCTGAGCAGAGACAGAGTTTTGGGAGAGGAACCCCGAGGTCCGAGACTCGACAGGTCCAAGGGCGGCCAACAGTTTTACAATTTTCAAGTGATCGGGTCCAAGTGGCTGGGATGTCGAGATGCTTTCACCGTCCGAGATGACGATCATTGAACGAAGGTCCGGAGGGGGCGGCTCAGCAGACCGGACCCTACTCCTTAGTTGGATGCTAGATTTTCACTGCAAGTTTCACGGCGATCGGGAAGGCGGAGCTCGAAGCTTGGAAGGGCGGGCAAGATTTTCCATTTTTCAACGGCGGAGACGGGACGAACTCCCGGATGGTAGAGCCCAGCACGGTCGAGGACCTTCAGAGTTCAATGCAGGGTCCCCAGCGGTGAAAGGAAGCCTGGGGCCTAGGAGGCGGAAGGATGCCAGGCATTTTCCATTCACAACGGCAAAGACCACGTGGAATCCCGGGGGAAAAAGTCCGAAGATCGAGACCCGGGGAGCTGGAGGGCGCTTGGTTAAAGTCAAGATCCGACGGCGATTTTCCAGGTGGGACCTGAGGATCGGGTGAACGGGACCCTTTTGCCATCAAAGAACGGAAAGAGAGGAGCGGAATCTCAGACGCGGAAGCCCGAAGGCCCGGGCTCGGGAGGTCAAAACGGAGGTCGCCTCCAAAACTAGAGTACAGGATGCCAGATAGTAAGCCGCCGACGGAAGTCCGGGGTTTCGGACCCGGGGGATGAAGGAGCCATTTTGAAAATTTTGGTTATTTTGTTAAGTCCTGACCGGCGACAGGAGTGTCCAGGCCCGAATGAGGTGAATGCCCCTGCGTGAAGAACACCCGCATGGCGGACGAGCTCCAAATCGAGTGTAAGGGCGTTTTCAAAGGTTTCTCGAGTTTTGAGGATGTGGGTTTTGTTCATTATGTCATGTTTCATCATTCACATGTCCTTTTGATCGTTATTGTTCATTTTGAGCTTTAAAAATCATGAAAACATTGCTTGGGAGGGCGGATGAAAACCTACCTTGAACACGCGATGCGGCAAGGTATGAAATCGACTATCGGTCAGCAAGTGACGTCAACGGGTGTGAGCGTGAAGATCTTGAAGATGGAGGACTCCTCTTTAGGAAGGTTTGACCTCTCTCTGCAACACTGACAAGTGAGAATGACAGGTTTGGGAAAGATATTTATACCCCCACCGCCATTAATGGATGCATTAAATGAAAGTACGACAGACATATGGGTTGGTGGATTTGAATTCGCGGACGGCGACGGGAGATCTGGGGTCTTGCGGCCGGGAGGACGCAGGGCGGCAACCGTTTGAAAAGTTCAGCTCGGAAATCACCGGTGGCAAAGGGGAGGTCGGGGCCCGGAGAGCAGAGCTTCACCAGAGGTCCGCCTCAGCAACGGTGAGACCCCCACGAAACCCCGGAAGCGGAAGTCCGTGGTCTGGGCCCGGAAGGTCTGAAAGCAACCAAAACTTCACAAACTTCCATCAGATGGAGAACAAGGGTCTGGGTTCTGAGTCTCAAGAAGACGTAACCCATTCGCCGTCAGGAACGGCAGACACAACAGGGAAACCCGAAGGGGCGGGCCCAGCCGGGCCCAAGGCTGCTTGAAGAGGCAAACTACCAGGGAGACCCCGCAAGGTGCCCCAACTTGACAAAATTAAAAGGGAGAAGTATGGTCGACTCATGATGAGACTTAAAATGTACGCTGACCACCTGGGACACCAAAATGGGGCATGCAAAATGAGGCAACGACAAAAATGACCCGACAAGGCGAAAGAAAAAGAGGGTCCTCGTTCTGAACGGGGCATGTGTGCTGAGGGCACAACACCTACTCCATTAGAACACCATAAGGGATAGTATTCTTGAGGGTGTAAGGGATACAAATGAAGTTCTATTGAATTATTACTCTCAATGATAGTGCATGCCATCACATGACAGTGGCAACCATTACTTTCACACATGACAACCTAGAAATCTAACAGTCATCTTGGACTATTTCATTTGATCACAAAGCCTATAAGAAGTGAATTTTAATAAATGAATAGTGGCTTAAAGCCAAGATGCAATATTATTTATATTGGTTAGGGAAATCTATAAGAGTCATGAGATATATGAATATAAAGGATGGGAGGCTAATCTTCATAGTTGTTATATCTTGCTTAAAGAATAAACCATTCATCATGCCACGAGTATAAAGTTCCCTCAAGAGAGAAGGCATGTACAAATTATGTAGGGAATAGTATCATTGGTTTGAATCTCAACAAAGGCATAAAACTAGTGATAAAGTAGTCACCACAAAGATGATATATTTTTAGAAAATGCATACTTAGATGCAACCATGCAATCAAGATACAAAGATAGCAGTGTATGCAGTTGCTTGATAGGATGGCAGTAGAACAGTCATTTGTTTCTTACAAATGGAAATGAATGCAAATTAATTATCAATCCTAGAGATTATGGAACAACAAAAGAAGATATCCTCACATGATGAAATATGAGGACAACATAGAGAGCGACATTTCATGACAAAGATAGCTCTTGTTCAGTAGAGGACTGTTGATCACAATCTCCAATGATAGATGCAAGAAAGCAAATGAATAGTAAGTTGTAGGAGAAGATGAATATAGGCCTTGGTAAGTTGAAAAAGCATAATAATACTTGGAAAGAACCAAGGACATATAGGTGCATTGTGAGAAGATTGGTGGCAATTCATAATGTTAGAGCTATGAACACATTATGCATAGTTGAGACTGGAACTCCCACTATGAATAGATTTTTGATGGCTCATCATCTTGATTATTGGAGCATATTGAATGAATGATGGTATTCTTATTGTGTATTTCCTTGATGGATCTATTTCTCAGCCCATAAGGAATACAAAGGGACAATAACCTGAAGGAATGCACATAAAAGGAGGTCAATAGTATATGGGGAATGAGACTTACAATTGCTTATCTTTTCTCTTTTCATAGAATTTATCCTACAGTTCAAGATTATAGATCAACCATTTTTCAAGAGGATAAAGGTAAAAACATTGATCAGAATGTACATTCAAAGGGTCAACCAATAGGAGAATCAAGATAATTTGCAGTAGTCATGTGACAATGTTAACAATAATTTTCATGCTATTGCAATCCAGAGAAAAAAAATACAAAGATGCTTTCAAAAGCCCTTGATTGCAAAAATGATAATGAGCTCTTGTTAGAGACTTGTAAAAATGAAACCCTCTTTTTATACAGAAATGCAGGTCGAGCCATGGCTATTTTCAAGAGGAAAAAAAAATGTATAGAAGAGCATAAGCAATGGAAGGCACGAGTTTTATAACCCAACAATAAGTTTTGATACATGTGCAGTAACATATGGCCACAACCATTTCAAGAGATAATAAATGAAGTCTATAGGAGGAGAACACATCTTTTTCATAATACACAAACCCACTTTGGATTTGCTTAATAAATCACAACTATAGAAGAAAGAGAGAGGTTCTAGCTCTCAACAAGCTTTAGAAAAGTGAAATGCAAAACATATAGTCGCAACCTAAAGAAATGGAACCAGGGTTTCTTTTCAGGAAAAGCAAACAATCCTCAAGTAAATGGATGGAAAATTTTGAGAAAGTAAAAAGTATGAAAATGAATTCATTTCTTTTTACAAATATGGCTCGATTCGAGCATCTTTTTCTTCAAAAAATGAAACTAAATGACATAAAAATTCTTACCCAAGCATGAGAAGCCATTGTTCATCAGAAATTGTGAAGAAAGTGCCTCTGTAATGTCAAAATCTGCCATGAATCACCTTTAGAAAGCTTTGTTGAAAACCTAGGTCAGTTCGGCTGGGAGGAAGTCTCCAGAAGTCATGGTAAAAATAAAATGCTCTTCCTTTCTATTGTGTTGGTTTTGTTGTTATGGTTTCAAAACCCTAATGAATGTCAACAAACAACTAAGGCTTTTTCCCTTTTTATTCTATTTTTGGAACAAATTAATATCCCTGTGGGCTAAGATTTCTAAGTCTTATGCCTTGTGTTATATTATCATGTATATGTTATGCATCAGACTCTTGAAGACTTAGCTTCTTTATATTGTAACCTCCCTTATGATGAAGTCATGTTTTTTTAAAAAAAAAATTGCATTGTTTTTGAAAAATGTAAAGCATTTACTTAAGTCATAATTTATAAATCACTTAAGTTTAAATGCTATTTTTAATGAAAAATCAAGTGCATTGAGCTTTCAACACGTGGCAAAGGGAGATATGAATATAAATGTAATAATATTTTTGCAAGCATCTAGGGGGAGTTAGAGGAAGTTTGAAAACATATAGAGAGCATGTAGGGGCTTTTATTCACTTTGTTAGAGGTCATGAGAGAATATAGGAGGTGGTTTTGCATGCCTAGATGCTTGGTACTGTCAAAATTACCCTTTTTCACACATGGGAGATCATTTGGAGGGAATCTAGTTGCTAGATTTTAGGCTTTTTGGGGGCATCCGACCTGAGGTAGTTTCTAGTTCCTATTTTGATGCAACTACTTGGGAATTGATGATATATTCATTCATTTGACTCTTTTGTAGTTCAGTTCTTCTTTATGCAATTTTTGGACTTAGTGACTTTTCAGTGCTTTGTCATATTTTGTCATATTTTTTTAGCTCACATTTTGGAAATGAATAATGGAGGAGACCTTGAATATAACTGATTCTGGAGTTATTCCTTCTTTTTTCTTGCTTCATTGTGTGCATTCAAATGATTTGATCAAGCTATTTGTGAGGTATTGTTATTTCCTTATATCTTTGTCTCATGGTCAACACCTTTATGCAAGAGTTTGTTTATGCAGGTCATAATCTGTGTCAAGTTTTGTTAATGGATTATAGCTGTGAAGTCACCTTCCTTCTAGAAATCTCAACATCAAGACCTTGTTATAAAATACTTATGCAAAGGCATACAAGAATGAGTTGTGCAAGTTTATTTTCAGTTATTTTAAGCAAGTGTTGATTGTATGAGTTTATGTCCAAGTTCAATTTGGTGTATCACCTCTTTAGTCTTTTTGTTCATTTTCAATTTCTCAGTTATGCATATTTCTCTCCCCTTTTCCCTGTCAAAATAGTAGAGTAAGTTAGTTTTTAGGTGATAATCAACTAGGAATCCAACCTTCTATGGAGGTTTGGTCTCGTTTGAGGTACCCACACCTTGGGATCATTCCAATGTTTTCATTGGATTGTTGAATTTCAAATTCAACAGGGTTCAAATCTAGGAGATAGTTTTGGAACATCCGGTGGGACTATCGAATCAAGACAGTCTTGAATTTTTTTTTTGCTAGTTTTGATGTGTAACCAGTGAAATTTCAAAGCTTTTTAATGGTTAATTTTGCATGTCTAGCGACTTTGAGTCTGATGGTTAGCAAAAGCCAGTGCAAAACAACATATGAAAAGAATACAAAAAAGAAGTAGCATTATCCATTTTGAATATTTACAATTGTTACCACCTAGGAGGAGTGGATGAACTGTAAAAGGAACTCCTATTTCCTCCAAAAGAGTTTAGTATACACCTCCTATTTTGAAACCAGTAGTTGTGTCAAGTGTTTATGTCTCTTTAGTTGTTGTACCTATTGTTCCAGCTTAGGTCACACCTCCAATTGCACAAATGGCTAGGAATCAGCCTTTAGTTCCACTTAATGGAGGTAGTCCTTTAAATCTTGCACAACATGATGACATACCTATGGTTGCTTTGAAAAGTTTACCTTTTTTCACAGGGGAGTATCAAACTACTCCCATTAAGCACATTAGAGATGTACCTTCATTATGTGGAGTCCACGACATTACTTAGTAAAATGTTGTAGTAACACTTCTTGTTACTTCATTTAAAGGAAAGGATTCATAATGTTTCAGAGGCTTGGAAGTTGATTCTATTACAACATGGGATAAATTGAGAGATAAGTTGCATAAGCAGTTTCAAGATAAGTTTGATCACCTGTCACTAGTTGAATAGTTGACAACAATCAATAGAGCTCCCAAGAAGCAGATGACAAACTTTAATTATCATTTCCAGAAAACATGGTAAAAAATTCTTGACATGGTAAGTCCTTCTCTGGAATATGCTTTTCTATATTATTTGAGGGCTCTTAATAGTGACATTTCTCTCATGATACAATCTATGGGGGGTGTCTCTTTACCAAATGCTTATGAAATAGCAATTAGAGTAGAAAATAGTCTAATTTAAGTTGGTAAGATAGTAGCTAGACCCCCAATGCCAATTTTCCTAGAAATCCAATCTTCAATGCCTCTGCAAATACCACCCTTTGCTCCTTTACCTACTATTCTAGCACTACTAGCTTCTGTTAGCCAAGAAATGACTATCCCAAGACCATCTTAGGAGTTGCAAGAGATTAAAAATAGCTAGAAAAGGATTGAAATTTTACTTCACACATTTAGTAATGAGTTGGTTAGCATTAAGAAGCAACAGTTTCAGGGTTTTAAGCCCTATCAACCTAAAAACCAAGGGAAAAATCAAAACTATCAAGCTAATAGATAGCCATTTCAAGGAAATCAGCAAGGAGTAAGACATAATGTGAATCCAGGCCTTTTTAGCCATATAATCCTGCTCCAAGTAGTGCAACTAGGGATCTTGTTCCTGTACAAAATAACCTTGCAACGGTCTATGAGTGGTGCTTTTCATGCAATCAACCCCATAATCAAGTTACATGTTTGAATGAGGTCATTATTTAGGCTTTGATGGTGTAGAATGTTTCAAATGTGCAAATCATATCCAATGATGAATCACCACAACAACTGAATCATTGTCTAGATCATACAACTCTCCTAAATTGGCAAGGAGAGGAATTTTGTGGTTTGAATGGAGATGATTCTCCAGTTCCAGCTAATGTGAGAGACAAAAATGAGGGCTTTTGAGATTGAATAGTAAAAAAACAAAGGGAAAGAAGTTGCTAGCCCATCTACATCTCAAGTGCCACACATATTACAGAGAAATCCAAAAGATGCTGCCAAAGAACAAAATGGGAGCCATCCTCAATTAGCTCATTTGCAAGTTGATCTTGCTATTGTGAGGACTCAACATAAGGTAAATACTACTACACCTTACAATATTATTCAAAGTATGAATAAAATGAATGTATTAATGTCTATGTGGGATTCTTTATCCATCCCAAGCCAAAAAGACTTATTACAGTTTGCTATATCTAATGTGAATGTTTCAAATGATACACCAATAGGTCAACTTAAAGCTATTTTTACAAATACACCTCAAGAAAACAATAGAAAATTAGGTAAATATGTCAAGCCCCCTCCATTTTATGTCTTTGCTAGTAGGGGATAAGTTGGTCCATAATTGCATGGTGTATAGTGGGGCAAGTAGTTCTGTTATGCCCAAATAGATTGTTAACAAGTTGGAACTAAAATATCAACCCATTAAGAAAGGAGTGATCCAATGAAATGGGTCACCTGTTAATACCATAGGTGTCATTAAGGACTTAATCCTTTCACTTCATGCTTGTCCAAACTTTTCCATTCCCCAAGATATATTTTTTATTGACTTGCTAGCTTATTTTGCATTATACTTTTAAGAGATTTTAATGCCAAGATAGGGGGTTATTTGTCCTTAGATTGGTCCCACATGCTATTTAGGACTAGATATGGGACAAAAGTGACTATAAAATCTAAGTCACTTGCTAAATATCACATTGAACCTTATATACAAAGTGTTGTTAATGCAAACTGTGTTGTTCTTGAGGATAGTTAGCTTGTTGTTGCTCAAGAATTGCAAACTGAAAGTGTACCAAATATACTCTTAAATGAGTGGGAAGTAGAAAATGTTGAAGATAATCCAAATGATAATACTAAAGAGGCAGGTTTGGGAGTATATGTGTTACATGAACCTAAAATAGTGATGCCAAACCTCAAAAAGAAGGAAGAACAACAACTAGGACAACAAGATGAGGTGTGGAAGATGTACTTTGATGGCTCTAGAAGCAGGAATGGAGTTGGTGGGGGGGAAATGCTTGTGTCCCCACAAGGTGACAAGTATTATTCTAATTTCATTTTTTTTTTTCATGTTCTCACAATATTGCCGAATATGAAGGTCTTATTCAGGGATTGTAATGGGCAAGGAAAAGAAAGATAAGCTACCTTTAGGTGTTTGGAGATAGTGAATTTATAGTAAATAAGGTAAGGGGCTTGAATGTGACTAGAAATGATGTGCTTAAGTCTTGTAAGCATAGGGTGTGGGATATGGTAGAGAAATTCAATGCTTTTAATCTGATTTCAATTCCTAGGAATCAAAATAAGCACGTAGATAGGTTAGCTACAATAGGTGCTTAGTTTGATACACCTAATGATATTAAAAAGCAAAAAGTGCAGAAATATGTTAAGGTTGTTGTAAGGCATTCTATTCTTGATAATAACATTGGCAAGTATTCGAGAGTGATGAGCAGGTGTTGAGCTTTCTCCTTGAAGAAGATGAGTTTTCAGTAGTAAATTAGTAGAAACTTAATCAACAATATGATGATCAAATCATTCAGTTGAGAACTAACAAGCTTCCCAGGGATCTAGTCACCTTAGAATCTATCTTAAAAACTGATGATTAGCTCAAAAAGAGCAACACCAACATGCAGGTCAAGGAAGAACATTATGAAGAGCTTGACATATTTAAAGGTAAGCTTCTTAAAATTGGAAAAAATTGGTCACAAGCAGATAGGCAAGCTTTTGTTGCTCTTTGTTAAGAATTTCAAGATGTTTTTCCATGGGAATACTCAGATTTAAAGGATTTGATCCCCAAATTTTCCAACATACCATAGAATTAGAGCCAAATGCAAAGCCTGTCAGGAAGAAACAGAGGCCTTTAAATCCAAAACTTGAGCCCCTTATGATAAAGGAATCGACCAAGCTAATTGAAGGAGACAATATTTTCCCAATCAAGCATACTTCGTGGGTCTCTAACCTTGTACCAGTTAGGAAGAAAAATGGAGAAATTAGGCTCTATGTAGACTTTAGAGACCTTAATAGAGCCTCATTGAAATATCATTATTGGTTTCCCTCTATGGAGAAAATCCTTCAAGTAGTTCCTAGTTCAGAGAGATTTTCCTTGCTTGATGGTTATTCTAGTTATAACTAGGTATTGGTCAAAGAAGAGGAACAATACAAGACTAATTTTACCACAAAGTGGGGCACTATGGCCTATAAAAGAATTCCATTTGGTTTATCTAATGTTGGTGCCACCTTCCAGAGGGCCATGGATATGACATTTCAGGGGATGATTCATAAATTGGTGCTTATATATCTTGATGACATAACAGTTTTTTCTAAAAATGCAGATGAGCATTTTTCTCATCTAAGACAAGTGTTTTAGAGGATGAGGGAGTTTGGTATATCCCTTAACCCCAAGAAGTACATTTTTTTTGTTCACAAAGGAAATCTATTAGGAAACATAGTGTCAAAATAGGGTATCACCATCGATCCTAAAAGAGTGAAAGCAATCTTAGAGTTGTCTTTACCCAATCACAAAAAGGGGATGCAAAGCTTTCTTGGAAGAATAATTTTTTTAAAAAGGTTTATTTCAGATGTTGCAAATATTTTGAGGCCACTAACTACCATGTTGAATAAAAATGCAAGTTTCAGCTAGACCAGAGAGGGAAAGCACAGTTTTGAAGCCATTAAGAAGGCCTTATCAACAACTCCTACTCTGGTAAATCCAAAAAATTTAAAGGAATTTATTTTGTATGCTTTTGGTAGCATAGATTCCATTTTTTTAATGCTATTGGGTGATCCCATAATAGTGGTTTACAATTTTTGGCCAAACTGGACACTGAAATTATTATTTTTAACTAAATCCTCACATTCGGGCACCTATAGCGGCTAAACTGTGAGGAATTTGAAGATGGTGCAAACTAGAGTCTCATCAAATTTTGTCTGTAGATTATAAAAATATTTTTTTCAAAATTTTTGGAATCAAATTGTACTTCTTTTTCCATCTCCCACAATTTTTTTTTTTTTTTGAAAACAACATTTTCAAAAGTGGCCTTTACATTATGTAACATAACTTTTTTCTATGAAGGAAAAATTCTAATTTTTCAAATTTAGATTTGTAACTCTGATATCTAGTGCTTCCACTTGGTTAATAATTTTTTATTGAATATTTTTCCTTTAATCAAGTTTCAAAGTCAAACTTACAATTCGGACCGCATGTGACCGTGCTATTGTAACTTTTTGTATATGTCAAAATTTTATTTTATTTTTTGTTGGATCAAGGACTTCAATATCTAGTGCACTCAATTTTTTTTTTGATAATCTTCTATTTTTACATGTGAAGAACAAAGAAATTTATTTTCGATGAAAACCTATGTTTAATAAAACTTAAAAAATAAATACATAACAAAACCAAAACATATTAAAATTATATTCATTGGATAGCTTGTTCTGAGGAATACCATAATCATTTGAAATAAATTTTAAATGAATTCATTTGATCCCCCAAAAGCTAAATGAAAAGTGATTTTTTATCAGCATTTTGATAGGTGTAAAGGAGACACATTTATAGGTATGGTTTAAAACTAGCGAGGTTCTATCCAAGGGGGTTTGATCTAAGGTGATTTGATCAAACCCTCTTCAATTGGAATCCTTACAATGGAACTTTTTAAGGCTTAAATCATTATATTTTCTAAAAATATGTGATTTTAGATAAAATCCGTTCGTCTCAGGAATTGTAAACCACTATTATGACAGCACCTTATTACAACAAAATAATGATGGTTTAGAATAACCAATTGCCTTTTTTAGTCAGGGTTTAGAGGATTATGAACAGAGGTATACCTTTGTGGAGAAGCATGTACTTGCTATTATCAGAAGTCTAAAAAATTTAAACCTTTGATTTATAACAATAAGATACATCTAATGGTTGCTCACCCTAGTGTGAAGGAGTTTATGTTAAGTAGGGACCTAAATGAAAAGAGGGCTAGCTAGATTACAAAGGTTATGGAATATGATATAGACATAAAGGTGACCAAGCTTGTAAGGGGTAAAGGGCTATGTGAACATCTAGCTACAGGGTCTGAAAATGAGGAAAGGATAGAAGCAAAGATTTTTTTGGTCACTAATGATGAGCTTCAGAATGTTGCACCTACATTGGGTACATGATATGACTCATTTCTTGCAAAATGGTGAGTCTACACCAGGTTTCGATAAGGCTAAGAGGAGATATTTTAGATTGTAGTCTATTCCTTATGTGCTAGTTGATAATTTTCTTTTCAGAAAAGACCTTAATGGTGTACTATTAAGATGCATTGATCATGATTAGGTAGATTAAGTACTTCATGAGCTCCATGATGGAAATCTTGGGGGTCATTTTTTCTGAAGAACAATTGCATGGAATATAATGAGAGATAGATACTATTGGCCAAGCTTGTTTAAGGATGCCCATGCATGGGCAAGAAAATGTGCAAAATGTGTCATTTTTGTAGGCAAAGAGAGGCTGCCATCTTTACCTCTGCATCCAATTCAAGTGGAACAACCTTTCATGAGATGGGGCATTGATTTCATAGGTTCCATCAACCCACCTTCTAGTGCAGGACATAGGTGGGTACTTACAACAACTGATTATTTTACAAGATGGACTGAAGCATTGGCTCTGAAAGAAGCCAATGAAAATATTGTTTTAAACTTTTATGATGATATAGTAACCATGTTTGGAGTACCCAAATCAATTGTTTCAGATAATGCTTTAGAATTTTTTGGATTAAAAGTGATTGGGCTGTCAGGAATGACATTTATTTGAATACATCATCAAACTATTACCCTCGGGGTAATGGTTTAGCAAAATCAACAAACAAAAACCTGATAAGAATTATCAAAAGAATCATGGAGGATAATCAGAGAACATGGTACACCAAGTTGAAATATTCCTTATGGGAAGTTAGAATAACTCCCAAAAGGTCTATTGGGAACTCCCCATATGTGTTGGTTTATTGTAAAGAGGAAAGATTCTCGTTATGAGTGGAACTTCCAGCTCTTGATATTATAAATCAGCTAGAAATGTTAGAGGAGTAGGACCCAATGACAATTAGGTATACTCAACTCATGGAGCTAGAAGAGACAAGAGATAAGGGAATGAAGTCCTTGGAATATCATTAGCTCCAAAAAAAGAGAGTCTTTGATAAGAAAACAACACCCATGGTATTCAGAGACGGTGATGTTGTACTCAAATGGGATGAATTGAAAAGTAGGCTAGGAAAGCACACTAAGTTTGATAACTTCTGGAGTGGCCTATTTCTTATTAAAAAATGTAAGGAGCACAATGCATTCCAGTTATCAAAGATGGATGGAGAAATTATACCTATCCCAATCAATGGGATACACCTCAAACATTGTTTTGGGGTTTGATCTGCTTTGTTGTGCTAGATTAGGAGTTTTTTTTTCAATAAGTGCTACTGCACCATAGTTTAGATGCAAGTTTTCAATTTCCCTAAGTGTCATTCAACACAGTTAGGTAGTTTTCCTTTTGAAGTTTTCGTTTATGAATAAGTTTCCAAAGTGTTTTGCACTAATCTTGTGAGTTAAAATGGTGTAATGGACTATTTTAAAGTTGTGTCAACTTTTAGATGACTCAATGCCTAATGGATAAGCTTCAGGAAATTGGTCAGGATGTTTATCAGACAAACATATAGCAGATGTTGCCAAAAATGTTACCTATTTTAGCTACTAGCTGAAATAGGTAGAGTTGTTATGTTTTACAAGTGAAAATAAGGTACATTTTATTTCTAATATGTCACATTCATGTGCATAAAAGGAAAATCAAAAGATTACAAATATGTTACTACATTGAATTATGCAAATGCATATAACATAGGAGAAAATGCACAATATTTTCAAAATTGTAACCTTCATTGATAATGTAAATGGATAGTGTCTCACACAAGGCATGAGACTAACTGTTTTAATGCAAATAAAAGAAAAACTATACATTTGCAGATAAAAGAAATGCACATATAAAGACATGGGACCCATCATTTCCTGAATGACGAATCCCAGTTGTCTGTCCTACATCAAATTCATTCCTTAACATTTGTCTAGTCTCCAGTTGTTGCTCCTTGCTGCTCCTTGTTGCTCCTTGCATAATACTAATGTCCAAGAAAATAAAGAGCATAATCAAACACATCCATCATATGCTCAGTTTTTATCTAACATGTTTTCTTCTTGTGCAGGTATAGGTGAAATCATTGTTGCTTTTTTGATTCATCTTATTAAAGCATGTGGGATAAAATATAGCTCCCACAAGGACCGAGCCCAACATGCTTCCCTCTTGTGAATTAAGAGGGATGCAAGTGTAAATCCATCTTATGTTGTCCTCATTGAACAAGTACACATTACTCATGATAGTGGGATAGTTGGTCACTATTTTAAATAACATATGCCTGCTCCATTAGAACACCATAAGGGACAATATTTTTGAGGGTGCAAGGGATACAAATGATGTTTTGTTGAAGTATTACTCTCAGTGATAGTGCATGCCATCACATGAAAGTGGCAGCCATTACTTGCACCCATGATAGCCTAGAAAGGTAACTATCATCTTGGAGTATTTCATTTGATCACAAATCCTATAAGAAGTGACTTTTAATAAATGAATAGTGGATTAGAGACAAGATGCAATCTTCTCTATAATGGTTAGGGAAATTTATAAGAGTCATGAGATATATGAATATAAAGGATGGAAGGATTATCTTCATAGTTCTTATAGCTTGCTTGAAGAATAAACCAATCATCATGTCACCATTATAAAGTTCCCTCAAGAGAGCAAGCCTATACAAAGTATGTAGGAAACAATATCATTGGTTTGAATCTAAACAAAGGAAAATAACTAGTGATAAAGTAGTTGGCACAAAGATAATAGAGTTTTAGAAAATGCATACTTAGATGCAACCATGCAATCAAGATACAAAGATAGCAGTGCATTCAGATGCTTGATAGGATGGTAGTAGAATAGTCATTTGTTTCTTACATTTGGTATTTAATGCACATTAATTATCAGTCCTAGAGATTATGGAACAATACAAGAAGATACCCTCACATGAAGAAATATGAGGACGACATACAGAGTGATATGTCATGACAAAGATAGCTCTTGTTCAGTAGAGGACTGTTGATCACAATCTCCAATGATAGATGCAAGTTGTAGGAGAAGATGAATATAGGCCTTGGTAAGTTGAAAAATCATAATAATAATTGACAAGAACCAAAAAGGACAGACAAGTGCATTGTGAGAAGATTTGTGGCAATTCAAAATGTTAGAGCTATGAATAAATTATGCACAGTTGAGACTCAAACTCCCACTATGAATAGATTGTTTATTGTTCATCATCTTGATTATTGGATCATCTTGAATGGATGATGGTATTCTTATTGTGTATGTCCTTGATGGATCTATTTCTCAGCCCATAAGGAAGACAAAGGGATAGTAATCTAAAGGAATGCACATAAAAGGAGGTCAAGATCATATGGAGAATGAGACTTATAATTTTTTATCTTTCCTCTTTTCATAGAATTTATCCCACTATTCAAGATCACATATCAATAATTTTTCAAGAGGATAAAGGTAAAAAAATTGATTAGAATGTACAGTCAAAGGGGTTACCAACAGGAGAATCAAGATAATTCGTAGCAGTCATGTGACAGTGTTAACAATAATTATCATGCTATCGTGAACCAAAGAAAAAAAATACAGAGATGCTTTCAAAAGCCCTTGATTGCAAAAGTGATAATGATCGCTTGTCAGAAACTTGTAAAAATGAAACCCTCTTTTTATACAGAAATTCAAGTCGATCCATGACTATTTTCAAGAGGAAAAAAAAAATGTATAGAAGAGCATAATTAATGGAAGGCACAGGTTTTATAACCCAACAATAATTTTTGATACCTGTGCAGTAACATATGGCCACAACCATTTCAGGAGAAAATAAATGAAGTCTATAGGAGGTGAACACATCTTTTTCATAATACACAAACCCACTTGGGATTTTCTAAATAAATCACAACTTCATAAGAAAGAGAGAGGTTCGAGCTTTCAACAAGCTTTAGAAAAGTGAAATGCGGAACATATGGCCACTGCCTAAAGAAATGGAACTAGGGTTTCTTTTCAGGAAAATCAAGCAAACCTCAAGTAAATGCATGGAAAATGTAGAGAAAGTACATAGTATGAAAATGTATTCATTTTTTTCTGCAAAGATGGCTTGATTAGAGAATCTTTTTCTTCAAAAAATGAAACAAAATGACATAAAAATGCTTACCCAACCATGAGAAGTCATTGTTCATCAGAAATTGTGAAGAAATTTCCTATGTAATGTCAAAATGCACCATGAATCACCTTCAGAAAGCTCTAATAAAAACCTAGGTCGGCATGGCTAGGAGGAAGTCTCCAGAAGTCATGGTAAAAATAAAATGCTTTTCCTTTCTTTTGCATTGGTTTTGTTCTTAGGGTTTCAAAACCCTAATGAATGCCGACAAACAACTAAGGCTTTTTCCCTTTGTATTTCATTTTTGCAACAAGTTAATATCCCTGTGGGATAAGATTTCTAATTCTTATGCCTTGTGTTATATTATCATATATATGTTACACATCAGACTCTTGAAGACTTAGCTTCTTTACATTGTAATCTCTCTTATGGCCAAGTCATGTTTTTTGTATTTTTTTTAAAATTTTGCATTCTTTTTGAAAAATGTAAAGCATTTACTTAAGTGATAATTTATAAATCACTTAAGTTTAAATGTTATTTTTAATGCAAAATAAAGTGCATTGAGCTTTCAACGCATGACAAAGGGAGATATGAATATAAATGTAATAATTCTTTTGCATGCATCTAGAGGGAGTTAGAGGAAGTTTGCAAACATATGGAGAGCATGTATGGGATTTTATTCACTTTGTTGGAGGTTATGAGAGAATATAGGAGGTGGTTTTGCATGCCTAGATGCTTGGTGTCATGACCCCTATTTTTATTGTTCGTATTTTACAATGTTTTATTAAATTGATTTATAATGAAATAAAAGTACAAATGAATAAAAGAATTAATTATATTTTAATTAGAGAATTTATTTTACAAATAAATGATAATGAGTTGTTATTTTGAATAATTATTTTTAATTGCAATTAAATTTTACCTCTTTGCTAACTATTTTGAATAAATATTTAAATTGCAAATAAAAGATATTTCGCTATTATTTACTCAAAATAGATATTCAAATTTTCAATTAAAAAATGGTATTTTTATTAATAATTGAGGATAAATATTGTGAATGGAAAATAAACTTTATTATTATTATTTTCAAGATTAGGTATTTGGAATTGGGGAGAAATCTTTAAAAGAGGAAAATCATTAATAGAAATATACAATTGTTTGCCACAAAATTTCTTGTTTTGGCTTTGCAAAATAAAAAAGATAACTAGAAGAGGGTTTCTAAAGTACAGTAAACTAAAAATGGTGGAAAGAAGAGGAGAAATTAATCTAGGGGAAAAGAGGAAAATTTATTGCAGGAGATTTTCAGCAATCTAGAACATGAAAGAGAGGAACAAGAAAGAGGAAATTCTATCAGAAAGCTTTTTCTAGGTTTTTGAATCCTCTTTCGAATGTATTTTAGTTTCAAATGCAAAGATTGATGAATTGTCTGTGCAAGTCTATAATTATTTTGGTCTATTCTTTTTATATAAATTTTATATATATTTATATAAATACATTTATATATATATATATATATATATATATATATGAAATTGTGCACTACTGCTGCAAATTTAGAATTAAATTTCAACTACTAGCCTGGAACCTACAAATTTCCCTTTTAATATGAGCATATGTTTTCCATAATACAATACTATTACATATATATATATATATAATGAATTTAAACTATTGATTCGCTTTTACTTCCATTTGAAATGTTGGAAAATATTTTGAATTGAGGGTTTGTTTGAATTTATGTATGGGAAGGATTTACAGCCCCCACCCCAGCCTTTGAGTCCCCATGTAAAAAAAATATGTTTTCATGTAAAGCCATTTTACCTCGTTTCTAAATTTACTAGATACATCATTGCCTGTAGCTAATTTTTTCTTCCAAAATCATGATCTTTTCTCTTAGCCAGTCATACATGAAAGCAAGCCATGATTGCAAAGATAATAAAGTGACTTGATAATTGGATGCCTTTTGCATTCTCTTTTAAAGCATATTTATACTTTTCCTACCAATTCTACAATATTTTGACATAATTTACTCAGTGTGTAGCAATTAAAAGGAAGCTCATCATGGATACTAATATTCTACGAGTCTCACCAGCTGTATTCACAAGTCTTTCAATGTGTTATCCCTGTAGATTTTACATGTTGCTTTCTATATAATTTGTTTCCTCTATGCGCATAACTAAATATATATATAAGTGTGAATACATGTTATGTTTAACTACAAATGAATTTGTTTATGTATATATATTGTTGTTTACAATCATCCTGGTGCTGGGAAATTTAATGATAAAATTACACACACACACACACATATATATTTGAGTATACATTTATATGAAACATGTTGAGAATTAGATCATTGTAGGATTTAAATGAGTAAATATACATCTGGCTGTAAGTGTTTACAATCATGTTGATGCTAGAAAATTTAGTGATAAAATTATATATATATATAAATGAGTGCAATTATAATATGCTCAAGAGCAAGATTAATTATGAAAAGAATAGATGTTAGAAATTTGATTTAGAATGATTAAAATTTATGTTTTAAGTGTTATAATTTTGTATTAGATTGTTTATCTTTGAACATATATATATACATATGTGTATATGTGATCAAGTTTTATTTTCCTGAAATGCATATATTTCTGAATGAAGAGGATTTCTTTTGATTATGTAAAATCTGTAATCTTTCAATTAACCATTAAAATTGGAAATGAGTTCATGGAAAAATGTAAAACTATCTTCTTGAGAATTAGATTCTCTGCAAACCAAATAGAGAAATTTGAAATTGTAACGTGTTTTCTGAAAGAATGCTTGAATTATTGAACTTTGTGTAAGTTGTGAGAACTATGCATTATATACTATTTTATCTACTTTTTTTATTCATTGAATATAATGGTATGTTAAGCTGCATCTCTTGTGTCACTTTGGAAATCAAAAATATAGTATGATTTAGGGCTTTTTCCTGACATAAAGATAGTTTTCTTTTAAATAATATAATCATTGCCCTAATATATAACTCTAATTTTATCTTTAGACAATAATTACCTACTTCTCCTTATGTCCTATTAATAATGTTTCACCTGTCATTTGAATCTTGAAAGTTTATCTATGTCAATGTTACCAACAATTTTAGATAATTAAGGCATCCAACAATATTAGTAACTATAAATATAAATTGCATTATTAAATGGACATATGTTAGTATATATATATATATATATATATGAAGTGGATACTTACATTTTCCTTTGAGATAAAGGTGGAATCATGTAGTTACCTAAGGACCCTTGAATATCTATTTGTATGAAGGGAGAGTTATATCACATTTGAGATCAATGATTTCTTTTCTTTCTTTTCATTTACTTAATGTAGCCATTTGATGAATTTCATAACTATAGACTAGAACATGATGAAGGTAAGATGTCGGTAACCTATGATAGTATCTTTTTATCATCTATTTGCAACTCGTGTCATTTTTAAGTGTAGGGACTAAGTTTACTTATAAGAACCTATACTCATATATTTTCACTAGCTTATATTTGTATCCTCATACATACATGAGCTATACCTTCTTAACTCTTTTATAGTATTATTCTCTTATTGTTAAAATCTCTATAAATCAATGAGTTTAGAAGTAAATATTCTTGTTATAATGGCATAGGCATGTGTGCATTGAGCAGTGCTAGGATTAATTTCCTAAAGCTTTATGTGATTGATTTATGGATTTCAGTGTACTTGTGTGATATTTGAGAGGTCATTAGAGGTAAAATTGTCTTATTAGCAAATACTTGGGAGCAATTCATGATAGTGTTGGCATCACCTTAATCTCATATGCAAGGATGATGCATTGGTGAAAATTGAAAATGTTTCTTGAAGATTTATGTGAGTTGTATAAGAACTTCAATATGTCCTTTGTTAAGTGCGATATACGATATCCAGAATTGTGTAATGAATGTCAATGTGACAGTATGATCATTTCCAGTGAGACATCTTGTATCCATTGAGAATTTGTAGCCAGTAAGGTGCTTTTACGAGTGGTTTTTCATCCCTATGAGGGTTTTCCTCTCATGAAATCTCTATGCTATGGATTCTTTGTGAATGCATTTATGATCTTTCTATTTCCTTAATTTGCATTACAATATTTGAATTTGCATGTATTTATGAGATGATAACTCATGTGTAAGCATACATGGCTAAATCTAATGAAGGCACTGCCTTGTCTTAATATACTTTGATCCATTGATGTATGTTATTCCATTTGAATTTAGTGATGAAAATAATTTAATTATTCTGCTTGTTCCACACATTTTTATGATAATTTTATTCTATTAAATTATTAGTAAGTGAAATTTTTTGGACCTTACATTTTGTTATCAGAGCACTTAGGTTCAACACTCAGGCCTCCAGTCTTCTATGTTTAGGTTGCATTATAGTATATGAACTTGTTGCATTAAAAAGTGAACCCTAGTATGGGTGATTCTTTGATTGTTAATTGGAATTGATTAGTAGTTTAGACATAGTTTGATAATTCAAAGAAATCTAGAAGTGTGAGGCCTATTCACCTTAGTTGTGTTTTCATATGAATTTCTAGTAAGAGTGGTGATGACTATTTGAGATAAGCCAAGATGGATCATACACGATGGTAGTTGGAGTGAGTCAAAAAGGATAAAACATGGTGACAACCTAGGAATGATGATGTGGCAATAAAAATGAATTAATAAGAGAAATATATTGTGAAGGGAAATCTCTCTGATGACGTAAAGGATGAATGAGTTGATAAGATACAAAGGAAGAAGGAAGAACATATGTGAAGTAAATAAATTTGATGATAATGGATAAATATTGGTTGAGCCTTCTCAAAGGTAGTAAACCTAAGAAGGATGTTTTAAAGGCGAGAATGTTTGTATCAGTGCTAGGTGGCAAGTTGATTGTTGAGCAACGTCTTATTCCTCCAGGATTTGGATCTAATAGAATCCACAAGATCTTTTGAAAATGCAAGGTTCTGATGTCTTGGGAATCTTCATTGGTAATTCATGATAGAATTTGATTTGATAAATAACTTGATCTGTCTATTAGACAAGGAAGAAGTGATTGAGGTGATGAATCTTATATGCTCGATTGTTTTTAGTGAAAGTACCTGTACATATGCACTATATGAGAATGATAGTTGCAAAATAATGCACTTCCCATGCTCCGTGTGAATGACACATTTTTATGGATGATTGTATTCATATCATAGAAACAATGTTGCTTTAATTAAACTTATACTAATGTGAGTGATGCATATTTCATGTTATTGTTGTTCTTGTGCGAGTGATGCACTAGAGTAAGTTATTGATTCCTTTGTGTTGATAAAGTACTTGAGTAATGATTACTTTTCTTAATTTGTGTGTGAGATATAATTTTGACACTCATTGTGTTTATTGGACCAACTAATGATCACTCTAACTATACTACCATAATTTATGCATATTTCACCTTTTGTGTGAGCGATGCACTTGTGCGAGAGATGCACTTACCATATTTATTGTATGAAAACTTGAATGAGTAATACACATTGTATACAAGACATGTTTCATATTTGTGCAAGTGAGACACTAAAGTAAATTATGTATTCATACCTTGTGTGAGTTAGGTACCAGATGTTATGTATTCTTGTTTGTTATTCATTCTATGTGCACTTGAGCATGTTATGCACTATTATATCATCTAGTCCTTAGTCTATGGAATTTAATTTTTCTTGTTGAATGTGTTGTGTGTAATAAATTTTAAGCTTACCTTTCAGGATAGGATGCCGAATGTGGATTAATAGAGAAGGTGATCTTCTTTTCCAAGATCAACCAAATTATATAAATATGCTTTGGCCAAAGTGAGTTCTACCATTGAAATAGATGGATAATGAAATCCTAGAACTTTTATATGTTTCTCTGCCACATCCTGTATGCAAGAAATATGTTCATTCTAGTATAAGAGTGAATATAAGGCATCAGACATGCATCGAGAGTTTCCCTCCTGCCCTATTATTATTGGTTTCTACACACCTCATGTAGGGCTGGGTGTTCTTTGAGTTAGGAATAATCTCAGGGAAGTGTTATAATTCATGGTTAGGTGGAAAAAGCACCTTAACTATGCTCTTGACCTTCAGGTTACAAAAGACCACTGGATTATGGCAGATGAAGATTGATTAAATGTTGTATTTTCTTTATGTGATTTAGAAGATGGATATGTATCATTGCATGGATCATTGTATGGCTTGTTTAGTCAATTGATGCAATTCACTTCTCTTGGATGCACTCTTGTTGCATTTGTAAAAAGGTAAAGTATTATGCATGGATTATAGATTCAGATTTACTTTTTGTTGTGAAATTTAGTAACTAGTTGAATCAGTATTGAGCTCTTGATGATCTTCCTAACATATTGTATTTCGGTTTGCTATGGTAATCAATGTGAACCTTTTTTTTTAGTAAGTGATCTTATCTTTGATGTTTCTAATCATGTTGATGATCTTTTTTAACTTGTTGATCTTCTCATCTTTTATGTTATTGACCAAGATGAAGACCTTGTTGTAATTGTTTGAGACTTTTCTTTTGATAGTATTTTAATTTGCTAATCATGATAACAAGTAGTATGGGATGATTTTTTATCATCATAGAGGAAATTATTGTAACATCTCATATGAGTAGGAATGTTAACAAAATGAACATAACTATTTTCTTTCTATTGGTAAATATCTTGGAATATGGAAAAGATTTGCATAAGATATAGAAGATTGTTTGAAAGAAATGAACTAGTTGCATTCTTTTATTAGATAAGGTAAATAGAGTGAATTGATGAATCCATGATGTGCTAACGAGGTGTGCAAATGTTTGGATGCTAGCCATAGGAAATTTTGTTGTTATGAACAAATAGGTGTTTGAAGTAAATGATATCATTTTTAGGTGGGCTGCTTTTGACATTAAGGTAAAACAGAGTAAGGAGGTATGAAATTTTTCTTTTATCTTTTAGTTAAGTTGATCATCGTGATGATGATTCTTTAAGGGGGAAGGATGTCACAACCCCTATTTTTATTGTTCGTATTTTACAATGTTTTATTAAATTAATTTATAATGAAATAAAAGTGTAAAGGAATAAAAGAATTAATTATATTTTAATTAGAGAATTTATTTTGCAAATAAATGATAATGAGTTGTTATTTTGAATAATTATTTTTAATTGCAATTAAATATTACCTCTTACTAACTATTTTGAATAAATATTTAAATTGCAAATAAAAGATATTTCGTTATTATTTACCCGAAATAGATATTCAATTTTGCAATTAAAAAATGATATTTTTATTAATAGCTGAGGATAAATATTGTGCATGGAAAATAAACTTTATTATTATTTTTCAAGATTAGGTATTTGGAATTGGGGAGAAATATTTAAAAGAGGAAAATCATTAACATAAATATACAATTGTTCGCCATGAACTTTCTTGTTTTGGCTTTGCAAAAAAAAAAGATAACTGAAAAAATGGCTGCCAAAAAGAGGGTTTCTAAAGTACAGTAAACTAAAAATGGTGGAAAGAAGAGAAAAAATTAATACAGGGGCAAAGAGGAAAATTTACTGTAGGAGATTTCCAACAATCCAGAACGTGAAAGAGAGGAACAAGAAAGAGGAAATTCTATCAAAAATATTTTTCCAAGTTTTTGAATCCTCTTTCCAATGTATTTTATTTCAAATGTGAAGATTGTTGAATTGTCTATGAAAGTCTGTAATTATTTTGTTCAGTTCTTTTTATATAAATTATATATATATATATATATATATATGAAATTGTGCACTGCTGCTGCAAATTTAAAATTAAATTTCAACTACTGGCCCGAAACCTAAAAATTTTCCTTTTAATTTGAGCATATGTTTTCTAGAATATAATACTATTACATATAATAATAATAATAATAATAATAATAATATATTATTATTATTATATTAAATGAATTTAAACTGTTGATTCACTTTTACTTCCATCTGAAATGCTGGATGAATTTTTGAATTGAGGGTTTGTTTGAATTTATGTATGGGAAGGCTTTACAGCCCCCACCCCAGCCTTTGAGTCCCCATGTAAACAAAATATGTTTTCATGTAAAGCCATTTTCCCTGGTTTCTAAATTTACTAGATATAGCATTGCCTACAGCTAATATTTTTCTTCCAAAATCATGATATTTTCTCTTAGTCAGTTGTGCATGAAAGAGAGCCATGAGTGTAAGGATAGTAAAGTGAGAAATATGTTTCTTGCTAATTGGATGCCTTCCACATTCTCTTTTAAAGCATCTTTATACTTTTCCTGCCAATTCTGCAATATTTTGACATAAATTACTTAGTGTGTAGCAATTAAAAGGAAGCTCATCATGGATACTAATATTCTATGAGTCTCACCAGCTACATTCACAAGTCTTTCAATGCGTTATCACTATAGATTTTACATGTTGCTTTCTATATAATTTATTTCCTTTGTGCTCATAACTAAATATATATGTAAGTGTGAATATATGTTATGTTTAACTATAAATGAATTTTTTAATGTATATATATTGTTGTTTACAATCATGTTGATGTTGAAAATTTTAATGATAAAATTATATATATATATTTGAGTATACATTTATATGAAACATGCTGAGAATTAGATCATTGTAGAATTTAAATGAGTAAATATACATCTGGCTGTAAGTGTTTACAATCATGTTGATGCTAGAAAATTTAATGATAAAATTATATATATATTTGAGTATACATTTATATGAAACATGCTAAGAATTAGATTATTGTAGAATTTAAATGAGTAAATATACACCTGGCTGTAAGTGTTTACTTTATCTCATTGAAAAAAAGTATTTTTTTCTGGAAAAGTATATATATATACACACACACATTAAATCAAACTTATTTATACCATTCTATTTGATTATGATAGAATGTGGATTATTTCAGCTAAAGATGTAATTTTTTATATACATATATATAAATGAGTGCAATTATAATATGCATGAGAGAAAGATTGAATTACAAAAAGAATAGATGTTAGAAATCTGATTTAGAATTATTAAGATTTCTGTTTTAAGTGTTATAATTTTGTATTAGATTGTTTATCCTTGAACATATATATAGACATATGTGTACACGTGATCAAGTTTTATTTTCTTGAAATGCATATATTTCTGAATGAAGAGGATTTCTTTTGATTATGTAAAATCTGTAATCTTTCAATTAACCATTAAAATTGGAAATGAGTTCATGGCGAAATGTAAAACTATCTTCTTCAAAATTAAATTCTCTGCAAACCAAATAGAGAACTCTCAAATTGTAGCGTGATTCCTAAAAGAATGCTTGAATTCTTGAATTATTGAACTTTGTGTAAGTTGTGAGAACTATGCATTATCTACTATTTTATATACTCTTTTTATTCATTGAATACAATGGTACGTTAAGTTGCATCTCTTGTGTCTCTTTGGAAATCCAAAATATAGTATGATTTAGGTATTTTTCTTGACATAAAGATAGTTTTCTTTCAAATATTATAATCATTGCCCTAATATATAACTCTAATATTATCTTTGGATAATAATTACCTACTTCTCCTTATGTCCTATTAACAACATTTCACCTGTCATTTGAATCTTGAAAATTTATCTATGTCAATGTTACCAACAATATTAGATAATAAAGGTATCCAACAATATTAGTAACTATAAATATAAATTGCATTATTAAATGGACATATGTTAATATATATATATATATATATGTGTATATGTATGTATGTATGTATGTATGTATGTATGTATGTATGTATGTATGTATATCGATATGATATGAATATGGATACTTACATTTTCCTTTGAGATAAAGGTGGACTCATGTAGTTACCCTACGGACCCTTGAATATCTATTTTTAAGAAGGGAGAGCTATATCACATTTGAGATCAATGATTTCTTTTCTTTCTTTTCATTTACTTAATGTAGCCATTTGATGAATTTCATAACTATAGTCTGGAACATGATGAAGGTAAGTTTTCGGTAACCTATGATAGTATCTTGTTATCATCTATTTGCAACTTGTGTCATTTTTACGTGCAGGGACTAAGTTTACTTATAAGAATGTATACTCATATATTTTCACTAGCTTATATATGTATCCTCATACATACATGAGCTATACCTTATTAACTATTTTTTTGTATTATTCTCTTATTGTTAAACTCTCTATGTATCAATGAGTTTAGAAGTAAATATTCTTGTTATAATTGCATAGGCATGTGTGCATTGAGCAGTGCTAGGATTACTTTCCTAAAGCTTAATGTGATTGATTTATGGATTTTAGTGTACTTGTGTGATATTTGAGAGGTCATTGGAGGTAAAATTTTCTTATTAGCAAATACTTGGGAGTGATTCATGATAGTGTTGGCATTACCTTAATCTCATATGTAAGGATGATGCATTGGTGAAACTTGAAAATGTTGCTTAGAGATTTATGTGAGTTGTATAAGAACTTCAATATGTCCTTTGTTAAGTGTGATATACGATATCCAAAATTGTGTAATAAATGGTCATGTCAATGTGACAGTATGATCATTTCCTGTGAGACATTTTGTATCCATTGATAATTTGTAGCCAGTAAGGTTCTAGCAGTGAGGCATTTCATTAAGCCAGTAAGGCACTTTTATGAGTGGTTTTTCATCCCTATGAGAGTTTTCCACTCATGAAATCTTTGTGTTATGGATTCTTTGTGGATACATTTATGATCTTGTTATTTCCTTAATTTTCATTATAGTATTTAAATTTGCATGTATTGCTGAGATGGTAACTCATGTGTAAGCCTACATGGATAAATATAATGAAGGCACCACCTTGTCTTAATATACTTTGATTCATTGATGTATTTTATTCCATTTGAATTTAGTCATGAAAATAATTTCATTATTCCGCTTATTCCACACATTTTTATGATAGTTTTATTATATTAAATTATTAGTAAGTGAAAAAATTTGGACCTTACACTTGATATGGTCAAACTTAGCCATTTTCACACATGGGAGTTCATTTGGAGAGAATCTAGTTGCTAGATTTTAGGCTTTTTGGGGGAATCCAACCCAAGCCAGTTTTTGGTTCCTATTTTGGTGCAACTACTTGGGAGTTCATGATATAGTCATTCATTTGACTCATTTGTAGTTTAGTTCTTCTTTATGCAATTTTTTGACATAGTGACTTTTCAGTCCTTTGTTAGATTTTGGCATATTTTTGTAACTCACATTTTGGACATGATTAATAGAGGAGACCTTGAATATCAATGATTTTGGAGTTTTTTCTTCCTTTTCCTTCCTTCATTGTGTGCATTCAAATGATTTGATCAAGCTATTTGTGAGGTATTGTTATTTTATTATAGCTTTGTCTAATGTTCAACACCTTTATGCAAGAGTTTGTTTATGTAGGTCATAATCTGTGTCAAGTTTTTTGAAAGGCTTATAGCTATGAAGTCACCTTCCTTCTAGAAGTTTGAGCATCAGAACCTTGTTATGAAATACTTATGAAAATACATACAAGAATGAGTTGTGCAAGTTTATTTTTAGTCATTTTAAGCAAGTGTTGATTTTCTAAGTTTATGTTGAGGTTTGATTTGGTGTATCGCCTCTTTAGTCTTTTTGTTCATTTTCAGATTCTTAGTTATGCATATTTGTCTCTGCTTTTCCCTATCAAAAAAGTAGAGAAGTTAGTTTTTAGGTGATAACTAGCTAGGAAGGTGACCTTCTCCAGAGGTTTGGTCTCGTTTGAGGTACCCACATCTTGGGATCGTTCCCATGTTTTCACTAGATTGTTGAATTTTAGATTCAACTAGGTGCAAATCTAGGAGATAACAGTTTTGGCACACCCAATGGGACTATCAAATCAAGACAGTCTTGAAATTTCATTTGTTTTGCTAGTTTGGATGTGCAACCAGTGAAATTTTAAACCTTTTTAGAGGTTAAGTTTGCATGTCTAGAAACTCTGAGTCTGGTGGTTAGCAAAATCCAGTGCAAGACAACATATGAAAATAATACAAGCAAGAAGTAGTGCTTTCCCTTTTGAATATTTACAATTGTCACCACCTAGGAGGAGTGGAAGAACTATAAAAAGAACTCCCAATTCATCCAAAATAGGTCAATCTACACCTCCTAGTTTCAAACCAGTAGTTGCAGCAAGTGTTTTTGTCCCTTTAGTTGTTGTACATGTTGTTCTAGCTTAGGTCACACCTCCAATTGCACAAATGGCTAGGAATCAACCTTTTGTTCCATTTAATGGAAGCAATTCTTCAAATCTTGCACATCATGATGATATACCTATGGCTACTTTGAAAAGTTTACCTTTTTTCATAAGGGAGGATCAAACTACTCCCATTGAGCACATTAGAGATGTAGCTTCATTATGTGGAGTCCACCACATTACTTAGGAAAATGTTGTAGTAAGACTGCTAGTTGCTTCATTTAAAGGGAAGGATTTACAATGGTTCAGAGGCTTGGCAGTTGGTTCTATTACAACATGGGATGAATTGGGAGACAATTTACACAAGTAGTTTCAGGATAAGTCTGATCACCTGTCACTAGTAGAATAGTTGACAACAATCAACAGAGCTCCACAGGAGTAGATGACAAACTTTAATTTTTGTTTCCAAAAAGCATGGTACAAAATTCCTAACATGGTAAGGCCTCCAAATTATTCTTTTCTATATTATTTGAGGGCTCTTAATAGTGACATTTATGTCATGATACAATCTATGGGGGGTGTCTCTTTACTAGATGCTTATGCAATAGCAATTAGAGTAGAAAATAGTCTAATTCAAGTGGGTAAGATAGCACCTAGACCCATAATGCCAATTTTCCTAGAAATTTAGTCTTCAATGTCTCTGCAAATACCACCCTTTACTCCTTTACCTGTTGTTCCAACATTACCAACTATTGTTATCCAAGAAACAACTATCTTAGGTCCATCTCAGGAGTTGCAAAAGATTAGAAACAACTAGTAAAGTATTCAAAATTTACTTCAGACATTTAGTAATGAGTTGGTTATCATTAAGAAGCAGTAGTTTCAGGGTTTTAAGCCCTATCAACCTAAAAACCAAAGGTAGAATTAGACTTATCAAGCTAATGGACAACCATTTCAAGGAAATCGGCAAGGAGAAAGATAAAATGTGAACCCAAGGACTTTTCAATCATATAATCCTGCTCCATTTAATGCAACTAGGGATCTTGTTCCTATATAAAATAACCTTGTAGTAGACTATGAGTGGTGCTTTCCATGCAATCAACCACACAATCAAACTACATGTTTGAATGGGATCATTAATCAGGCTTTGATGGTACAAAATGTCTCAAATGTGTAGAACATACCTAATGAGGAATCACCATAACAACAAAATCATCCTTCAAACGATACAACTCTCCTAAATTAGAAAGGAGAGGAATTTTGTGGTTTGAATGGAGATGATTCTCCAGTTGTAGCTAATAGAAGAGCTAAAAAGAGCTTTTGAGATTGAACAGTCAAAAAAAAAAAGGGAAAGAAGTTGGCCCATCTACATCTCATGTGCCATGCATATTACAGAGAAATCCAAAAGATGTTACCAAAGAGCAGAATGGGAGTCATCCTCAATTAGCTCATTTGCAAGTTGATCTTGCTATTGTGAGGACTCAACATAAGGTAAATACTACTACACCTTACAATATTATTCAAAGTATGAAGAAAATGAATGTATTAATGTCTATGTGGGATTCTTCATCCATCCCAAGCCAAAAAGACTTATTATAGTTTGCTATATCTGATGTGAATGTTTCAAATGATACACCAATAGGTTAACTTAAATATATTTTTACAAATACACCTCATGAAAATAATAGAAAATCAGGTAAAGATGTCAATCCCCCTCCATTTTATGTGTCTTTGATAGTAGGGGATAAGTTGGTCCGTAATTGCATGGAAGATAGTGGGGCAAGCAGTTTTGTTATGCCGAAATAGATTGTTGACAAGTTGGAAAAGAAATATCAGCCCCTTGAGAAATAAGTGGTCCAATTAGATTGGTCATCTGTTAATACCATAGGTGTCATTAAGGACTTAAGCCTTACACTTCACGCTTGTCCAAAATTTTCCATTCCCCAAGATATATTTGCCATTGACTTCCCAACTTATCTTGCATTATGCTTGTCAAGATACTTTACTACCAAGATAAGGGGCTATTTATCCTCATATTGGTCCCACATGCTATTTAGGACTAGATATGGGACAAAAGTGACTATAAAATTAGAGTCACTTGCTAAAGATCGCATTAAACCTTATATACCAAGTATTCTTAATGCAAATTATGTTGTTCTTGAGGATAGTGAGCTTGTTGTTGCTCAAGAATTGTGAGCTAAAAGTGTAACAGATATACTCTTAAATGAGTGGGAAACAAAAAATGTTGAAGATAATACAAATGATAATATTAAAGAGGTTGTTTTGGGAGTATATGTGTAATATGAACCTGAAACAGTGATGCCAAACCTCAAAAAGAAGGAAGAACAATAGCTAGGATAGCAAGATGAGGTGTGGAAGATGTAATTTGATGGCTCTAGAAGCAGGAATGGAGCTGGGGGGGAAATGCTTGTGTCCCCACAAGGTGATAAGTATTATTCTACTATCATATTTTCTTTTTCTTGTTCTCACAATACTACTGAATATGAAGGTCTGATTCAAGGCTTGGAATGGGCAAGGAAAAGAAAGATAAGTTTCCTTCAGGTGTTTGGAGATAGGAAATTGTTAGTAAATCAGGTAAGGGGCTTCAATGTGACTAAAAATGATGTGCTTAAGTCTTATAAGCATAGGGTGTGGGATATGATAGAGGAATTTGATGCTTTTAATCTGATTTCAATTCCTAGGAATCAAAATAAGCACAAAGATAGGTTATATGCAATAGGTGCTCAGTTTGATATACCTAATGATATTAAAAAAGGAAAAGTGTAGCAATATGTTAAGGTTGTTGTAAGGCCTTCTATTCTTGATAATAAAATTCATTGGAAATTATTTGAGAGTGATGAGAAGTTGTTGAGATTTCTACTTGAAGAAGATGAGTTTTTCAGTGATAAATCAAGAGAAACTTAAGCAACAATATGATGATCAAATCATTTAGTTGAGGACTAATAAGCTGCCCTGGTTTCTAGTCACCTTAGAATCTATCTTTAGCACTAATGATCAACTGAAAAAGAGCAACACCAACATGTAGGTCAAGAAGGAACATTATGAAGAGCTTGAGATATTTAAAAGTAAGCTTCTTAAAATTGGAAAAAATTGTTCACAAGCAGATAAGCAAGCTTTTGTTGCTCTTTTTCAAGAATGTCAAGATGTTTTGCATGGGAATACTCAAATTTAAAGGGATTTGATCCCCATATTTCCCAACATACTATAGAATTAGATCCAAATGCAAAGCCTATTAGGAAGAAATAGAGGCCTTTAAATCCAAAACTTGATCCCCTTATGATAAAGAAATTGACCCAGCTGATTGAAGGAGACATTATTTTCCCAATCAAGCATACCTCATGGGTTTCTAACCTTGTACTGGTTAGGAAGAAAAATGGATAAAATAGGCTCTATTTAGAATTTAGAGACCTTAATAGAGCCTCATTGAAATATCATTATCCTCTATCGTCTTTGGAGCAGATCCTTCAAGTAGTTGCTAGTTCAGAGAGATTTTCCTTGCTTAATGGTTATTCTAGTTATAACTATGGTCAAAGAAGAGGACCAATACAAGACTGATTTTATGACAAAGTGGGGCACTATGGGCTATAAAATAATGTCATTTGGTTTATCTTATGCTGGTGCCACCTTTTAGAGGGCCATGGAAATGGCATTTCAAGGGTTGATTAATAAATTGGTGCTTATATATCTCGATGACATAACATTTTTTTCTAAACATGAAGATGAACATTTTTCTCATCTAAGACAAGTGTTTAAGAGGTGTAGGGAGTTTGGTATATCCCTTAACCCCAAGAAGTGCATTATTTTTGTTCACGAAGGCAAGATTTTAGAACACATAGTGTCAAAACTGGGGATCACCATTGATCTTGAAAGGGTGAAAGCCATCTTAGAGCTGCCTTTACCCAATCATCTTCTTTAGTAGAGTAGTATTCTTCTTCATTAGTGTAGAAACTCTTTTTTTTCCTCTGATATTTCAACCTTCTTTGAAGTGATTTCTTTCCATTATTTTTCTTAGCATTGTTAGAATTCGTATGGGGACACTTAGCCATAAAATTTCCTACCTTTCCATAATTAAAACACTTAAAAGGTAACTTGTCTTGTACTTACCAGAACCTCTTTGTAGCTTCCTGATAAAATTTTCTTCTTCTAGATCTAATCCAATATCAAAGTCTTGATCAACCTGCTTCTTAGATACTTTGAATGCAACCTCTTTCCTAATTGAATCTTCACTTTCAAATATCATCTCAAGTGTAGATAGAATTCTATGTAGTTTAGTCAACTTCAAAGTATTCAGGTCCTTATCTTCTTCAATAGAAAAGACTTTAGAATCAAACCTTCTAGGGAGATATTTGAGAACCTTTTTCACAACATTCTTTTCTTTCAAATTGTTGCCAAGACCTCAAATAGAGTTGACAACTTCATCAACTCGGAGTAGGAATGTAGCAATAAGCTCATCTTCTTTCATCTTTAGACATTCAAATCAAGTTCTATAAGTTTTTAGCTTTTCCTCTTTGACTTTGTCATCACCTTCATAAATAGTCTATAATTCATCCCATATATCCTTTTTTTTTGCACTACATCACTTTCACAAATTTAGAGTCAACCAATCCACATATGATAACATTCCTTGCCTTAGCTTTGAGTTCACAAGCCCACTTTTTTTATTTATCCCTAGGAGGGTTTTAGGAGGCTAATATCATTTTACTATTGACATCCAAATATCTATAAACAATCAAATTTGACTCCATCGTAACTTTCCAAAATGCAAAATTGGTTCTTTATTTGCAAAGAATCCTTCCTGTTCCACCCCAGACCTACCTTAAGTTGTTAGGCTTCTAGAAAGGAACATGGATCTTATACCAATTGAAGGTCACATAATATAGTGAGAGAGGTATGAATCAATAGACACAATCTATTTAATTTTTTTAAATTTTTCCATAGTTGTCAGAATATATGATTCCTCATAGCAACCCACATAATTAAAGATAGTTGCTTGAATTAACAAACAATAGACACCAATATTGATGAAATTGAATATCAACTTGGATACACAAATTCAAATAACAGAGAAATAACAATGTGGAGACAACTAAATAATTGCTTGAATCAAAAAACAATAGACACCAATATTGAGTCACACAAAATTAAAGATCTTCCATTGATTTCTGCCAAAATTCATGCATGCATCATGGTCCTTACATTATAATCTATATGATAATTTTTTGAAAGTATCTTCGATATATCTCCTATTCTCTCCCTATTCGCTCCTCCTATATAATCATTACATTTCCAACTTATATATCAATATCTTGAAGAGGGTACACCTCTTCATAAGTGTCTTTTGAAATTAACAATAAAAAAATAATAATTATGCTCTAATGAGCCACAAATGAACTTTTATTATATGATCTAAATATTCTTGGCTCAAGTGAGTTTCAACATCCTCTAAAGCATTCTTTGCAGCAATTTCCATGATGATCATCTTCTCCAAATGCTCACAGGCCTCTGTCAGTGCTGAACCCTCATTCCTGGCTAATTCCAAGGCTTCATGCAATATCAAATAACACTCCTTCATCCATTCACTCTGGATCTTTAGTTCTCCATCCTCTTTGAATAGTGCATGTACCCCTTCCTTCAAAGCATCAATAAACTCCTTGGCATCTACTTGAAGTTCCTTATAATAATCTTTATGTTTCCTCATCATATCCTCAACGGTTGTAATGGTTTCAGTGTCAGAAGTGCTTCTCTTTTGCATTTCTCAAATATTTTCCTAAATTCTATCATTTATTCTCTTATGCTCCTAAATATCAGTGTGACTCTTGGAATGGGTGGCCTAGAACTTATCCATCCAAACCATCATATTGTCATGCCTCTTTTGGAATATTGCAAAAAGTGTGTCAAATCTGGCCTTGCTCACTTGAGTTTGTACTTGGGATTCCCCACATTTTTCCTTTGATTGGGAACCTTCTCCTTGAGTTAACATTCTAGTACATCCTTTGAAGGTTTCCTTGACTATGTCTCTTAGGAAGTCATTTTCTTTCAACATTCTTTCATTGTTCAACTTGTACATATCTCACTCCTTGATCAACATTTGAATATGTGCTTTATTCAATTTGGCTACATTTATGCCAATGTTAGATGTGACCACATGATTAGTCTCTCCTATTTTTAGTGTCATTACATGACCAAATACCTTCTCAATATCAATAATCATAGATTTCTTATGTGGGGGAAATAGAGCCCAAATCATAAAAGAGTTCTCATCAGGGTTATATCTTGATCCAGTGTATACTTTTGTCACCCCTTCTAGAATGAGCTTATTCTTATCACCATTATTATGTAGAAAACTATAAAAAAAAGGAGTAGACTTTAAATCTAAAACTAGGAAAAATCATCACACCAAACTCCTCTAATAATTTTCTTCCTCTCTCTGGAGTCATGTTCTTCATCTCATTCTCCACATCCATTTTCAAGGTGTTCAGTAACTGACCTTCATTGTTAGTTGTCATGTCCACAACTGATTCCCTTATTCTTTTTCCTTTTTGTTTGTACAAGAAATATCTAAATTTTGGATACTTTATAAATTGATCATCAAAAACAAAGGAATTATAGGCCAATTGCCTAGTATCTGTGCCAGATGATTCCTCAACTTCTTGTTCTTTGTTTGAAGGTTGATACTCTTCAATTCTTAGTTTGGGAATATTGTCAGTTTGGCCTTGGGGTTCTCTTTCATCAGAAGATTCCTCACTTTCAGAGGACAACATTTCTACTTCTTGTATCTCCTTTATTTTCTGCTACATTTCTTTGTTGTAGTTATCAATTGCCAATTCAACCTCCTCTTCCTTGATGTTTCTAATAATGTCATCATGAGGATATGGTATATGATCATATCAACCTAGATTCTATTTTTTCCTTGCAAAGAAAATATAACCCTCAAGATCAAATCACTTACTTGATGTAGCTTTCTTCATATTGAAATGTGATAACTTATCCAAAATAAGATCCTATCCTTCCTTCGATACCATAGTGAAATCTCCAAAGCATAATGTACTTGGCATAAATTATTGTTTCTCATAGGAACTCAAGTTCATGAAATTGGAATAATCCAATTGCCTGACAATCTCTATTGACACAATCTTATTTGGTACAGTTTTTGGTAAAAGGAAAGGTGTATCTTCAAAAAAATACACTCTGATCATGGATGAATCAATATAACAATACCAGTCACCCCAATTATGACCTACAGTTGGTGGTCCATTGAAATCTTTGGGCCTTGAAAATATTTTAATCTCATCATTCAATGAATAATCACAGGGGTGATTATAAAACCTATACAATATCTTGACAAAATATTCTTCAAAATAAACATAACTCAATTGATAAACCTGTTGTCCCAAATAGTAGTCCACAATTGCACTGGCAGTGGCTGATCCTCCTTATCAGATTGTATAATTCTCAGTTCCTTTGGCCACATTCGTAACTCCTATCCATCATACAATATCATGTGCATAAGAATGGAATAATGTTTGAAATGCAGTGTGGGAGATGCATTCTTGATGGCCATTAGCCCTAAGTCAATCCCTCTAGAAATGTGTGAAGCATAATCAAAAGGTCTTGCATTGTGGTATTGTATGTCTAAAACAATTCACATTGGCCCTATAGACATAAATTCAAAGCCTTTTGTTCCCATTATTTGGCATACCAAGAAGTAAGTATGTTTTAGGTAGGGCTAAAACAAATCAACGTGAAAGGGAGGTACAAAATTATCTTCAAGTGGAACTAGGTCTCCATCTTTCCTAGGCCTGTGAAACGGTAAGCTCCATCCCTTGTAAGCAGTATACATTCTCCAGTACTCCCTCTCCAAATCCTCATGCACTATGGGCTCATCACATGAATCATCTAGGTTGAAAACTTCACCAAGTGCATTTTTGGATATATGTATGAAAGGATCTCCTTGCTTGTTGTAGATGGATTTGAGGTTTGGGTTATAATGTTTAGCCAAAAATTTTATAAGTTCTAGATTCATGAAGACATTGGGAAAAACCATCTTTCCCAAATTGAAATTTCAAGGGTTGTAGACTAGTTCAAATCTACTTCAACAATAATGGAACATGAACAATTCATATCCCCTAATGGGATTCCAAGCATCACCTATATGTTTGCATTTGTCTTCTAGTGTTTCTACATCTTCCCTTAATTGTGTATACCTTTTGGATTTTGGCCTTGAACCATGCAACTGATCAATCAGGTCTTGGTTCAATTTTTCATTCTTTTTTTTGGATTCCACCGCAATTTCAATTTTTTTATTTTTTTTTTGGATTGGCTACTTTCGCCCTATTGCTTCCTACCTTTTGTTTTCATAGAACTTGAACCTTCTATTTTGATTCTTTACAAGGTGGAAGAATTGAATTGTAATTTATCAACAGAAAAACTCAATATGCTTACTTGTGTATTTCTGGCTGCACTAAATTCCTTGACTCCCATTCAATCTCCCGTCCTTCCCACTGCTACTGCTGAAAATTATTTTGGTTCATTGTCTTTTCAATTAGAATTTACATAAGCTTCATTCATGTGGTCATTAATGTCCACCATTGGAAATGAATGCAACAGGTTTTTCAAATTTTGAAATGTTAGAGTGAAACAAGAATGTTTCATCAGTGAAACCCATTTAATCTCAGACTGTACTTTGTGTTTTATTTGGTGCCACCTTTGTTTATACATTCATAACTGATTGCCAAGACATAACTAAATGTCCCTTCAATATGAAGTGTCCCTTAGATTCTCATTCTTAGTCAGGAGGACCACCTAATACTCTTACCGATATTGTACAACTGCCCTTTCTCTTATTTTTCAACTTTTATTATTTTAGGGAGAAAATTATGAAGTTTTCCCGATGTCAAGGTGGTTTGGACCATTAGAAACCCTTTTACTCATCATCCAATGTCTTTCTGAAAAATTGTGACCATTCCATGTTAACATCGGGCTGACACGTACCATTGCTAAGAGAAAAAAATACCTTTCTGATGTCCTTGGTCTCCCCAATGTAGTTCCTCCACTACCTCATTTATTTGGATAAGTCAATGAGACTTTCTCTGAGAGCCTCCTCCATCAACGTAACCCATATGGTTGGTGAGATCTGAGAGACTCGCTCTGATAGTACATGTCTTTTTGATACAATTGTTCTCCTACTTCATCGACAAAAGTATATATGTTTCTTGTCGATGATGCTTCCATCAGAGTGACTCATGAGCTCAATGTGATTTGAATTTTTTTCTCCAATTACCTTGATCTTGTCGATAAGTTTTCATCAGTAAAATGATAGGCATTGTCTTCCCGATTATGCACAGATGTAATCTTCGAGGTCTTTGATCGTTGTGACTCGATTCACCTCTTCCCAATATGTAGAAAATGTTCAAATTGAAAGGCTATGACTTGCTGATTGGAAATACATGCACATAATATTCCTAATAAGGACTCGCTACTTTTAAAGCTCTTGCTCAACAATGACTAGAGAGATTCTTATATTCCAAATGCAATATTAATGGGATCATTAGTTAACATGGGCCATAAAATGGATCTTCTCACACAAATTTCAACAATTTGTATTGATCATGAAATTAAGGTGTGGAGAATTTTTGTGGTACGTGGGAGATAGGTGGGTGGAGGCCAGTGAAAAATGTGATATTTTTCCATTCCTAATAGTGGCTCCAATTGGGGATGTATACCCCTTGTGGGTATATCAAGAATCTGGGTCTGTGGGAAAGTAGACCAAGTTTCTTATTTATATGGTATGGAAATGGAAGTGAATTTAGGAACAGTGGGAAATGGAGGTGGAGTGGAATCCTATACTACTATGCATGGAAAATAATTATTTTAGAAGGTTTCTCAAGAATTGTCCATGCACTGGAAATTTCCAACCTTTTCCTAGACTATTGTGCATGGAAGATTAAGAAAAAAAGTGTTTCAGGAATTGTCCATGCATTGGAAATTCCTATTCTTCTCCTATCACGTTTTGGAGGTAATATGAATCTTCACCAACCTTGCCAATAATGAAAAATGGTCCTAACCATAGGGCTTCAAATTTCCCATGCTTCCCTGTGTCCTGACTCCTGGAATTCCACATGAGAACCATGCCATTTACTTCAATTTTTCTATTTTTAGCCTTTTTTTCATATAAGTACTTCATCTGCAATTGCCTCTTCTTATTGTGTTGTTGAGCTTGATTCTTGACCTCATCGAGTTCCATTAACTCTTCCATACTCTCCTCCATAGGTTTAGGAATGTTTAAGTCTTCTTGCAAGATGAACTTACATACTGGTAACAAGTTATGCAAAGGGAGCCTAGATTGAGTCACATACACAAGTTCCAAAGGTGATTTTCTAATCATCTTCTTTACAATGATTCTATATGCCCATAAGGCTAGTCTCAACTTGGAATCCTAGTCACTTTTGTTATTATCTAGCATTCTTTTTATGATCTTCAAGATGCTCTTGTTGCTAGATTCAACTTTCTCATTCACCTGTGGATGATATGGTGAAGAATATGAGATCACTATTTCATAAGACTGGAAAAATCCCTTGAATTCATCTGATCCAAAGCACATCCCATTGTCAGTTATAATTCTTGTTGGAAAATTGAATCTAGTGATGATGTTTTCCAACAAAAAATTTGTTACCACCCTACTAGTTGCTTGTTTGGTAGGTATAGCTTCCACCCATTTTGTAAAGTAGTATGTGGCTACTAGTATCCATATGTGTCCTCCACTATATTTCTTTGCAATCTCTCCTATGAAATCAATTCCCCATTGGTGGAATGGAGCCTCAACTTGAAAAGGTCTCAAAGGAAATTCCCCTTGATACTTCAACTTCCCAGAAAACTTATGACATGCTTCACATTTCCTGGTATAATCATAGGTATCATATAAAATTCTAGGCCAATAGTAGCCTTCCCTTAACACCTTATGTGTAGTGGTCTTTGCTGAGAAATGCCCTCCACATAATCCATGCATTTCCTTTAGAACATTCCTTGCTTGATCTTCATCCAGGCACAACAACAAGACACCATCCCTATCTTTCCAATATAGGTCCCCTTTCATGAATACATACCTTAAAGCTTGCAGTTTGAGTGTCCTTTTCTTTATATCATTAAACCCTTCAGGGCATTTCATATGCTTAAGATAATACACAATATCAATGTACCAAGGTGTGTGCTCAATAATAGTAATCATGTTATCCTCATCATTCAAATTGCACACTTGAGAAGCTTCAATATTTGTTTCAGCCATTAATTTGGCTAGTCTGTGTCCTCTCACAAGCTTGGTGATGTGGAACTCAATGTCAAATTCTTGGATTTTGTTTACCCATCTTCACCTACGGCTTGTTACTTCAAACTGTAAAAACACATCTTTTACTGTGGCATTAGGTACATAAGCTATCACTTTTTCTCCCACCAGATATGATCTAAATGCTTTGACATCTTTTACTAATGCATATGCCTGCTTTTCTACAATGTCATATTTCAACTTTGCATTTTGGAGGGATTTTCTGAAAAAAGAAAGTTTGTTCATACCCCTCATCATTTTTCTGTAACATTACTATTGCAATTGTGTGATAGGATGCAAATGAGAATATTTGAAAAGTCTTACTAAAATTAGGGGACTTCAACACTAGGTCCTCCTTAATTGCTCTCTTGATGGATATGAATGCATCTAAGGCCTCAACAATTCAGTCAATTTTTTCACCCTTCTTTAACATCTTTGAAATTGGTTTCACTATTTCAATAAAGTTCGATATAAATATTCTCACAAAATTGATTTTCCCAAAGAAGGACTAGATGGCTTTAACTGTCTTAGGAATAGGAATCTTGTCTATGGCTTCCACCCTTTCTAGATCAATCCTCATCCCTTCTTTGGACACTATGCCTCTGTAACCTTCCCTTTGTTACTGCAAAATGACATTTTTTAGGATTTAGATAGATGCCATATTCAATAGCTTTGATTATTTTTTTTCTAGATGCTCAACATGATCCTCTACTTTCTTTGAATATGTAGTTAAGTCATCCTAGTATAACACCATTATTACATTTATTAGATTAGTGAATGCAACATACATAGCTCTTTGAAAAGTTGCACTAGCATTTGTGAGTCCAAATGGCATTCTAACATACACATATGTTCCCCATGGTGTGGTGAAGGATATTTTGTATTGCTCTAATTCCTTGACTTTTACCTAGTTATAGCTTGAAAAATTCATCCATCATAGATAGCAGCTCACATCCTGTGACCCTCTGCAACATAGCCTCCATGTTTGGGAGTGGGTAGTTATTCTTAAGAGAGGATACATTCAAGTTTTTGAAGTCTACTAGAGCCTTATATCTCCATTTTTCTTTCTAGAAGGCACTAAATTAGAGACCCAAGATGAATGTTTGATAGGCTTGATGATACCCCTTTCCTAAGCTTCATAAGTTCCTCATGCATTTTAGGCTCTAAGGTAGGATTTATGGGCCTTTGTTTTTGTCTAAAAGGTTTTGATCTGGTTTCAATGGGATATCATGTTGGAACAAATCCTCTCTATATACTTTGAGATCATCACAAGACCATGCAAAGACATGCTTATATCTCCTTAATAGTGCAATCAACATTTTCCTGATTGTTGGGCTTATCCTTTTCCCAATGTACACCTTTCGCCATAGAAAAATGGCCCCTTGTCATTTTCATGGCCTTTTAGGTCTTGTTTTGTGGTGTTGGAACTATGTTTCTTTGATTTTATGATGTATCATGGCTTGACCATGGTTATTTAGGTATTAAAATTCAAAGAACGACATCTTGTGAAGGTGTTGTGAAGTGTTGTAAGACATTTCTACATTATTCTAGACTCTATTTAATGCAATTCACCTAAAAATCACCTTTTTCACTCATCAACAAGTCCTATTTTGAAGAGTTGTAAAGTCTTGTAATAAGCCTTCACACTTTTCAAGGCACATCTTCACTATTTACACCTTTCTCGTGCTTTATTTTGTCTTTGTATGACCTCATATGCTTATATTAAGTGTATTTTTTTATCTTATCCCAACAAACAACATTAAACATAACATTTTTCCCAACACATGGTTTTAGGTCCTAGGTGGGACCCATCGCCATGGGTGGCGAATGAGTCCTTCTTGGCCCCAAATTCAAAATCACTTCATGCCATCTTGTAATGAGGTATGAATGGATATTAAGGCACAAGAATTGTATAAATATGTGTTTTTCACCTCATTTTACATCTCCTAACACATTCAAGCATTCTACATCATCAAATCAAGCACTTTCAAACACTTTGGAGCAGCCATTACCATCATTTTAGATTTGTATATACAAGGATCTTGGTAAGTTAGTAACACTTTCATGTTCTTCATTTATCATTTCCTTTGCATTCCATTTATTTCTATTGGGTTTGATTACCAAAGTGGGGTTTGACCAAGGAAAACCCCTATTCACTAACCCCCCAACATTTTCCCCCTTTCTGCATGTGTATTTTCAGCCTTGTTTTGCATATTTAACAGGTTTAAAGGTGTTGAAAAGTGGAAATTAAGTCAACTAGGATCTTCAAGTCAACTTATCATCCTTTCAAGAATTTTGAGTGTTTTTTGTCTGTTTCCTACAAAACTAACCCTAACAACCCGACATTCAGACATCTCCAAATCTGGTGTAGTAGATTTGCCTCCTAGTTTTCTAGAAATCTTGGGGAGGATTGATTCACCAACCTTGACAAATGAGTCCCACTTGAAATCAGAAAAATCTATATTTTGTTAGATTCCAGATCTTGACTGTTAGAAAATCAGTTCCCGACACTTTTTCACCAATTGGAGGACTGATTCGCCACCCTTGGTGAATGAGTCCCATTGTGAAAAATCAATAAAATTCATCAGCATTCCAAATACTCCAGATAGCTCATATTTCATCTAGGTGCACTCATATTTACCCCTATACCTTCTGTTCTACATAATTTCTTCATTTTCATAGTTATTTGCATATCACAATGTATTTTCAAACATAGCTTAAATTATAGTTTTGCATTCATTTTAGATCATCTTAATCAGCCAATTGCATTTAGTTAAGTTCATTTACAACATATCACATTGCATACATCTTGATTTGAGTGTTACATAAGCATTTTTTGATCTAAACTCTCTCCTTTTACGTGAAAAACCCTATAAGAGTCAGAGAGTCCTTTGGGTCCAAAAATCTGTGTCACATTTTGGTGAACCCAACTTTTGAACACTTTAAATTTCTGATTGCATTCATATCTTTCATCCTAGTTTCCATTTGCATTAGCATTCAATTAGGGAATTGATTTGTTATTGCATTATAGGACCTTTCATTTTGCATTAGTGAAACATTCATTTAGTTTTCATTTTTGCATCCAATTTCATTGAAAAAAGTGAAACTCTGCATTCTGCATCTATACTTGCATTCTGAAAAGCATTCAAATCGTCCTTAAAATTATGAAAAACACAAGAAATTACATCTTAGGACTCATTCACCACCCAGGGTGAATCAGTCCCTCTACATATTTTAAACAATAGTTCTGTACTTTTTTTAACATTTTCTTGTACTTATATTTTTTGTATTTGCATCTCTGTTACATTTAGCAGATTTTCTATTATTGGCATTTCCAATTCTTAGATTAGTTTTCATTTTCATGCACCCTTCCTTTGTGGTACTTGCATGAGTGTTTGGTGCCCCGTTGATAATACTTTAGTGAGAAGAAGTTCTATACTCATGGCATCCAACGATAGCACTTTCATTGTGGACCTTGGGATCTCACGAGCTCCTACTCCTGGTATGGAAAATGGTGCATTAGGCCCTGAAAATACTACTTCCATGTCTTCCCCTTTCCATCCTATGCATGTTGACAATCAAAACAAATTCCTCCTGCAAGAAAAGGTTATTAATATTCATGAGGACTTTACACATTTACAACAAGATTTGTCACTTGAAAACATTTCCACCACTACTATACCTACCATTGAGAGCCTTCATCACTTAATTGGGAGTGATGATGGCTTGCAAGTGCTAAAACAAATTGTCAAGATTTACAATAAACATGCCTCTTCCAATACTCAATCCGAAAAAATTCATGTAAGCCAAGGGGTATCTCAAGTTCCCCCCCCTTCAACTATAGCTTCCATACCAACTTACACCAATCCACAAGTCCACACAACTATGCATCAACCTAATTATGTAGCTACTTCTTTCCCAATTTACACTAGCATTCCTATTTCTTTTATGGCATCTCAAGCTCCTTCCACCACTTTCACACCCCTTAGCATTCCTTTCATCTCCCCTAACATCACCTACACTCCACCATTTTACTTTCCACCTCAACCCAATTATCTTGATCCTTTTATGACACAACTCCTTAACACCGTTTCATCCATGCAACACCAACTTGCCACCATTAGTCAAGATCAAACCACTCCACCCACATATCTTGTCTGTAGCAGCCCCTTATCATTAGAAATTTTATGTACCCCGATGCCACAAGGGATAGAAATGCTAAGGTTTGAGAAATATGGAGGAAAAGGAGATCCTATCAACCATGTCAATGCTTTTACCACCTTGTGTTGTGATTTTTTCCTTCACGATAAACTTTTAGCAAAGCTTTTTCCAAGGACCTTGAAGGATACTGCTTTAGAATGGTTTTCTAGCTTGCCCAATCATTCCATTTGTTCATTTAATGAATTGGCAGAAGCTTTCATTAATCACTTTCAAGTTCACATGACACCTAAAAAGACAATGGCTGACCTTATGTGATGTAGACAAAACACCGATGAAAAAGTGACAGATTTCATCTCCCGTTACCAATCCTTATACGCTCAAGTTAATGTCAAAATTCCATATGCACATATGCAAAAGATGTTTATTGAGAATTTGCACACTAACCTTCAAGATAAACTTACCATGATGAAATTTCCTTCATTCATGCATTTGTGTACAACCTTATGTGATTATCAAAATTCGGTTTCAAGTTGTGAATCAAAATCCACTTCTAGCCGAGTTGACAAACCTGAACATAATAATCAAAACCAACACAAGACACAAAATTTCCTCAAACCTAGCCAAGGATTTTTATAGTTTAATCCACCTCCTTCACCCCAACTACAACCAACTCCACAAGTTCAAAACTCAATGGTTGCTTCTAAGACAGTCATGCCTTATCATTATGGTGATCCAAATAGAAATTCCACCCCTTTACCCAACACCCTCCATCATACAATGAACCAACTAATCCAAAAATTCATGCCTACCTTACCACCTGTTTAGCCACTTGATCCTAATCAACCCTTACCACCTACCTTTGAATCTAATGATTATTTCCATTTTCATCATCAAAATGGCCACGACACCGAACATTGCAAGCGTCTTAAACATTTAGTCCAAGACCTCATTGATTCAAGTGAATTGACCATTATGGGTGTTAATGATCAAGGAAATAAGTGTGTTGCACCCCCTAACCAAAATCTCCAAATTTTCACCAATCCTATTCCTAAACACACTACCTCATTTGTCAAGGCTAGTGAACCTTCAAATCCTGATGTAATGACTATTGATACATGCAACAAACAACCTGATATACCTCCTATTGTTACCAAGCTAATCCTGTGGATAAAATTGTAGCTACGATAGATGTTATCCCTCGCAAGGGCCAAACCACTCAATCTCTTGATATTACTTTTTCTACTAAAGGCATACTGAAAAATCTTCTTGATGGTCCTCTCTACATAGCTGGAAGAATCTATGATAAACCTACTAATGGGATATTAATAGATCCCGCTTGTGGTGAGAACATGATCACAAAGGAGTTTCTAATATTACATTATCTATATCAAGATGACTATAATACACCGACTTCATGGATTAAAACACCTCATGGTTTTGCATGCCCTATGATTGGATCGATCGTGCTACCTTTGTAAATACGACCTAAGACTTTGGATGTAACATTTTCTATTATTCCACATCTGGCCAATTTCATTTGCAGCTAGGCCTTCCTCGGCTTCGCTCAATGAAAGTGGTCCCATCAATTGTTCATAAGTGCTTGAAGTTTCCACATGGCAATGAGGTAGTCACTATACACCATAGTGGCTTTAATCCTTTATCTTCCAAAGGTAACTTTTCATTAGAATCCTTTTGTCCTACGCCCATCAAACCTATCACCCCTTGAAAGGACTTCTTTTACATCACTTATCAAAAGTTTAAAGCCAAAAATATCGTTGCATTATCTCTTTGTAACACATCTCCATCCACTTACACCCATCCTATCTTAGATGAAACCATGATTACACATGAACCTGATATTGAAAAAACCACCATAATTCATGAAAAAATCCATCTAGACTCTTCCCCACCATCGTTTTAATGACCAAGGGAACCTGACACAAAACCTACTCAGCCTCCTCGAACCAAACAAGTGTATAAAGCAAAAGAGAAAGTGGTTGATCCCTCCTCTTCAGTTTCTTTTGTTCTTCCCTCTTCAGAAGTAGAAGAACCTATGATGACTCAATCCGCTCTTACACCTCAACAACTCCAAAATAGAATTAAACAGAACCGCAGTACTAGGGAACGAAGGCGTCATCATCATCTCCTTGCTCATCAATCTCGCATAGCAGACAATAATGACAATCAAACTTGAACTTTGATAGAAGTAATAGATGACCACCCTCCTTCTCCTAACCCACCACAACATAGTCCAATACAAAAATCATGACAAATTGAACCAATCCAACAACCAACACTCTTGATAGATCCATCCTTATAAATCACCCTTCGTCCTCCTATTGTCATTAATCTTGATGATGATGATGATGGTGATGATGATGTGGAAATTTCCAAAATTGATGAAGAAGTTCATAATGATTTAAATTCTTTATTTTCATCTACAATGAGCTTAAATGATACATCCTCTCCACCAAGTGAAGAACCTAGTACAACCCCTAGTTTAACACTTGTGATTCCTCCTTTGGACAGCCAACCACCTTCACATTATAATGAACATGATTGGGAGGTGGATGACTTGTTATATGACTTACATTTTCCTAGCTAGCCATTTTTCTTTCTTTCTTTCTTTTCTTTCATGTGTGTATCATGTTCCCCCATATCGTGTGTTTGATGTCTCCTCTCTTTGTCCACTTCTTCTATTCATACCTTTATTCTTCTATTTGTCATGCTTTGTTTTGTGTTTTCCTTTTGGGGATGACGAAAAGCGTAGAGGTTCCCTATGTCTCTTCCATGTTGACCCGCAAGGTCTTTGTCTTTTTCTCTTTTTGTTTTGTATTCTCCTTTTGGGGATGATGCAAGGCATTGAGACCGAAATGTCTCCTTCATGTTGACCCAAAAGCTTTTCCCTTTTCCTTTTTGTTTTCTTTCATTTCACTTGTTTTTTCCTTTTGGGGACGATGCAAGGTGTCAAGATTGCAATGTCTCTTCCATATTGACCCAAAATGAACTTTCTTTGTTTTCGCTCTCTTTGTGTCATTTTTACAGTTCTATGTGCTTTGGGGAATGATGACAATTCCAAGCTCCTTAATCAAAACATTGCAACAATGAACATACTAACCCCAAATCCATAGATCCCTTGTGTTTGGTGTGCTTTCTTTTCTGGGGGAAACTCCCTTCTTTCTTTGCTTTTCATTTTTCCTTGACATTACGCAGTCTACCTTTGAAACATATGACTTGGCATAGAGCTTTCTAGCTTGGCTCTCGTGTCTTTTTTTGTTTTTTGCATTTTATTTTCTTCTCTACTTAAAAGTAATTGCTCACAGAACAATGTGTAGAAATTCCTTTAAACTGGGGGGAATACATTACCATTATTCCATTTGCATTCTTGCTTATTAGTGTAGCCTTTCCATTTACATGATGCGTTTATCACTTTGTGGATGACATTGGGTGTGATGTCCTTCATAAGTGTGATATTGCTAAGCATATTGCATTCCTCTTAGTGGTTTGATGTGACACACTGCATCCCCTAAGTTTTGAATATACTATTCTTTGATTGGTCCTCTCTTGGAGACATTAGACACAATGTTCCCTAGGTGACTGACCTTGCATAAACTGAACAAGACTCCTTTGAACAATCTTTCACATTACATTTTTTCATTTTATAATGTTGCATCTCTTGGCCACCTTGCATAACACAACTTGCATGCTTGTAGTGTCATACTTTTAAAAGATTAACACTTACATTTCCTTTCTCTTTGTGGCACCTTGTTAAAGTTATCGAATGGGTATAGCTTTGGCATGGTTGAGCGGGAAGCCCACCTAGTGGCATGAATTTTCCCCATAGCCACTTTTGCATTTGTGAGTGCATACCAACTAGCATATGTATCTTACTTCTTTATGGGCCTTCTCACCCTATGGACAGCTTGAAGTTCTGTAGCCCCAGAGTGAGTACACATTTTCTTTTTCAAACATTCAGCCTAGATCTCTTTTCACAACTAGTTGGATTGATGATCGAAGCTTCATTCAATTCATTTCAACACTTGTATGTTCCTTTGTTCTTATGTTTAGTTTGCCTTGGGATCTTCATCTTGGGGGCTTGATCATCCCTCTTGCTTGTTGTATTCCATCTTACTAATGTAAGTGCATTTGAACCCTCTCCTCAATGTTCATGGCTACTTTAGTGTGAGGAAGCAAGTTCATCTTCTCACTAAAGTGGGGGCTAAATGTGCCGTAGAAAAATGGCCCCTTGTCATTTTCATGGCCTTTTAGGTCTTGTTTCATGGTGTTGAAACTATGTTTCTTTGATTTTATGATGTATCATGGCTTGAACATGCTTATTTAGGTATTAAAATTCAAAGAACGACATCTTGTGAAGGTGTTGTGAAGTGTTGTAATACATTTCTACATTCTTCTAGACTCTATTTAATGCAATTCACCTAAAAATTACCTTTTCACTCATCAAGTCCTTTTTTGAAGTGTTGTAAAGTCTTGTAACAAGCCTTCACCCTTTTCTAGGCACATCTTCACTATTTACACCTTTCTCATGCTTTATTTTGTCTTTTTATGCCCTTATATGCTTATATTAAGTGTATTTTTGGATCTTATCCTGAAAAACAACAATAAACATAAAAAATTTCCCGACACATAGTTTTAGGTCCATGGGTGGCAAATAAGTCCCCCTTGGCTCCAAATTCAAAATATTTCAAATTTCCTTTCAATATTTTATTCAAAATCACTTCATGTCGGCCTATGATGAGGTATGAACAGATAGTAAGGCACAAGAATTATATAAATATGTGTTTTTCATCTTATTTTACATCTCCTAACACATTCAAGCATTCAAGCATTCTACATCATCAACTCAAGCACTTTCAAGCACTTTGGAGCATCCATTGACATCATTTCATATTTGCATATACAAGGATCTTGTTTAATTAGTAACACTTTCAAGTTGTTCATTTATCATTTCCTTTGCATTCCATTTATTTCTATTGGGTTTGATTACCAAAGTGGGGTTTGACCAAGGAAAACCCCTATTCACTAACCCCCCAACATTTTCCCCCTTTTTTCATGTGTATTTGCAACCTTGTTTTATAGATTTAACAAGTTTAAAGGTGTTGAAAAGTGGAAATTAATTCAACTAGGCTCTTCAAGTCAACTTATCATCCTTTCAAGCATTTTGAGTGTTTTATGTCTATTTCCTACAGAACCGACCCCAACAACCCGACATTCAGACATCTCCAAATTTGGTGTAGCAAAGTTGCCTCTTGGTTTTCCAAAAATCTTGGGGAGGACTAATTCACCACCCTTGGTGAATGAGTCTCACTTGAAATCTAAAAATTTGTATTTTGTAAGACTCTGGATCCCGATTGTCAGAAATCAGTTCCCAACACTTTTTCACCAGTTAGAGGATTGATTCACCGCCCTTGGCGAATGAGTCCCATTGTGAAAAATCAGTAAAATTCATCAGCATTCCATATACTCTAGACAACTCATATTTCATCTAGGTGCACTCATATTTACCCCTATACCTTTTGTTCTACATTATTTCTTCATTTGCATAGTTGTTTGCATATCACAATGTGTTTTCAAACATAGCTTAAATTGCAGTTTTGCATTCATTTTAGATCATCTTAATCAGCCAATTGCATTTATTTAAGTTAATTTACATCATATCACATTACATACATCCTGGTTTGAGTGTTACATAAGCATTTTTTGGATCTAAATTCTCTCCTTTTAGGTGAAAAACCCTATGAGTGAAAGAGTCGTTTGAGTCCAAAAATCTATGTCACGCACCTTTTTAGGGGCTAATTCAGTTCCAAGGTTGATTTCTTCAATTTCTTCCCTTTTTACTGGTGTTTTTTTCATAAGGGCTCGATCATTTCCATCAAACACCCTTTCTAATGCCACAAGTCCCTTAGGAATCTTATTAGTCTTGAGTTGAACAACTTCCTTTCTAAACATAGTTTGTATCTACTTCTTTCACAAATGCATTAAAATAAATTTCTTGGGATTCATATTGATCAATGCAATGTAATAATTTGATTAAATTGGTATCATCATTAAAAAAATTCCAACTATAAATATTATTAGGAATTGTAGGTCATGTTTTGAGCTCAACTTGTGAAATTCCTGCTAGAGTGACATCATCTCTTTTCAAAGCTACATTTGCTAAGAAGTCTGTCATCAAATTTTTGGACCTATCTATCCATTCAATGGAGAAAGCATCAAACGACTCAATGGTGTCCCATACAACATTTTTGTACTTTTTTAGCCTTTAGTTTTATGTAGCATACTTTGATCTTGTGAAATAACCAACTGAGAGTCTCCAAACACAGTTAGTAGTTTAATTTCGTGTTTGACATCCATGTTCAATCCAATCAGTAGGGCCTCATACTATGCTATGTTATTTATACATTCAAATGTCAAAAAGAATGAATATTTGAATGTTGTTCCCTCAGGTGAGATGAAAACCACTCCTACTCCATTACCTTCTCTACTACATGCTCCATCAAAATAAATTTGCCACACACCATGCTCATTCTTGGAGACATCCCTATCAATTGGATCAATGTTCAATAATTTAGGCTGTTAATGCTCTATTCTAAAACTTCCCAAGTCCACATCACAAAAGTAATTCATCTGATTTTGAGCAACATATTCCACAATTTGGTTCATTCTTGGTTCTTTATACAACTTAACCTCTTCACCATTTATTGGTATTGTGGTATAAGATCAATCAAATTGCACATTTCCTCCTACTGAAGTAGTCCATTGTCATGACATGAGCATCCTAAAGTGAGGGGGTGTGTCTATTACAATTATATCAATTGTGTATGTTGCTTGTGGATAAGTGGCCAACTTGACTTATGTATCCTTCATGATTCCTACCACTAGGATAGGCCTACTATCCATAGCATAACATTTACCACCAGTAGTATTTACCCACATGCCAAGTTGTTTCATGACCCCTACTAGCATGATAATGATAGTAGCTCCTGAATCAATCATGCAATTCCTCACCATTTTTTTTTTATGAGAAATGTGGTAAAAATTTGATCGACCTGTGGAGGATTCATAAGTGTATTGCCAAGACAAACCTCAGGGAATTTTATATCTCATTGCCTGCCATTACTAATTTTGCTGATTTCTTTGTTCTCCAAGCTTGTGCTTTTATTAGTTCCACTAGATATTAGTTAAATAACACTATCTCTATATTCTTTTATCTTCATCATTTCCAACAGTGGCACAAACATCTTTACCTGAGACAATGCTTGTGTGAAATCAAATGAAGAGGCATTTTTTGCTTTGGCTATCTTCCTTTGTTCCAGTGGTTCTCCTTTATTTTCTTCTTTTCCCTTTTTATTTGTTTCATCATGCTTCTATTTTCTCTTGTATAATTCCTTATCTTCTTCTTTAGGAACATGCTTCTGCTCGTTCTTATTAGGTTCCTTATTTTCTACCTTCTTTGGTTTTTCTTGCATTGTATCTTTATCTTTCAAAAACAATCCTCTTGGAGTGCCATTATTTGCATTTTTTGTTCTATTTCTTAGCCTATAGTTATTTTTTTCTTTCTCTATTGGAACAATAGTTAAGTCCTTGATCTCTTCCTTAGTTGGCCTTCTTAATTTATACTTACTTGACTTAGGTGGTATATAAGGAGAATTTGATTCATCATTGCTTTCAATCTCTTGATCAGAGAAGACATGTTGTTCTGCCATGTGAATATTATACCTCTAGTTGTTTACATCATACTCATAACCTTCATCTCTTGAGGATGAATATTCTTGTTCAATTAGATGCAAGGTATGTGAAGTTAAATATATTGTATGTTCTTCCTCTTCATTTTCATATGGAATTTCTTCTTCTTGTATTGATTGTGCTACAACACAATGATTTGGGGAATGAGGCAGCTTGCAAACTTGACACCAAGGGTTGTTATTAACCATGTAAGATACTTTTTTCTTTAAGGGATCAAGTTTTTCTCTATACTTAGGCCTATCAGCTATAGGTTTTTCATCTTTTTGATTTTTATTGTATGGTATATCCTATAATCTTGGTCCCTCATTTTGTATGAATTCTCCTACTTATTCTAGGGATTATTTGAGTTTTGGGGAATTCTAAGGTTGTACCTCTTTCCAGTCATCCCTTCAACCTTTCTATTGTTCTCAATGGTTAATGTTGTCTTTTGTGCTTCAGTTAAACTCGTAGGGCATCTATTTTTGAGTTCATACCCCATTTTTGGATCAAATTTCTTTAAATAAATACTTTTAAGGCTGTCAGATCAGTCAGTTTGGATCCTTGTATTTTTTTGTATAGTTTGGAAAACCTCTTATTGAAGTCATAAACTGACTCATTTTGATACTTTTGAGTACTTATCAACTCATGAAGGGAAAATTCAGGGGCACACTGATTCCCATATCACTCTAAATATTGATTCTGAAAATATGCTATAGAATCAATTGAAGCATCAGGTAGACCATTGAACAAATCCCTTGCTTCTTCAGTTAGGGGCATCATGAATAATCTCATATTTACATCCTCATACTCCATACCAATATCTTGTACAAAAGCATTGAAATTCCTGATATGTTCTTCAACTAATATTCCATTATTCCGAGTGAACTTGGGGACTTTATTTCTCCAATTGTTGTCAATTGGGTATGGATATAATTGGTGTCCTATTAAATCAAATTGTCTACATGTGATCATAGGGTCTTGTGGTTGCAAGTTCAGAGGTGGTGGATTGGGGTGGTATTGGTATCCATATTGAGGTTGATGATAAACATTTTGTTGGATGTGTTTTTGAGGATATACATTTTGATGTGGCATATGTTGCTAATATTTTGGGGCATATTGTTGGCCTAGTGGTGGATAGTGTTGGGGAACATTGCTAGCATCTGGGGGCTGGGACTTTTGTAATGGCACATTGTGTTGAGTGTGTTGTCTTAGGTTATCACTAGCATGATGAGGTACCTTTGAAGTCCCTGGAGCACTTGTTCTAAGATGTTCCATGTGAATTGAAATTACCACCTTGTTTATGTGGAGGGACATATTTTGGTGGTTTTGGCGCCTAGATGCTTCATTGTGCCATTTTTTGATCTATCTCTTGGATTTCCAGTATCATTTGTTGTCTCCTTCTAAGTTTTTTTCTTTTCCATTCTAAATTTAGTTCAATTTCTTGGTTAGTCATATTATCAAAATCAACAGTAGTGTGATCAACGAACCCCTCATGGTTCTCTTCTCCTTGTTGTGATGTCACTCTGTAATCATATTCATTTTGTGTTTGAATTCATTCTGCCCCAATTCGAGTGTTGAACTCCTCTATTTTCTTGGGGTCCTCCTTCCAGTGAAAAATAGAATGACTAGTGTTTTCTTATTCAAAGGGAGTACAAGGATATTTGTTCAAGTCATCATTATGGAAGCCTAATCTATGCAATGGATCAAAATTGTTATGCATTGTAAAGGGTTGTTCTACTGAGTTCTCCCTATCTTCATTAGTTACATCTGTAGATTTATCCTTGCTCTTATTTGTATCAGTATTTGAAGTGGGAGAACCATGTTTATTTTTCCACCTAACATTGTTCTTCTTTGGGCTTTCTTGGTGCAAAGATCTCCTACCATTCATCTCATAGTGTACTTTAATACTCTGACTTCTAGGGTTTGTATTTGTTGATGTGTATTTGCACTTCCCAGTCATGCACTTTTTCTTACAAAGTTGCCACTTACTTTTAAGAAAAGTGAGAAATTTTATAATTTATTGTTCCTAGAAGAGTCTTCTACAAGGTGTTGAATTTATGATGAAAGGCCTAGATTCAAAATTGGCTAAGTCCCCAGCAGAGTTTCCAATCTGTTGGATCTCAAAAATGTAGGTTACAAATCCTAAGAGGATGTCAGGATCTATGATCAGACTTACATCAGTTTTGAACCAATGAATAGAGTTTAACATATATGGTTGATGACTCCCTACACTTCAAGCTTTCCTAAACATAGGCGAGTAGACCTTGATAGCTAAAGTAGATTGTGTGACTTATTTGGATTTTAAGGATCTATCCACAATGGCATAAAGTGTCAAATAGATGATGGCTAATTAAATACTTTTACTCCTAATGTAATAATTCAATGTTTAGAATATGAAAATGGAAAAGTGAAGTATAAATGAAATATGAGGTGAACTAGTCATTTATTGGGAAAGTGGAGTCAATGAAGTTTTACGATAGGTGATTGCTTTTTGGTTACAATTTTGATTGTTTGGCACTTAAACTTGTTTATGCCTAGTATAAACGTGCAAGAATGTGACTGGAAGACTCTAATTATTGATCCAATTGATCCTATTAGGTTACTGTGATTTATTAAAAGGGTTTTAATCCTTCCTTGAAGGAACCAATTAAAATAATCACACAATGACAACAAATGTGTATTGACAAATGAGGTATATCCTCAATTTGAATAACAAAATAAAATCAATTTGGAGATAGTATGACAATCTTATCAATTACCAAACTCTTCTTACTGATCCAAATGTTATTTCCAAGTTACTGTAATCAATTAAAAGGATTTAATTCTTTAATGGAAACCAATCAATTTGATTACGCAAATAACAACAAATGTGTTTTGATGAAATTGAATATCAACTTGGATAAAAAAATTCAAATAATAGAGAAATAAAAATGTGGAGACAACCAGATAATTGCTTAAATCAACAAACAATAGACATAAATACTGAGTCACACAAAATTAAAGATCTTCCATTGATTTTTTCCAAAATTCATCCATGCATCATGGTCCTTACAGTATAATCTATATGATAAACATTTTGAAAGTATCTTCTATTTTCTCCCTATTCACTCCTATATAATCATTACATGTCCAACTTATATATCAATATCTTAAAGAGGGTACACCTCTTCATAAGTATCTTTTGAAATTAACAATAAAACATTAACAATTATGCTCTAATGAGCCACAAATGAACTTGTGGTATATGATCTAAATATTCTTGGCTCAAGTGAGTGTTAGCATCCTCTCAACCATTCCGTGCAACAATTTCCATGATGATTATCTTCTCCAAACTCTCACATTCCTCTACCAGTGTTGAACCCTCATTCCTAGCAACTTCCAAGGCTTCATGCAGTATCAATAAACACTCCTTCATCCATTCACTCTGACTCTTTAGTTCTCCATCCTCTTTGAATAGTGCAAGTACCCCTTCCTTTGAATCATCAATAAACTCCTTGGCATCTGCTTGAAGTTCCTTATAATAATCTTTATGTTTCCTCATCATATCCTCAATGTCTATAATAGCTCTAGTGTCAAAAGTGCTTCTCTTTTGCATTTCTCAAATATTTTCCTAAATTCTATCATTTATTCTCTTATGTTCCTAAATAGCAGTGTGACTCTTGGAATGGGTGACCCAAACTTATCCATCCAAACCATCATATTATCATACCTCTTTTGGAATATTGCAAAAAGTGTGTCAAATTTGGCCTTACTCACTTGAGTTTGTACTTGTGATTCCTCACATTTGTCCTTTGACTGGGAACCTTCTCCTTGAGTTAACATTCTAGTACATCCTTTGAAGGTTTTCTTGACTATGTCTCTCAAGAAGTCATTTTCTTTCAGCATTCTTTCACTATTCAACTTTTACATATCTCGCTCCTTGATCAACATTTGAATTTGTTCTTTATTCAATTTGGCTACATTTATTCCAATGTCAGTTGTGACTGCAGGATCAATCTCTCCTACTTTTAGTGTCATTACATGACCAAATTCCTTCTCAATATCAATAATCAAAATTTCTTATGTGGGGGATGCAAATCCCAAATCATAAGAGAGTTCTCATCAAGGTTGTATCTCGATCCAGTGTATATTTCTATCACCCCTTCTAGACTACACTTATGCTTAGCAACATTATTATGCAGAAAAATATCAAAAACGTGAGAAAAATTTAAATCTAAATGAGGAAAAATCATCACACCAGACTCCTCTAATAATCTTCTTCCTCTCTTCAGAGTCATGTTCTTCATCTCATTCTCCACATTCATTTTCAAGCTATCCAGTAACTGACCTTCATTGCTAGGTGTGATGTCCACAACTGATTCCCTTATTGTTTTCCCTTTCTGTTTGTACAAGAAAGATCTAAATTCAAGAGACTTTATAAATTGATCATTAAAAAAAATGACTTATAGGCCAATTACCTAGTATCTATTTCAGATGACTCCTCAACTTCTTGTTCTCTGTTTGGAGGTTGATACTATTCAATTCTCAGTTTTGGAATCTTGTTAGTCTTCCCTTGGGGTTCTCTTTCATCAGAAGATTCCTCACTTCTAGAGGACAACATTTTTGCTTTATGTATCTCTTTTATTTATTGCTCCATTTCTCTATTGTAGTTATCAATTTCCTATTCAACCTCCTCTTCCTCCATGTTTCTAATAATCTCATCATGAGGATATGGTATATGATCATATCCACCTAGATTCTATTTTTTCCTTCCAAATCCAATATAACCCTTGGGATCAAATCCCTTCCTTGGTGCAACTTTCTTCATATTGAAATGTGATAACTTATCTAAAATAAGATCATATCCTTCCTTCAATACCATAGTGAAATCTCCAAAGGATGATGTACTAGGCATAAATGACTGTTTCTCATAGGAACTCAAGTTCATGACATTGGAATAATCCAATTTCCTGACAATCTCTAGAAATGAAATCCTATTTGGTATAGTTTTTGGTGAAATGAAATGTGTATCTTCAAAAACATACACTATGATCATGGTTGAATCAATATAACAATGCCAGTTGCCCCAATTATGACCTACAGTTGGTGGTCCATTGAAATTATTAGGACTTTAAAATATTTTAATCTCATCAGTCAATGAATAATCATAGGGGTGATTATAAAACCTATACAATATCTTGACAAAATATTCTTCAAAATAAACATAACTCGAATTGATAAACCTGATGTCCCAAATAGCAATCCACAATTACACTGGTAGTGGTTGATCCTCATCAAATTGTGTAATTCTCTATTCCTCTGGCCACATTCCTAACTCCTATCCATAGTACAATATCATGTGCATAAGAATGGAATAATGTTTGAAATGCAATGTGAGAGATTGATTCTTGATGGCCATTAGACCTAAGTCAATCCCTCTAGAAATGTGTGAAGCATAATCAAAAGGTATTGCATTGTGGCATTGTATGTATGCAACAATTACCATTGGTCCTATAGACATAAATTCAAAGATTTTTCTTCCCATTATTTGGCATACCAAGAAGTAAGTATATTTTAGGTAGGGCTCAAACAAATCAACATGAAAGGGAGGTCCAAAATTATCTTCAAGTGGAACTAGGTCTCCATCTTTCCTAGGCATGTGCAACGGTAACCTCCATCCCTTGTAAGTAGTATACATTCTCTAGTACTCCCTCTCCAAATCCTCGTGCACTATGGGCTCATCGCATGAATCATCTAGGTTGAAAACTTCACCAAGTGCAGTTTTGGATATATGTATGAAAGGCTCTCCTTGCTTGTTGCAGATGGATTTGAGGTCTGGGTTATAATTTTTAGCCATAATTTTTATAATTTCTACATTCACGAAGACATTGGTAACAACCATATTCCCAAATTAAAATTACAGGGGTTGTAGCCTAGTTCAAATCTACTTCTCCAACAATAATGGAACATGAACAATTCATATCCCCTAATGGGAGTCCATGCATCACCTATATGTTTGTATTTTTCTTCTAGTCTTTCTACATCCACCCTTAATTATGCATACCTTCTAGATTTTGGCCCTAAACCAGGAAATTGATTAATGAGGTCTTGGTTCAATATTCATTCTTTTGTTTGGGATTCCACCTTTGTTTCAATTTTATGTTTTTTTCTTTTGGATTGACTACTTTCGCCCTGTTGTTTCCTACCTTTTTTTTTTTACAAAACTTGAACCTTCCATTTTGATTCTTTACAAGGTTGTAGAATTGAATTGTAATTTATCAATTGCAGAAAAACTCAATATGCTTACTTGTGTATTTTTGGCTGCACTGAATTCCTTGACTCATGTTTGATCTCCCGTCCTTCCCGCTGCAACTTCTGAAAATTATTTTGGTTCATTCTCTTTTTAACAAGAATTTACATAAGTTTCATTCATGAGACCATTAATGTCTACCACTGGAAATGAATGCAATAGGTTTTTTTAATTTCAAAACGTTAGAGCAAAACAAGAATGTTGCATCAGTGAAACCCTTTTAATATTAGACCAAACTGTGTGTTTTATTTGGTGCCACCTTTGTTTATACATTCATAACTAGTCACTAATACATAATTGAAGGTCTATTCGATATGAAGTGTCCCTTAGATTCTCATTCTTAGTTGGGAAGACAACCTAATACTCTTACTGATATTGTACTACTTCCCTCTCTTATTTTTCAACTTTTATTATTTTGGGGAGAAAATTATGATTCCATGTTACCATTAGGCTGACATGTACCATCACTAAGAGAACAAAATTCCTTTCTAATTTCCTTGGTCTCCCCGATGTAGTTCCTCTACCGCTTCATTTATTTGGATAAGTCCATGAGAATTTTCCCAAGAACCTCCTCCATTGGCATAACCCATATGGTTGGTGAGATTTGAGAGTCTCGCTCTGATATTACATGTCTTTCTGATATAGTTGTTCTCCCACTTCATCGGAAAAAGTATATATGTTTCTTGCCGATGATGCTTCCATCAAAGTGATAGGTGGGTGGAGGCCAATGAAAAATGTGAAATTTTTCCAGTCCTAACATGTTGCTCGATAAATCTCTCTACCCAAAATATATCCTTGTGTAGACTTTCAAACCACCACAATCATAGTGATTGAATACTTTGCATGGTATTTTAAGCATACAATACACACCAACTCTCAGAAAGGTAGTTACACCTCAATAAAACTAATAATGTATGTTACCTAATATAGGATCCAATTGATTAGAAAATAATAGTAAAATTACCAACACATATAGGTATGAATTCATACTAAACCATTGATATACATCATGTTGTTGGAACTAGGTCAAATGGATTATAATGATAATTCTAGTACTCCTACAATCTTTTTCATTCTTGACAACCTTTAACAACATTCTTCATCAATGAAAACCTATGGTAAACATCCATTAAGTCCTTAGATTTGATTTGATAATGACCATCATAATAAAGATAATTCTACTAGGACATGAAAAAATGTTTTGATATTTATAACAAAATATAGACAACAAGCTATGCAAGCAAAAGATTTAAATCAATAGTTGAAATTTATTTTTCTCATGTGTTTTTTGTTAAAGTTAAATGTTTTAAGATTCACATATGATCTCAAGATAAAGTAATCTAGTCCAAAATAAAGATCAAGGCACAAGGTGCCCCAAACTAAGCAAAGGAAAGTTGACATGGGTAAAAGACATGAAAACAATAGATATGAAAAACCAAGCCATGATAGAAAAGGAAAAAGGAAATGTAAATGGCTAATGAGAGATGAATGAAATGAAATATAGGTGATGAAATAGAATTCATATGCAATAATGGGACTAGTATGTACAAACTAAAAGGATACCTTGAGGGTCAAGCATAAATTTTTTTAAGATGAATGTTGTTAATAGGCTCTTTCAAAGGTTCTCCTTTAGGTGTAACAAGTTTATAAGATCCAAAACCATAATTTACAATAATAATGATGAGTCCCAACCAATTAGGTTCAAACATTCCTTTCTTGTCTTTATCTCGTTGATTTTTTTTATTCTTTTTTAGGACCATGTCTCCAATCTCAAACCTTCAAATTTTGATCTTTCTATTATAGTTATGATGAAGGACATTTTGATAATCTTGTAAGTGATTTAATGCATTAAGACATCTTTCATCCAATAAGTCAAGCTCATGCAATCTAGATATTTGATACTCTTCTTCATCAATGACATGCTTTAAAAAAACCCTTTAGGAGGGGAGTGTTAACACAGACTGACTACCACTACACCAAAAGATTAAGTTTTCAGTGAGGGCGACATTGGAGAGATTTAAGGGGTATCGACGAGGGTTGAGGGTCCCATGTGACAACAATTTACCCCCTAGTCAAGAGGTTGAAAAACATAGTTGATTGCGAGATGGAAAGAGTGTCAAGAGTGGGAGTCGAACCCTCCCTAGTAGAGTCACCAATTTTGTTAACAAAGACCAATTGCCACTACACCAAAAGCTTAAACCTCTCTAATGTCACCCTCATTGACAGCTTAATATTTTGGTGTAGTGGCAATCAGTCTGTGTTAACAAAATTGGCGACTCTATTTTTTGGTTTTGCATGCAAATCTAGTGTGACCAACTTATGAGAAGAATATAAACCAGATCAAGTCCTGCTCTATTTGAGTATTTGCAATTATCTCCACCAAGAAGGAGGGGTAGGATAACAAGAATAATTTTTTACTCATAAAGGAGGTCAAAATCCACACCTCCAAATCTTAGCCTTGTAATTTTTGTGCAAAAAAATTTGGTACCTGTAGCATGAGCAACACTAGTGATGACAAGGTAGTTTGTGTTTACCCCATTATTTCTTTCCCAACATGATGAGATTCCTGTTGCAGCCCTCAAAATTATACCATATTTTATTGGAGAAGATCATACCACTCCCGTTGAGCATATTCGAGATGTGGCAACCTTGTGCTCAGTTCATAATGTCACTGAAGATAACGTAGCACTAAGGATTTTGGATGCATCACTAAAGGGGAAAGCCTTGCAGTGGTTTAGAGGTCTTCTGACATACACGATTGCAATGTGGGATCATCTAGGTGATGGCCTGCATAGGCAGTTTGAGGACAAGTCTAATCACTTGTCTTTGTTGGAGCAATTAAGTAGTATAAAGAGAGCTCCTCACAAGCATATGTCAGATTTCAACTACTAATTCCAAAGGAATTGGGATAGGATTCCCATGATGGTAAATCCTTCACCACAACATGCATTTCTATTTTTCCTAAAAGCTTTGAATAGTGAGATTTCTATAACGATCCAATATATGGGTGGGTTTACGCTTCCTAATGCTTATGATATTGCTATTAGAGCATAAAACTTCCTTACTCAAGCTGGTAAAATAGCACCAAGGTCTCCTATGCCCATTTTTCCTAAATTACAACCACCTACTCCTATGTCATTACCCCCTTTAGTTGTTGTACTAGTCATTCCAGCAATAGGATATCAAGCTACAACCCAAGAAACTATTGTTCCAAACCCATCCCAAGAGTTAAAAGGCATGTTACAGTCCCTTAGCAAGATTGTTAGCAATGAATTTGTTAATCTTAAGAAGCAAGTTGGTTAAAAGCATAGGCCCTATCAACCTCCTTATCAGCCTAAGTAGTCAAGTAGGCCACCTTTTCAAGTTGATACTCAAGGCCAAATGAGAAACTTCTGTAGGAGTTAATGGTGACTCCTCAACACCCCCAAGATCAGTTGCGACCAAAACCACTTCCACAAGAGAGAGAATGGCAAGAAAGCTTGCTTCACAATGCAAGATTGATTGATTGCTTGAATAGTTATTGCTTGCTATTCCTTGAATACAAATGTACAAGAGATACCTTGCTTATATGGGCAAGGTTGAGAGATAGGAATGAATATGATGTTGACAAATGTCATTATCCTATGACATGAGACAACCAACAACCTAATCACCTAGGAATTGATGCATCCTAGCTAGATAAGATAAGTTCTAGAAAAGCCAACTAAGACTTCTAGAAGGAACCTTTTACCTAAGTAAACTTAACCATGTGAATATGTCCCATAATTACCTAGTGAATGAATAAGCTAGGTACAAGACAATTATTCACACTAACAACTTCAATCCATGACCCTTTCAGCCTTATAATCATAATGTTGCTAGTTCTTTAAAGGATCTCATTCCCACACATAATAATATGGTACAAGGATGTGACTGGTGTTATCCATGCAACCAGCCTCATAACTAAGTTGCATGCATGAATGGTATGAGAAATCAAACTCTAATGGTTCAAAATAGCTATGTTGGTTCGAAAAGTGTGCTAAACGAGAATGTAGAGTAGCAAGTTTCACAAAATCGGTAAGGTAATCTTGATATTGACTTGATGAATTAGCAAGGTACTGAATTTTGCAGGGGTAACCATCATCAAGGTCAAAACCAGTCAGACTCACCTATTGCAGCCAATACTAGATCAAAAAAGAGGGTTGTTGATTTGGGGTAGCAAGCTGGAAATGTTTAATAGCAAATTTTCAAGGAAAAATTTCTTTCTTCTTCATCCCAAGTTGTTCCCATAGCACAACAAAAGGTGCAAATTCTATAAAGAGGACAAGTTGTACCTGAGAAGGAGCATCCTATGGTGCAATCACAACCTTTGCAAAGGAAAAATGATGTTGTTGCTACTAAAGGACAACAAAAGGTGACCCTATTCCCTTTAATGTTGTTGAAAACCTTAAGAAGGCTATTGTTAGCATGTCCATAATGGATGCATTGCACATTCTAGGTCAAAAATATTTGTTACAAGGTGCCTTGGCCGAGCTTTATATTTTTGATGTTGCTAACCAAGAAAAGACTAAGGTTGTGCTTGCAAACAACCCAGAAGTTAAGAATGAGCAGCAAGCCTAAGAGGTAAAGCCTCCTTTTTATCTAAGTTTGATCATTTGTGATAAGCTAGTACACAACTACATGATTGACTCTGGTGCAAGTAGTTTTGTAATGCCCAAGAGTCTAGTTGATAAGCTAGGATTAATTTATGTGCCTCTTTCAAAGGGAGTAGTTCAACTAGATGGATCTATTGTTAAGACTACTAGGGTGATTAAGAATCTAGATCTTACTTTTCATGCATGCCCAAATTTTTCAATCCCTCAAGATATTCATGTTATTGACCTACCACCTCATTTTTCCATATGTCTTTCCAGAGATTTTATTGTTAAGTTGGGTGGGTTTCTATCTTCTGATTGGTCTCATCTATTTTTTAGAACAAGATATTGTACAAAGGTAACCATAAAATATAAACCTCAAGCCAAGGATCATATTGAGTCATATGTCTCTAACCCTATAAATGCTAACCTCTACATCACCCATGAGCTAGAGGATCAATCCATGACCCTAGACCCCAACACACCTATTGAAGATGTAAATCTTGATGAGTGGGCAGCCGAGAATCATGAGCTTGACCCTTTCAATCACACTAATGATGTAGGATTAGGAATTTATATGATTCATGAACCTAATGTAGTGATTCCAAATCTGGTCAAGGACCAAAACTAGCCTGAACAACAAGCTAACTAGATTTGGAAGCTATATTTTGATGGCTCAAGAAGCATAATAGGTGTTGGTGGGGGAGCTATGTTAATTTCACCCAATGGAGATAAGTGCTACTCAATATTGAGGTTTTCTTTTAGCTATACAAATAACATAGCTAAATATGAAGCACTTATTCATGGCCTAGAATGGACTAGAAATAAAGGTATAAAGTGTTTACAAACTTATGGTGATTTTGAGTTAATTGTGAACTAGGTTAGAAATTTGAATGTTACCAAAAATGATTTTCTCAAGAAGTATAAGCATTGAGTTTGGGATTTAATTGAGGATTTTGATGCTTTTAATCTGCTTTATATTCCTAGGAATTAGAATAAACATGCAGATAAGCTTCTTGCCACAGGATCTCAGTTTGACATTCCAAATGAAATTCATAATGTTGAGGTATAGCAGTATGTAAAATTTTTTGTTAAACCATCTGTACCTAGTAATAATGGGAGTTGGTAGGTTTTTGATAGTGATGAGTAGATTATAATTTTTCAAATTCAAGAAGTTGAGTTTGCAGCTGAAAACTAGCAAAAGTGGCAACAACAATATGACAATCAAATTGTGCAGCTGAAGTCAAACAAGCTACCAGAGGGATTGGTAACCTTGGAATTGATTTTAATTAAGATGACCAATTCAAAAAGGAAAAGATCAGCATGACCATTAATTAGGAGCACTATGAGGCAATTGAGATATTCAAGGGTAAGATTCTCAAGTTGGGAAAGGTATGCACCAAAGAGGAACAACAAGCTTTCATTTTGTTGTGTCAAGAATTTAGTGATGTTTTTTCTTGGGAATATAAAGATTTAAGAGGTTTGACCCTGAGCTAGCTCAACACACCTTTGAGTTAGAGCCCAATGCAAAACCAATGAGGTAAAATCAAAGGCCTCTTAGCCCCAAGCTTGAGCACCTTATCAAAGCTGAGTTCAATAAATTAATTGAGAGTAATATAATCTTTCCTATTGAGCATACATCTTGGGTTTCTAACTTAGTTCTAGTTAGAAAGAAGAATGGTGAGATTAGGATTTGTGTTGATTTTTTTTATTTGATTAAAGCCTCTCTAAAGGATCACTATCCACTCCCTTCAATGAAACATATTTTGCAAGTTGTTTCTAGTTGTGACATATTTTCTTTATTGGATGGATATTCAGGCTATAACCAGATTTTGGTGGAGGAAGATCAATACAAAATTGCATTTACCACCAAATGGGGTACCATGGCATATAGAAAAATTCCATTTGGTTTTTCCAATGCAAGGGAAACATTTCAGAGAGCAATGGACATGGCCTTTCATGGCCTCATGAACACAATTATTTTGGTGTATCTAGATGATATTACAATTTTCTCAAAGAATGCTAATGAACATTTTTATCATTTGAGGCAGATTTTTCAGAGATGTAAAGAGTTTGGGGTTTCCCTTAATACACAAAAGTGTATATTTTCTATCCATGAAGGTAAGATCCTTGGACACATTGTTTCCAAACATGGTATTTCCATTGATCCAGAAAGAGTTTTTGATATTCTTGATTTACCAGTACTGGCACATAAGAAAGGATTAAAAAGCTTTCTTGGTGGGATTAACTTTGTGAGAAGGTTTATACCCAATATTGTAGAATTATTGTAGCCTCTCACAACTATGCTTAAGAAAAATGTACCTTTTAGTTTAACTAAGGAGGGTAAGAGAAGCTTTGAGAAAATAAAAGAATCCTTTGCAACTGCACCAACCCTCATCAATCCTACCTATGATAGAGATTTCATTTTATATGCTTTTGGAGGTGTTGGCACCATTTCAACTATGTTGTGCCAACAAAATGATCAATGCTTGGAGTAGCCTGTGGCATTTTTCAGCCAAGTATTGCATGATTATGAAGTAAAGTACTCCTTTGTTGAAAAGCATGTATTTGTTGATGTAAGAAGCCTTAAAAAGTTTAGGCATATGCTCTCTAACAATATAATTTAGTTGTTGGTTTCCCATCCAACTATTAAGGATTTCTTGATTAATAGGGATATGAATGATAAAAGGGTTGGTTGGATAATTAAGGTGATGGAATTTGATGTTAATATTAAAGTTACTAAACTTGTTAGGGGAAAAGGTTTGTATGAACAACTTGATGAAAATGGAATAAACAACCAAGAAGATGAGTAAAATGTTGAAACAGTGCTCAACAATGAGGAGCAAGCTATTGGTTCAACTCCTACTACAAGTTGGGTGCAACAAATGATTCATTATCTATAGACTGGTGACTGACCTGAAGGTTTGGATAGGGAAAAAAGAAGGTACTATAGACTACAAGCTATTCCCTATGCTATTAATAATGGTGTTCTAATAGGGTGCATTGAGCCAGATCAGATTGATAAGTTGCTGGAAGAGTTTCATAATGGGCCTTCAAGAGGCCACTTTGCAACAAGGACTACAACTCTAAAAATTATGAGAGATGGATATTATTGGCCAAATTTATTCAAGGATACATTTTCTTGGGTTAGAAAGTGTGAAAAGTGTTCATTATTTGCAGGTAAGCAAAGGCTTGTAGCCTTGCCTCTACACCCCATTTAGGTAGAGTAGCCTTTTGCTAAGTGGGGTCTTGACTTCATTGGACCTATTAACCCACCTTCAAGTGTAGGCCATAAGTGGATTCTAACTACAATAGATTACTTTATGAAGTGGAATGAGTTTGTTGCTTTGAAGGAAGCAAATGAAACTTTTGTTTTGAAGATTTGGTATCTAGATTTGGCACTCCTAATTCCATTATTTTTTACAATGGATTAGATTTTATTGGTTTAAGGATTTCATATTGGTCTGTTAAGAATAATTTTTTTTGAATACTTCATCTAACTATTACCCACAGGGTAATGGGTAGGCGGAATCCACCAATAAAAACCTAATTAAGATCATTAAAAAGACCATTGAGGACAACTAGAGAACATGGCATGAAAAGTTGAAGTTAGCCCTTTTGGTTGATAGGATAACTCCTAAGAGAGCTACTAGTTTCTCTCCTTATGTTCTCACTTATGGTAAGGAGGCCAAATTACCAATTTCTGTTGAATTACCAACTATAAATTTCATTAAGGAACTTGAGCTGTTAGAGGAGCAGCCTATGCAAGTAAGGCTTGCACAACTAATGGAGTTAGAGGAAACTAGAAAAGAAGCATTGACGCGGCTTAAAATTCATCAAGCTCAGATGAAAAGTTCTTTTGACAAAAGAGCAAAGCCACGAGATTTCATTATTGGTGGTTTAGTTTTCAAGTGGGATGAACATAGAAGCAAACTTGGAAAACATTCCAAGTTTGATGCAATTTTGGATGGAACCTATATAATCATAGAGTGCAAGGAACACAATTCCTTCCAACTTTCCAAGTTAAGTGGACAGGCGTTGCCTATCCCAGTTAATGGAATCCACCTCAAACATTTCTTCTGAAGATAATTTTTGCATTTGTATCATAGTAGACTAGTGTTTTTCTACTAATAAGTGCTTAAGGCACATTTATTTTAGTTTTTTTCTTTCCCTAAGTATTGTTGCACATGTTTGCTAGCAACCAATGCCTTTTAGTTTGCTTTCAGTTTGGTTTTGTTTGTTTTTTGTTGTTGTTTGGAGTATTTACAGTTGGGTTTTAATGGTTTTCTAAGTTTGAGAAGGGGCAAATTTCACTCCATGCCCAATAAATTATTTAAGACAACTGGTCTATATACTTAGCAGGAAAACATTCAGCAAAAATCACTAGAAATTTTGCCAAATTTTCACCTACAACTCGATTTGGCTGAGCTAAAATAGTTTATTTCCATTTTAAGGTGAAATTTTTTTAACATATTTCTGCAATGCTTAACCATTGCATATTTAAAGATGCTTAAAAAGACATAATTCAATTTTGTTTTTTTAGTTTTTACAACATAAAGGAAAGTACATAAAGAACACAAGATGATTGCTTTCATTCATTTCACAATGTTTCATTCATTTTGCAAATGAAATATACATAGAATTTCACAAGTGTTGCATTTATATTCATTGGAAAGAAAGGAGTAATCAAATGTCCCACACAAGCAGTGGGAATAGCTAAACCAATGCAACATAAGAGATATGTTATACATCTGAAGATTAAATAATAGAAAGACACATGGAAAGAGATAGCCATCATTTCCTATGGTGGTTGTAAGTTGGTTTTTCATTGTTTCCCACCCCTCCTTGCTCTTGGTCTTCAAGTGAACTTGCAGATGATCGAGAAAGATTTTTTAGAGCTTCAAATATGAGTCTCATCATATTCCCCACCAACAGAAATATAGCACATGTTTATTATGCATTAGATCAACAAATATCAGATGTATGCAAGAGAGATGAAAAATAAAACATCACAAGAGCATTGAGCTTCACTATTTTTTATCTAACATGTTTTTTCACTATGCAGGTATAGGTGAAGAAATGTTGCTGATTCATTTATGAAGACATCATAGCATGTGGTGAAAAAATGGGCTCCAACAAGGGTTGAGCCCAACATGTTGCCCCTAATTCTCAAAAGGGGAATGAGATAGGAATGCATACTCATATTTCTCAAATCAAAACATTTCATATGAAGGAGTGATTCATAAAGTGACTACAAGAGTACCAGGTCCATTTCTCATTCATGATATTCAATTTGAAAGTGCAATGAAGTAAAATCATAAATGAACAAAGAACTTATTTTAATGCTTAAGAAATATGCAAAAGAAAATCTAAATGCATCATTTATTCATTGAATAATTCTTGTTTGCAAGCAAGTTTCATCGTGTTTCATATCTTTTATTTCTACCTCATATCATATTTTCTACTATTTATGTGTTTGAAGTATTTACATTAAAGATACAACCATCAAGAGGCAAGAAGGGTTGAAAAATGGTTATTACATATAAAGGAAAAAAGGGATTTCATTTTTCACAAAGTGCTAAGGTGGAGTAGTTGTCAAGCATTCATCACAAGGTTTACAATGGAGGGACAACAACTATGTTCTTTTCAAGGTTAAGAGGAGTAAAAGAGCATTGATAGTCTAAGCAAACAACAATGAATTAGAATGGATAAATTCATAACAAGAAATACAAAGAACATGTGTTTCCTCATTACAAATGTAAGGATTTGTAAGTACTTAGAGTTGTGCATGAACATGAGAGAAATAAAAGAATTCAAATATTTCAAATATTCTTCCATCCATGTTTGATCTCTTCAAAAGCATTGTGCATTGTTTGGGAGAGTATCATTTCATAAGAGACAAACATATTCATATCAATTTGTAGCTTCCCTCAATAAAAGTGTAAAGTTCATAAAGAGTACAAAGAGGATTCTTGAATCAATCATTAAAAGACAAGACAGTAACCTATAGGAAAAGTGAGCATTTCTCCATGTGAAAGTGTTTTGGAGAATATTGGTTTGGAGTATTGAAAACATGTAAGCTTCAGAAAGGGTTGTATACAACAAATAAAGTGAAGGTTGTCTCATCAACTGGTTGTTTCCACATAGTTCCTATAGATCAAAATGTTTCCTCATCAAATGAGTTAAAACCCCAAAATGGGAAACACCTAAAAAAAATTATAGAGGCTGAGCTAAGTGTTGGTTGGAGAGTTGCTTCTACTTAGAAATGTAAACCCACAAATCCTTGACAATTGAAAATAAAGAAAAGAGCCTCCATTTGATTCTCTATAGAGTGAAAGTGCAAAATACAGTGGCAAGAAGGTGTGGTTTCAAGAAGGGAAAACCCAGAATGAGAAGCTTTCTTTTATTTAAGAATGTATAATAGAGGTTGCGACCTGCAAATGAAAAACACCTAGATTTTGGGTCGAAAGTCAAGGATTTTGTAAAACAAACGAGTTTGTGTTTGTTGTAAGGCTAAACTAGGAGGGTTGTTTTTTGTTTTCAAGGAAAAGGGAAGCTATAACCAAGGGTTTCAAACCCTTCTCTCTAAAAATTTAAAGAGCTACAAAACACAGAAATGCCCATAAGATAGAAAGGCCACAACCATAAACTATAGAGGGACTTCATAATACAAGAAAGATGACAAGTCAAATACAAAAAGTAATGGCACCCATAAATTTTATGCTCAGAATGAACAAGGAAACACAAATATCTTCACTTTTTTTGTTCACAATGAGCTTGAATCAAGCATGTTTTGTAGAAAATGGAGAGAGAATGCAAGATTCAATGGTAGGAAACTTACCCATTGCTTGCTATGGAGGAATACATTCAAATCCCACAGTAGAAAAACTCCAAAAATTCTCTAAATATTGGCCTCAAAGCAATTTGGAAGTCAACAGAATGTGGAAGCATGAAAATGCATTAGAAATTTAGTCATGGTCATGGCTAAGAAGGCCAAAAATGTTTTGAAATGAAGGACAATGTTTAGTTTTGTGACAAAGAAGGACTTACCATGCATTTTCCTACAAAAATCTCTCTGGAAATCTCACATAAATAATAAGAAATTGAATATTTCGAGCTTGAACCCTAACCTCATGGCAGTGGTGTGTAGAGCCAAGTTCTTGAAAAAATTTCAAAGTGCAAATGAATGGTGAAAAAGGTGGACGCCAAACTTTTGTCCCAGGGTTTTCCATTGCCCTAAGTTTGGTTTTTCTTTTTATCACATTGTTTTAAAAAATAAATGCCTTCACTAATACCCTTGGGGTATTATTTTTGTCTTGCATATATGTTATACCTAGGCTTTATGCCTTAGGTTTATTTTACAACATTTGGAGGAAAAATCAAACTTAGTGTGCCTTAGAATATTTTATAATTTTTGTAGAAAATAAAAAAGCCTAAGTGGAGATATATTGTATACTTGGAAAAGTTTGAATCAAAACTATGTTGCCTTGTATTGTTGCAAAAATCAGAAATCAAAGCCAAGTGAGATGAGGTCAAGAGTCAAGACCTTTTAGCTATTCTTTTTGTAAAATCGAAACTGCAATGATGTAAAACATTTTTAAGGCAATGTTGTGCTATTAATTTACTTAATATTTGTTACTTTTTAAAAATGCAGTTAAATCAAATCAAGTGTTGATAGAACTTTCCCGTTTCATTTTGAATCTTCTTGTGCAAATGAAGGAAAAAAATAGATAAACTGAAGTTTCTATTTTAGTTTCCAGTCGATTTATGCTTGATTTTTGAGTTTTTTCTGGGTTGACCCTCTTGGGATAGAAGTTTCCATATTTTTCATCTAGTTTGGAGGCAGTTTGGGAATTATTTTTGAGGCTTTTCTTTTGAGCTCAAAAATGGCTTTGAGGTTGTTATTTTGAGGTGCCGTTCACTCAGATTTTTCCACTTTCACTCTTGGAGATAATTTGTTGGCATATATTGGAGAAAAACTTAGTTTTTCTCAGTTCAGATTTGCTTCTTGCTTTCTTTCTCACTCGTAAAAAGCTTTGTAAGCTCAATATTTGTACTCATATTTACATTTTGCATACTCCTTTAGTTTTAATTAAAAATAGTAAAGCATTCCTATCTCATAGTTTGTCTCATATTTGCAGTATTGATTTGATGTTTCATTATGATCATAAGAATCAGTTCCTTTGTTGTCTCATTATTGTAAATTTATGTGCAAGAATTTCATATGATTCAGGTTGTGTGCTGTGTTCAGTTTTTGAGCCTTCATGTAAATCACTGTTGAGTTCTATGTTTTGGATGAGATTGTGAGGGTTAATGTTTTGAGAAACTGATTGTGAGTGAAGTCATTAAAATAAGTTAAAAAGTTATGGTGTATCACCCATTAGGTTTAGGATTTCATTTCAAGTTATCTTTCTAAACCCCTTTCCTCAAAAAATTCTATAGATTAGGTGATCTTCCAAGGGAACCAACCCTATTTGGATATTCATTCTTTCCATAGGTCACCCACAACCTAAGAGTGTTTCCATGTTTCAACAGGATAGTTGAGTTCAACTTAGCTAGGGTGCAATCCTGATTGACAACAATAATGCTTATTCTACCTTAGCTGCTACAAAAATAGTTGTTGCTAAGACAATTATAGCACTTGCTAAAGGGACAAAAAAAAATGTGGCACCATAGACTTGGGAACATGAGTGAGAAAGGGATGAAGATCCTTCACTCCAGAAAGTTTCTATTAGGCTTGAAGTAGATTGACTTATACTTATACGAAAATTTGTGTTTATGGAAAACAAAAAAGAGTCTAATATCTCAAAATTGGGAAAGAGAAGAAGAGTAAGAAATGAGAGTTGTACATTCAAATTTATGGGGACCAGCTCATGTATCTTCTCTTGGTGGCTCTTGCTATTATTTTCCTTTTATCAATTATTCAACTAGGAAAACATGGGTGTATTTCCTAAAACAAAAATAAAAATTATTTGAAACTTTTAAAAAGTGGAAAGCTTTGGTTGAGAATGAGACATGAAAATATTTGAAGTGTCTCGAATCTGATAATGGAGGTGAGTATTGCAGTAGATGATTTGAAAATTACTATTCATACAATGGAATATGTAGGAAGAAAATAGTTCCTAGAACCCCACAAGAAAATGGTGTGTTTGAAAGGACGAATTGGACCATTATGGAGCGTGCAAGGAGCATGAAATTGCATGTTTACTACCCTTACACTTTTGAGCAGATGTTGTACATACCATTGTTTAATTAATAAATAGGGGAACGCCAAATCCTTTGGATGGTGGTATTCTAGAGGAGGCATGGATGGGTAAAAAGTAAACTATTCATTTCTAAAAACCTTTGGTTGTGAAGCTTTTTTCTAGTTGATATTGAAAATATAACCAAGCTTGAGGCTAATTCTAAAAAATGTACTTTCATTGGATATGAAGTAGATGAATTTGGTTATCGATTATGGGATTATGAAAACCATAAAATCATTAGGATAAGAGATGTTATATTCAATGAGAAGGTCATGTATAAGGATCAGCTATTGGAAAAGAAGCATGAACATGCCAGAAAGGAATATGTGGTGCTAGATGAGATTCTTGAAAATAAAATGCTAGTGGTACCTTATGCTCAGCAACAAGAAGTTATCTCAAAGATTCTTACAAGTGTTAGGTGTTCTACAAGATGACTAGACCTCTAGAAATATTTTATCCATCATTATATTCTATATTATTTATTGATTATGTTGAACCTAAAGGTTATGAAGAAGCAATATAGGTAGATACCAAAAAGTAGTGGGAGCTAGGCATGAAAGAGGAAATGGATTCCACACTGCAGAATCAAACTTGGGACTTAGTCCAATTAACCTTAGGTAAAAGAGCATTGCCAAATAAATGGGTTTACAGGTTCAAGGAAGAAGATGGAGGCAAGAAAAGATATAAGGCTAGACTCATTGTAAAAGGTTTTGCATAGAAAAAATGTATAGATTTTGATGAAATATTTGCTTCGGTTGTAAAGATGGCTTCTATTAGAACTATTCTAAGTCTTGTGGCCATGAAAGACTTGCATCTTGAACAACTAGATGTGATAACAATATTTCTCCATGGGGATTTGCAAGAGGAGATATACATGCAACAACCACAGGGATATGAGGTCAAGGGTAAGGAGGAATTTATGTGCAGGTCAAAGAAGAGTTTGTATGGCCTAAAGCAAGCACCTCAACAATGGTACTTGAAATTTGATAGTTTTATGGTTGAGAAAGGTTACAAAAGATGTCATTCTGATTATTGTGTTTATTTTACAAAATTGGGTAATGGAAACTATATTATCCTATTGCTTTATGTTGATGACATGCTTGTTAATGAGTCTAACATGCAACATATTAATGAACTTAAGAAAAAATTAGAAAATTCATTTGCTATGAAGGATTTAGGTGCAGAAAAACAAATCCTTGGTATGAGGATCACATGAGATAGGTAAAACAGAAAAAAAAAATTGTCTCAAAGTGAGTATGTAGAGAAGGTGTTGAAAATGTTTAACATGCAAAATGTAAAAGCAGTTAGTACACCTTTTCCTAGTCATTTTAAGTTGACTAAGGAGATGTGTCCAAAGACACAAGAGGAGGATGAAAAAATGCCTAAGATACCATATGCATTAGTAGTTTGAAGCTTGATGTATGCAATGGTATGCACAAGGCCATATATTGCACATGTAGTGGGAGTTGTGAGCAGGTATATGAGCAATCCAGGAATGGAACATTGGAATGCGGTAAAATAGATTCTCTGATATTTAAGATGTACTACTTCAAAGAAACTATATTTGGGAGGAACAAATTCTGCTCTAAAAGGATATGTTGACTCTGATCAGGTAGGTGATATTGATAGTAGGAGGAGTACTATAGGGTATGTTTTTATTGTAGGAGGTACTGTAATCAAATGGATTTCAAGGCTGCAAAAGGTTGTAACACTTTTGATGTAGGAGTATCCTTGGTTCTTGGAAATATTGCATCAACCAAAAATATTTTTCTTTCAGTTTTGTTCTTGTTCAGTTCATGTTTAGTTCAAGTTGGTGGATTCATCAAATTTTTTCACTAGACCCTATGGATCTATGTGTATATCGTGGACATGTTCATCTTCCTTATTCCAAGATTTGAGCGTGATTGGATCTTTTTCTGGCAAGTTATCGCTTCTAGATTTAATGGTAATCTCTTGAACCAACACCAGAATAATTTTCAAACCTAACAGGTAGTTTGATCATGCGGATCTTTCCCATAACTTGCAGATCTTGACAGTGTGATTTTAACTGTTTTGTACAGTGTCCTTGACCTTAATTATAGGTCCACACTTCATCCTATGCATTCATAGAATAGTAATTCAAATTTTAGGTTGACCTATTCATGCACATGCTACATTTTCTTTCATTGGAGATGGTAATAATCTTTGGGCCAACACAGATGATTCTAGATCTATGAATAGGATATAAATCATTATAATAGACCATTAGAAAGGTGGGGTTTTGATTAAGTTAGATAGGATATTAGATTTGGGATGTTATATTTCAACTCACATTCAAGATCATATTGGAATGTTGTATTTTTGAACATATTATATTAGGCCTGTGAGTTGAATCTGTAAGCTTAGATGTTGCCGACTGATTGTAACTGAGATTGTTGATAATAAGAATGTTTTAATCTGCATTTTCCTCCATATTTTGTGTTTCTTCTGTTGTGTGACTCTTGTTGCATGGTCTAGATTGTTCTCTTGTGGGACCCTCCTCTCATGGATGCACTAGACTAGTACCAGAGTGAGATTTGATCCATGAGAGATCACTAGAATTCGCGAAGTCATGTTGAAGATTTGTTATGTGGTGGTAGACTAAGGATCTGACCTACAGCTATAGAGGAATTGTGTAAAGATGGCAGGAAGAAGAAATTTTAGAGGAAATAGAGTGCGTGGAAATGAAGACCCAACTTTAATGGAGATGTTGAGAGGAATTGCTGCTAGATTAGATGCAGTTGAAACAACCCAGAGGAGAGGTCAACCAATTGATGATGTTAGTGACGAAGAGGTAGAAGTATAGGAAGAAAGAGGAAGAGAATATCAACCTAGCCTAGATCAAGGAGAAGAGAGGTTCATAAGATCCCTAACTAGAGTGAATAAAAAACCACATTTCAATCCGTTAGATTATAATGGTAAGTTGGATTCAAAGGAATTTCTTGATTGGATAATAGAGATGAAAAAGTATTTTGATTTTGAAGGTACCACAGAAGACAAGAAGGTGAAATTTGCTTGTACAAAGTTTAAAGGACATGCATCCCTTTGGTGGGAACACTTGTAGATAGATAGGAAAAGAAGAGGAAAGGAAAAGATAAAATCATGGGATTGGATGGTGAATAGGTTGAAAACAAAGTTTATGCCTACAAATTATAAGATTAGTTTGTTTCAGAAGTTGCAAAATTTGAAGCAGAAGGAATCTAGTGTGATAGTATACTGAGGAGTTCTACAAGTTGAACATCAAATCTGGACATTCAAAGGATGAGATTGAGCAAGTAGCCAAGTATGTGATTGGTTTGAGACCATCTATACAAGATGAGATTAGTTTGATCAAGTTGCAGAGTGTGGAGGCATATCAATGTGCCCTAAAAGTAGAAGAAAAGTTGAATAAAAGACATGAGCAGAGACAGAGAGGAAGAGGTGGAAGATTTTAAAGAGGGGTAATTTTTACTAGAGGAGGAAGAGGAACTTTTGTAGATCAAAATAAAGACAAGGAAGTTAGTAAGAATGATAATTCGTACCATAGAGGTGATGGAAACTCTTAAAAAAGAGGAGGATATGTTGGTTATTGGAATGAAGGTTATAGAAAAGATGATAAGGAGAAGAGAGTATTCAGAGGAACTTGTTATAAGTGTGGTGGAGAAGGACATAGAGCATTTGAATGTAATCAAGGAGAGACAAGTAGAAAGATAGAGAATTGTTAACTCTTAAAGTTTGCACCCTTATCAAGTTGCAAAACTTGATACTTCAGAGAAACATGGGATCATTTCAAAGGTTGTGGGTTACCTAAAGTTGAAATGAACCTCTGGATAAGGCTGGCTCCTAGCTGGTTATCACTCTAAAACTACTAACTTTTTTGGAAAAGGGGAAAGAAAGATAACTTAAAATGACAGTAGTGAAAATAAAAGTGAAGTGATACACCAAACTAAAATAGGACATGAAAACATAGATTCTCATACACTTGGTTTCCACTGATATAAATTAAGTTTGCACAACTCATTACAACATGTCTTTGTATGAATATTTCACTAAAAGGACAAAATGAAAGAACCTATAAAAGGAAGGAAAATTCACAATCTAAAAGTCATATGCATTCTTAAGTCACAATTAGTAACCTGCATGAATATGCTATTTGCAGAGAAGGTATAAAATATGAGACAAAGTTATAAGAAAATAAGAAAATTTCACAAATAACTTGATCAATCATTTAAGCATACACGAAACTGCAAGAAAAAGAAGGAAAAAGTTGCTACCAATAATCTCCAAGGTATTGTCTGTATATCATATCCAAAAGATTGAGTTACAAAAACTACAAGCCTGACAAAGGATTGCCAGAATCACTAACTCCCAAAATTGCATCAGAAGAATTGCCTTTAAATGAGTTACAAAATATGTTTTTAAGAAGCCAACACTTAATTTTATCCACAAAACAAGGCTCTAGAAGCTTTTGAACTTGGATGGCTTCAAAAATCCAAAAATATAATAACCATATTCACTCGAAAAAGCTTCAATATATGTGAAAGGTCAAGTTTGACCAAGTCCAACATAGTGACACATGAAACTACCCCTAAAAATCTCTTTACTTCTCCAACAAGCAAAATAAAGGCTCCTACAATCTTGGAATATGTTTTCCAACTGCAAAGAACAACCTCCTTCATTCATAGCACATGCTTGCAAACTATAAAATCAAGCATATCTCCATTTGACTCAATCTTCAAAACTAACGCCTTTTTTTTGCACTATATATAACATTTAAAGAAAGTGATTTATGAGTACATTACTTTAATTAATGTTTTACATTTCAAATTTTATGATGGGTACCTATGCACAAATAAAAATATGATTCAATCGATGACTTACAAGTTAATGCATAAACTCATAAGTCATATAAATATTATGCAAAAGGTATTAATTTATGAGGAAAATGCTTAAAACAAAATTAAAAAAGCCCTCTTGTTTTGTTGATCAACATTTAGGGTAAAAGAAACCCTACGGAGAACTCGTGGTAAACACTTTCTTCTTTATCCATCCTTTACTTGGCATACTTGTTGTTGAAAGGCACCGCCAGCCATGAGGTTTTCAGTTGAAACTTTACCTGGAGCTCTTCCTGCATTTTCATGGAGATTTCTAGAGTTTCCATAGTGGATGTTGCACATGGTATGATTCTTTATGCAAAAGAAATACATTTCTCCTCTCTGTCTGTGTTTTATATACTATTTCAAGCTCCATTATATAGAAAAATAGTGAAAATATTTAAATTTTTGTCTTCTATATTCTTTTGCTCTGCTTTTTTGCTCCATTCAAACTTCTTTTATGCAAAAGTGATGAGATATTTGTTTATACAGATTTTTTTTTTCTATATACTCTTCCTTCATTTTGTAAGTTGAGGGTTTCCTCATCTGTGTTTCACTGAGGATTTTATCTTCTTTATATGAATAATATTTCATGAGGGGCGCGGGTAGTTGAAACACGAGCTGCCTTAGACAACTTTTCCAGAAGAAAAATTGCTCTGTGAAAGAAATATAAGATTGCTATATGATTCAATGCCATTGCACAATGGGGTATGATTTAAAAAAACTCCATGCATCTCTGTTATGTGTGGTTGTGTGTTCCTTTTTTTGTTGCTTTCTAGTATTCTACTGCAGATGAAAACCTATCTAGACCACGGTTATATACTTGCAAGGTTATCAAACCCACATCATGATTCACTTCTCATGTTTTTAGAAATGGCTAAGGCTCGGCCTTATTATCCCATCATTCTTAGTCACTGGAAATATTTTATGGTTCTTTGGGTTTTTCCTTTATGTATCTCCATCTTTGTGTTGTTAAACCCGCACCATGCATTCTGAAGAACTAAAGTTTGGCCTTCTGGGTATTTCTCTTTTTGAAGATTATTGTAAGAAAAAATTTCCAGTTCTGTACAAAAAGAAAATTTAAGATTCTCTCTATTCCTGAAAGTAGCTGAAGGACCCTGTCTTGAAAAATTGTTCTTATAACTTATTGTGCACAAAAAATGTGTAATGAATTCTAAATAAATACACTACATAGGTCATGGTCTTTGTCTCTCTTTCATGGATTAAAACCTTGAAGGCTCTGTTGATGATCTAAACTGTCAGTAACTAGTCTCTACATAACCTTTCTTTTAAAAATCTTTATTCATAGACTTTATTACTAGCACAAAGTATCCAATGAATTTCTTCAAAGAGACTGATAACACCGTTCATTGAGATTGCAAAAAATTCATTGTAAGCTAGTATCAGTTTTATCTTTTTGATGTGTAGTTGAATGTTGTACAGTTTTGTTATCACTATGAGGTGAAATTGAGTTATTGGAGTCATTGTAGCACTTCATTAAGCTTCACTATCATGCCGTTATGCTTGACGAATCTCATTTTTGCCTACAAAATGTATCCATGTTTTATCATTATTATTAGAATTTGTTGACTCCATCTTCTCTTGATTATTTCATCAAAGTGTAATTATGAGACACTTTTCCTCTACAGTAAAAAATCCAGAGATCAAAATTTTGTAATATTTTTATGCCGTTTGAGCTCCTGCTAACAGTACCCACTCCATGTTTATAAACATCATAATTTAGACTCAAAAGATAGTGATCCTTTTCATTGTACAATTTTCCTTATTCATGGAAAACACTTGCCAAAACTCATGTAGCTCACTGCCTTTAATATGTATTGCTCTTTTGCTGAGCACTGTGTCATGAATGTCTTTGGTTGTATTATTTGATATGATTGTTGTTGTAGCTTAATTTCTCTATGTTCCTGTCATCATGCATGTCGTAGTTTCATCTCTTGTTGAGGACTTTACTTCATATTCAGATTACAAGAAAGATGATTTTATTTTTTGCTGAGTAATTTCTCATCTCCACGGCTATCACCATATTTGATCTTTCTTGTTTCATTGTGGTTCCATTGTGCAGTTGCTTATTACTTAGACTAGTGAATTTATCAATTCACTGTTGTGAATGATAAACCCCTTCTTAAGTGAACCACCATGAAATGAGAAATATTTTTGTCTTTGTCTTCTGCAAGCCTACTATGAATCTTTCTTTATGACCTACACTGGTACCTTAGCTTCATTTACATTTGAGAGAAAACATTGTTATTGTAATCTGCATTAAATGCAGTGAAATACACCACTAAAAATTGTGCATATATAATGAGCTGGGCTTAACCCTTGTGGGAGCCACATTTATCCGAATCATATGATTAGAGATTATTTACACCAGTTGTTGCACATAAAAAAAACAAGTTAGGAAAAATGCATACTTTGATGTGATATCTCAATGATTTCAGTGTGTATGTTAACTAGATGATTTTCCTAGACATCTAAGGCATTTACTGATCTTTAATACACATGAAGATGAATTAATGCATGCATAGGTGAACAATATAAATGATCATGTATGGTTATGATCCATCATTGCTTAGAGTACAACTCTAATACATTGCTTGACAACTATAGGAACAGGAGCGCAAGGAAATTAGGAAGGACAAGCAACAAGGACAACACCAAAGTGAGACAAGCCTTCACTAGTCATTCAGGAAATGACTCGTCATCCCTCTTACATGCACATTTATTTTCCTTTATTTATTCATGTATTAATTTGTCTTTATTTGTATCAAGGAAAATTTAGTCTCACGGCTTGCTGTGTGAGACACATGTACTTAATTACATTCAATAAAGATTACATTTTCAAAAAGATTGTAAAATATTTTATGTCTCATTCACTTGTATGAATGTAATATTTTTTGTATTCTTGTAATCTTGTAAAGTTGTTTCATTTGTATAATTGAATGTAACATAGAAGGTTAAAAAATGTACCATTTTCTTTCTTCTTTCTCAATGGGTTCTGCCTGATTGAGCCATGGGTGAAAATATGGTAACAAGAACAATAGAAGAATAGCCTTTGTTGAGGAGGATCATGCTAGATCATCTAATAAACTGGAAGATGGAGAAGTGCTATTGAATAGAAGAGTGTTATATCAAAGTGAGGTGGATCAAGAACCATTGCAGAGAAAGAATTTATTTCGAACAAAATGCAAGGTAGATGGTAAATGTTGCAAAGTGATTGTTGATAGTGGAAGCTCAGAGAACTTGGTTTCTAAAGAAATGCTGACCAAATTAAAGCTAGAAAGATTAAAACACCTGAACCCCTATCGGATAGCATGGATTCAAGATGAGCATAAGATACTGGTAAGTGAACAATGTTTGGTGAAATTGAAGATAGGAAATTACCATGATGAATTTTTGTGTGATATCATGCCTATGGATGTATGCCATGCTTTGTTGGGAAGACCTTGGCAGTATGATAGACATGATATTCATGATGGAAAGAAGAATAAATATACTATTGTTGCTAATGGGATGAAGCAAACTTTGTTGCCATTGGAGGATGTTCCTAAGGTTGAGGTTTGTACGAGTGCTACAATTTTTTTGGTTGATGAAAGGAGATTTCTGGATGGATTGATACATGAGAACATGTGCTATGCCTTGGTTCCTAAGAAGGCTGAAGACTTAGAGCATGTAGAAGAACAACCGGAAGAGATAAGGAGTTGCTGACAGAATATGAGGAGATCATTTCAGATAATGTACCTGATGGATTACCACTTGTGAGGAGTATTATCCATTGCATGGATCTGATTCCTAGAGCTATTCTACCTAATAAAGTAGCACACTAGATTACACCTACAGAGAATGAGGAGTTGAATAGACAAGTACACGAATTGTTGAAGAAAGGTTTGATCAGAGAAAACTGAAGTCCTTGTGTAGTACTTGTTGTGTTAGCACCTAAGAAGGATGGAGAATGGAGGATGTGTATAAATTATAGAGCCATAAACAAGATCACGGTGAAGTATAGATTTCCTTTTCCCTAGATGGATGACATTATGGATTGTTTGAGTGGAGCTAGATACTTTACAAAGATATATTTGAAGAGTGGATATCATCATATTAGAAACAGAGAAGGGGATGAGTGGAAGACAACATTCAAGACAAATGAAGAATTGTATGAGTGTTTGGTGATGCCTTTTGGACTAACAAATGCACCAAGTAATTTCATGAGGCTAATGAATGAGGTATTGAAAAAATTCTTGGGTAAGTTTGTGATTATGTATTTGGATGACATCTTGATTTTCAATAAGAGTAGAGAAAAATTTTTTTGCATATAAGACAAGTTTTGTAGAGGTTGAGAGAAGAGTAGTTGTTGATAAACATTAACAAGTGTAGTTTCATGAAGGAAGAATTGGTATATCTGGGATTTTTGATATCTGTGGATGGATTGAAGATGGATCCTAAGAAGGTAAAAGCAATTGTGGAATGGCCTACACCAGAAAGCATTTGAGAGGTAAGATCATTTCATGGATTGGCTAGTTTCTATCAAAAGTTCATTATGAATTTTAGTTCTATTTGTAGTCCTATGATAGAAATAATGAAGGGAGATAGGAAGGATTTTAGATGGACATCTGGAGTAGATTAGAGTTTTGAGTTGTTGAAATAGAAGGTGACTAAGAATCCTATGTGGGCTTTACCATATTTTAGTAAGGTATTTCAGGTAGACTCTGATGCGATTGGAAATGCAATTGGAGCAGTATTGAGTCAAGAAGGGAGACTAGTAGCTTATTTCAGTGAGAAGTTGAATGATGCTAGGAGAAGATATTTAGTGTACAATCAAGAGCTTTATACCATATTTCAAGACTTGAAGAAGTGGAGACATTAATTTTTTCCTAAGGAGTTTGTGTTGTATACGGATCATCAAGCTTTGCAATATTTGAATAGTCAAGAACCTTGGAGAGCTTGTAAAGAACCAGTCTTGGAGGATAGGAGTTAGTGGTTGGCTTATTTCATTCAGGAGGATATGTTGTTCAGAGGAATCAGTTGTGTATACCCCAGAGTTCAATGAGGGATAACTTGGTGAAAGAAAAAAATATTGAGGGATTGTCAAGACACTTTGTCGTTGATAAGATAGTAGCATTGGTAAGTGAGAATTACTTTCTCCCCCATATTTATAAGGATGTTAGGAAATTTATACAAAGTTGTAGAGTTTTTCAAGTTGCAAAAGGGAGTAGTCAGAATGTTGGATTGTATAAGCCTTAGATAGTTCCAGAGAGACCTTGGGAGGATATCGACATGGATTTCATAATTGATTTTCCGAAGACACAGAGAGGTAATGATTCTATATTTGTGGTGGTGGAAAAAAAAATTAAGATGGAAAATTTCATACCTTGTAGGAAGAAAACTGATGTAGTACATGTAGTAGACTTGTTTTTCAAGGAAGTGGTCATATTGCATGAACTACCTAGGAGTATTGTTTCAGACAGAGATACAAAGTTTGTTGGTTACTTTTGGAGGACACTTTGGAAGAAGTTTAAGATGGATTTGAAGTTCAGTTCTACTTTTCACCCACAGATTGATGGAAAGATAGAGGTAGTGAATAGGAGTTTGGAAAATTTGCTGAGATGATTGGTTAGAGAGAAGATTGGAAGTTGGGATTGAGTCCTTGCACAAGCAGAGTTTGCATATAATAATTCAATGAACATGAGTACCGTAAAAGCACCTTTTGAGATTGTTACTAGAGTTCATCCTAGAGGTATATCAGAGCTAAGAGATATCAGTATGGAAGATAAGAGGAGTGTAGAAGTAGAGGAATTCATAGAACATATGAAGAAGGTGCATACTCAAGTGAAGGAGCAATTGGAAGATATGAACTGGAAGTATAAGGAGAAAGAAAATTAAAAGAGGAGACATAAGGAGTTTAAAGTTGGTGATGAAGTAATGGTATATTTGAGGAACAAAATATTTCTAGTTGTAAAATACAATAAGCTCAGGGTGAGGAAGTTTGATTCGAGAAATGCATATGAAGTGGAGTTACTAGATAACATGGGTATATCACCTATATTCAACATTGCAGATCTACATCAGTACCATGAAGCAGAGTTCAATGAAGGAAGTGAAGCAAAATTGGAGAATCAATTTCCTAAACAACAGTCAGATGAGATTGAAGAGATTTTGGATATCAGAGATGGGAGGAAAACTAATGGAAGACAGTACAAAGAATACCTTGTGAAGTGGAAGGGTAGACCAGTGGAGGATTCTTCTTGGATTTCTTAGGCTAAGATAGACCATTTTGGTTTTCCTTTATCCCCAACAAAGTGAGGGACTCACTTTTAAAATAACCTCAGATGTCTAATGCAGGAGCATCCTTGGTTCTTGGCAATCTTGCATCAACCAAAAATATTTTTCTTTCAGTTTTGTTCTTGTTCAATTCTTGTTTAGTTCAAGTTGGTGGATTCGTCAAATTTACTCACCAGATCCTATGGATCTACATGTATATCATGGACATGTTAATTTTCCTTATTCCAAGATTTGAGCACGATTAGATCTTTTTATGGCAAGTTATCACTTCAAGATTTAATGGAAATTTCTTGAACCATTACCAAAATAATTTTTAAACCTAACAGCTAGTTTGATCTCATGGATCTTTCTCATAACTTGTAGATCTTGATGGTGTGATTTTAACTATTCCATGGAGTGTCCCTGACCTTAAATATAGGTCCACACTTCATCCCATGCATTCACCGAGGAGTAATTCAAATTTGAGGCTGACCTATTCATGTGCATGTTACATTTTCTTTCATTAGAGATTGTAATAATCTTTGGGCCAATATAGATGATTGTAGATCTACGGATAGGATATAAATAATTTTAATAGACCATTAGAGAGGGGGGTTTTGATTAAGTTAAACAAGATATTAGATTTGGGATGTTAGATTTCACCTCGCATTAAGGAGTATATTGGAATGTTCTATTTTTTAACATGTTATATCAAGCCTGTGAGATGAATCTGTAAGCCCAGATGTTGCCAGCCGATTGTAATTGAGATTGTTGATAATAAGAATGTTTTAATCTGCATTTTCCTCCATATTTTGTGTTGCTTCTTTTGTGTGACTCTTGTTGCATGGTCTGGATTATTCTCTTTGAGGACCCTCCTATCGTGGTTGTACCAGCTTTCAACCATTGAAGCTAAGTATGTTGTTGCTATAGAAGCTAGCAAGGAGATGATTTGGTTACAACGTTTTCTAGAGGAATTGGGAAAATGAAAATAAGATAGCCCTTTGTACACTGATAGCTAGAGTTCCATTCATCTTGCTAAGAACTTAGCTCTACATTCAAAAACTAAGCACATACATCTTAGATACCACATCATTCAGTCAATTTTGGAGGTGTGGACAAAGATTTTGGCACCATGAGGCTCCCTAACACTTCTAGGGTTTTTCACCTAGAAGGAGAGAGATGGGCCAAAATGTGCAATGCCCCCACTCAATACTAATGAAATATGAATTAAATATGCCTAAATTTAATGTCCTAAATGCAATAAACTAATAAAATCTATTGATTATTAATACAAAACTAATGAAATGCAAGATGTTTGAAAACACAATGTTGTATGCAAAATGACCTAAGAATGCAAACAAATTGTAATAGAAATGAATGAGACTAGAGAGGTGCACCTAGAAGCTGGAATGTGATTCAAAGAGGCTCTAGAATCCTACATAATTTGTTGTTGAAGCCAACTAGGACACTTACACCGAGTTGGGAAACTTAGTCTTGTTTAAGGGAGATTCTATCGAAACAGGTTTCAACCAAAAGGGTATCCAGAAATACAAAAAACACTTTTTCAGCCTAGAAGTGAGACTAATTCTCCATTGATGGTGACTTAGGGGTATGTGCAGGATCATGATGGGCCAAAAAGTGGCAATATTATGGGTATTTTTAGGGTATGTGGCTAATGACTTTCTTTTTACCCAAAATTGATGAAACAAAAAGCATTTTTAGAGGCGATTCTTAGCTTTCCACCAATATAAATTATGCTTTAATTTGAATTTAATAAATAATTATCATCCATTTTCTATTAGAATTACGACTAAAGTCCTTATCGATAGGCTGATTGAAAAACATCTATAACTTTCAAACGATATCACATTTTTGAATCCGAAACATGTGTCACATTCTATGCTTCACATACTATAGGATTAAAAAAAGAAAAATTAAATTTCATGAAGTTTTGACCAAGTTAAGGTGGTCGGACATAGTTTTTTATATTTTTTAAAAGTTGTAATAAAAATTCATAATTAATTATTTACTTGGAAAAATTACAAAAATATGCATCACATTCGACATAAGTCCTCTCATTATATATAAAATCTTATAAAAAAATATTATCATTTTATTATGGTTAGGTGGTTAGACACACCTACTTATTTTTCCCGAATTTAAGTACTCTTGCATTGCAATTTCAAATTTTCACCAAATAGATTTTATTTATTTTAAATAAACCTAGTAGTTTAGAAACTACATTCAATTTTCTATAGATTCTATTCTTACATATTTTGAAATAATATAGATAACTTATTCAAATGTTTACGTCAAGTTGCCTAACACTAATTTTTTTGAATTTTTTGCCACTTAAGGGCCTGTTTTTTCCATGATGATCCTGCACATACCCTTAGTCCACCTTCAGATTTTAGGAGTTTTGAAGATGCAATTTGTAGCTCTTGATCTGCACTTTGGTTCCTGACAGGTGTCTGAATTTGAATGTGCAGAATTCAGTCTGTAGGTGATCTCCAAGCTTCTTTTAAGGCTTTGTTGACTTTGAATGACTTTGATGAAATGATTACACATTTTAACACCTTTCTCTTTGACAAAATTTCATACAATATTTGTAAAACACGCATGCAAAGATGGGTATGTGCAGGATCATCATGGAAAAAATAGGCCCTTAAGTGGCAATGAAAATTTAGAAAAATCAGAGTTAGACAACTTGACGTAAAAATTTGAATAAGTTATCTATATTATTTCAAAAATATGTAAGAATAGAATATTTTGTAAATTTAATGTAGTTTCTAAACTACTAGGTTTATTTTAAAAAATAAAAAATCTATTTGTGAAAATTTGAAATTTCAATGCAATAGTACTTAAATTTTAGGGAAAAAATAAGAAGTAGGTGTTTTTCTGACCACCCTAACCACAATAAAATGATAATATTTTTTATAGTATTTTAGATATAAGTAGAGGACTCATGTCCCAATGTGATGCATATTTTTTGCAACTTTTTTCTATGTAAATAATTAATTATGAATTTTTTATTGCAACTTTTAAAAAATATAAAAACTTGTATGACCACCTTTTTGGTTAAAACTTCATGAAATTAATTTTTTTAATCCTATAGTATTCAAAGCATAGAATTTGATGCATGTTTCAAATTCAAAAAATGTGATACCATTTGAAAGCTATGGATGTTTTTCAATCAGCCTATCAATCAAGACTTTAGTCGTAATTCAAATAGAAAATGAATAATAATTATTTATTAAATTCAAAGTAAAGCATAATTTATATTGGTGGAAATATAAGAATCTCCTTTATAAACCCTTTTTTCATCAATTTTGGTAAAAAAAAGTCATCAGCCACATACCCTACACATACCAATCATATCACCACTTTTTGGCCCATCATGATCCTACACATACCCAGATGGGAAAATGGGTTAAGGTTTAGTGAATAGGGGTTTGCCTTGGTCAAAACCTGATTTGGTAATCAAACCCTTGAAAATGAAATGAAATGGAGGAGAATGGTGAATGAACAACATGCAATGCTACAACTCACCAAACCCTTGATGTAGAAATCTGAAAAATATGCAAGTAGATGCTCCAATGGATGTATGCTTGATAATTCCTAGAATGCTTGAGAATGATTAAGTGAATTAATTAGAGAGTGAATGAATGTATGAATGTATTGGGGGTGAAAATGAGAGGAAAATCCTTTTTTATACTTGATTTTACAAAATTTCCTGAAAACAACACATCACAAGCCGACCTCAAGGTTAAGGGAATAATATCCCTCCAGAATTTTGAAATAATTTTGATTTTTGTGCCAAATGGGACTAAGTCACCCAAGGTGTCTACTTGGTCCCACCAGGGAAATTTTAATGGGTGTTAGGAATTAAAGTGTATTTAATGATGTTTAATGGGATTATTCTTTGAAACACACTTAAGTAGGGCATGTAATTGCATTAACGAGCCATTTAAACATAAGAAAGGGTCATGTTATTGATGAAAAGCCTAGAAAATCATGAAATTTTGTTACAACACTTTGAAATAAGACTTGGTAAGTGATAAAAAGGGGTTATTTAAGTGAATTATAATAATGTCCTAGAAAAGTGTGAAAGTGGGTTACAATACTTCACAACACTTTTACAAGACATCATAAAGTTCTTAATGATTCAAAATGGTCCAAGACCTAATGTGAGTGTGTTGACCACATTACAACATTAAATCAAGGAAAAATCAAGCCAAAATCACAAGGAGGGCTTAAACAGGAAGAAAAAATAGAAAGGTTACTTTTTCCATGTCCACATTTAGCCCCCACTTTAGTGAGAGGATGAACCTACTTCAAACTCACACTAAAGTAGACCCACACGCAATCAAGAGGGGTTCCAATGAACTAATGCTAGCAAGATGAGACAACAACGATCAAGAGGGATGATCAAGCCCCCAGGATGAAGGTCCCATGCCAAACCAAATGTAAGCACAAAGGAACACAAATGAAAATGATGTAAAAGAATGAAAGAGAGAGAAGAAAATGAGAGAGAGAATTGGATCAAGCTTCGATCATATGTCGATCCCATTGTGGATCAAGCCTAGGCTATTTGTCTAAAAAAGAAATATATACTCACTCTGAGGTGATAGAATTCATGGCTATTCACTGGGTGAGAAGGCCCAAAAGGTGAGAAACATACACTCACGAATGGTATGCACTCACACACACGCAGGTGGCTATGGGGAAAGTCATGCTTCGGAATGGGCTTCCCTCTCAACCATACCAAAGTTATACCTCCTGGTAACTTTAATAAGGTGCCACAAAATAAAAAGATTTTTTCACAAGACAAGCAAAACTTCATATGATTGGAGCTCGTGAACAAACATGATGGAACGATGTGAATGCAAGCTATGTTACACAAGGTGGACATATAAAAAATGAAACATGCAAAGATGTTCAAAGGATTCGTGCTTAGTTCATGCAAGGTCTTAACTTAGGGAACATTGTGTCTAATGTCTCCAAGAGAGGACCAATCAAAGAATAGAAAATTTGCAACTTAGGGGATGCATTGCGTCACATCAAGCCACTAAGAGGAATGTAATATTCTAAGATAGATCACACTTATAAAGGACATCACACCCAATGTCATTCATAGACCGACAAACACATCATATGAAGAAGAGAGCACTAAGAACCAAGAAAAATGAAAAAATGAAAAATGAAAAATTATAATGCCAATGTATGCCCCCACTTTAAAGGAATTGCTACACACCGTACTATGATCAATTACTTTAAAGTAACAATAAAAAATTCAAACAAGAAGAAAGACATGAGAGCCATCTTGAAAAGCCCCTACACCAATTCATATGTTTCTGAGTAAGGCTACATCATGTGAAGGAAAGGAAAAGAAAGGAAAGAGGTTTCCCCCAAAAGGAAAACACCAAACACATAAGGGATCTATGGATTTGGGGTCAGTATGTTCTTTTCTACAATTTTTTTAGAGAGCTAGCAATTTTCATCATCCCCCAAATACATAGAACTGGAAGAATGACACAAAGAGAGCGAAAAAAAAGAAAAAAAAGATTTGTTTGGGTCAACATGGAAGAGACATAGGGTGTCTCAACACTTTGTGTCATCCCCAAAAGGAAAACACAAGCCAAATGAAAACAGAAAGATGACAGAAAAATGGAAAATATTTTGGGTCAACATGAGAGAGACATGGGATGTCTCAATTCCTTGTGTCATCCCAAAAAGGAAAACACAAGAAAAAAAAATAAAAGGAAAAGGTGAGGAAAAAGAAAAGGACTTTTTGGGTTAACATGAAAGAGACATGGAATGTCTCAATGCCTTGCGTCATCCCCAAAACAAAAACACAAGAAAATGATAAAGATGAAAAGGAAAAATCAATGTATGACATAAAGAAGAATGAAGGTACAAATAGAGGAATGGCACAAAGAGAGAGAACATCAAACAAAACATCATGAGGGATCACGTTACGCACATGAAAACACACAAAATAAAAAGAAAGAGAAAGAGACTAGCAAGGAAAATGCAATTCAACCATCAAGCAAGTCATCTGCATCCCAATCTCGGTTGGTTTAAGCGAAAGGTGAATAATGCAGCTAAGGGACAACAAAAAATGCAGTACTAGGACAAGGCTAGCAACTTCTTTCCCCCACTGAATGCAAGACAAGAATGAGCCGAGGTAGGTGATGGGAAAGGTCATGTAATAGTGAGAAGAGAATATTCTACAACTATTACATGATAAGGTGTTGGAGAGTGGTTTATGGAATTATTGGATAGCAATTATTGCCATCAAAATGATACTCAATATTTCTTTCAACTAATGACACTCATCACCTCGATGTCCAATAATGCTATGATATGCACAATGTGGAACGTTAGCATCTTTAGGATATATCACCAGCCTATTCATAGGAAGTAATAGGATGAGTCCATTGTTTAAAAGTATTTGTAATTTCCTTTCACATTTAGGTGGTGGACAGAGAGGAAACATGATTTTTTGTAACTTGTAAGGTCTTTTCCATTTTCTAGATTCACCCTTTTCTCGAATGGAAGGAGGAGGAGGACCCAAAGTGATCCTTTCATCCTTGTCATTGTTATTAGGTAAGGGTTGTTCTCGAGGAAGGAGGAAATTTAGATCAGGAGGGGAATCAAATATCACCATGCCATCATCACAAAGTCTTGAATATTCTCTAGGAGTCTTTCTGTTATGATAGGGATATTGATAACCTAATCCCATTGTGTTTTCTTCTTTTGGATTTTTCTCTAAGAGTTGATGAATGTCATGTTCAGTTGTTGTGTCACATCCTTATTTTCTCAAGATGGTAAAACCTTTTCCATAGGTTTATTCAAGGTTGATTGGAGTATTGGTGACTTTTTTATCATAAAATGGTTGAGGGGTTGCTTGTTTAGAAGAACTAGGTTCACTTGATGGAGGGAACTTAGGTACTTTGTTTGTTTTAGGTTGTAAGTAACCAAACATAACAAGAGGTGGTACTACAGGAAGGTCATGTTGTTTCATGGATGGATAAAAGGATGCATTAGCTTTGAGGTTGTCAAGGAATTCATTTAGGAACTTATTCATGTTGTCATCATCTTCTCCAATAATGTCAACATCATGAGGACATTCATAAGGAGTTGAAGGAGCATGTTGAAGTTTAATGTCATTAGGATCAGTCCCAAAGGCACATCTTGACATGTCAACTAAGGATTTTAATGACATCCAAAGCTTGTTAAAACACATAGCCATGATGCAAAGGAATGAAAGAAAACTAAGTACAAGAAATGGAAGAAAACAATAAATCTAGAAACAGTGACAAAAATGTAACAAAAAACAAAAATGCAAAAAATGATCTGAAAATGACATAAATTACAGTGCAGAATGTGCAAGTGGACTAAGTCACCCAATGTGGTGAATTAGCCTAGGTAGTGATTTTTGTGAAAATTCTCTGAAGTTTTTAATTTTATTTTATGCTTTTTAGGTTTGTAGATGTAGATACAGTATGAAAATGCAGAATTTTGTTGATTTTCAATGAAATGCAATGCAAAAATGCAAGCTATATGAGGTTCTCACTAATGCAATTTTGAAAACCCTAGAATGCAAAACAATGCAAAACCTAATGCAATGTTGATGCAAGCTATTTCTAGGATGTAAATTCACTTGAAATCAAAATTAAAATGTTCTAAAGTAGGGTTCACCAAAATGTGGACAAAGATTTTGGCACCACAAGGCTCCTTAACACTTATAGGGTTTTTCACCTAAAAGGAGAAAGATGGGCCAAAATGTGCAATGTCCCCACTCAAGACTAATGAAATATGAATGAAATATGCCTAAATGTAATTTCCTAAATGCAATAAACTAATAAAATCTATTGATTATTAATGTAAAACTAATGAAATGCAAGATGTTTGAAAACACAATGTTGTATGCAAAATGACCTAAGAATGCAAACAAATTGTAACATAAATGAATGAAATTGGAGAGGTACACTTAGAAGTTGTAATGTGATGTGGAGAGGCTCTGGAATCCTATAGAATTTTTTGTTGAAGCCAACTAGGACACTTACGCCAAGTTGGATGACTTAGTCTTGTTTCAGGGAGATTCTATCGAAACAGGTTTCAGCCAAAAGGGTATCCAAAAATATAGAAAACACTTTTCAGGCTTGGCAGTGGGACTAATTCACCATTGATGGAAACTTAGTCCACCTTCAGCTTTCAAGAATTTTTAAGATGTAGTATGTAGCTCTCGATCTGCACTTTGGTTCCTAACAAGTGTCTGGATATGAATCTGCAAAATTCAGTCTGTAGGTGATCTCCAAGATTCTTTTAAGGCTCTGTTGACTTTGAATGACTTTCATGAAATGATGACACCTTTTAACACCTTGCTCTTTTACAAATCTATAAAACACGCTTGTAAAGAGGGGAAAAAGGGTTAAGGGTTAGTGAATAGGGGTTTTCCTTGGTCAAACCTCGATTTGGTAATCAAACCCTTGAAAATGAAATGGAATGGAAAGAGAATGATGAATGAACAAAATGAATTGCTCCAACTCACCAAACCCTTGATGTAGAAATCTGAAGATATGCAAGTAGATGCTCTAATGGATGTATGCTTGATAATGCCTAGAATAATTGAGAATGATTAAGTGAATGAATTGGAGAGTGAACCAATGTATGAATATATTGGGGGTGAAAATGAGAGAAAAACCCTTTATTTATACTTGATTTTACAAAATTTCTTGAAAATAACACATCACAGGCCGACCTCAAGGTTAAGGGAATAATATCCTACCAGAATTTTGAAATAAGTTTAATTTTTGTGCCAAATGGGACTAAGTCGCCCAAGGTGGTGACTTGGTCCCACCAAGGAAATTTTAATGGGTGTTGAGAATTAAAGTGTAGTTAATGATGTTTAACTAGATTATTCTTTGAAACACACTTAAGTAAGGCATGTAAGTGCATTAAGGGGCCATTTAAACATAAGAAAGGGTGAAATTATTGATGACAAGCCTAGAAAAACATGAAAGTTTGTTACAACACTTTACAACACTTTGAAATAAGACTTGGTAAGTAATGAAACGTGGTTATTTAAGTGAATTATAATAATAAGGTCCTAGAAAAGTGTGAAAGTGGGTTACAATACTTAACAACACTTTTCCAAGACATCATAAAGTTCTTAATGATTCACAAGGGTCCAAGACCTAATGTGAATGTGTTGACCACATTACAACATTAAATCAAGGAAAAATCAAGCCAAAATCACAAGGAGGGCCTAAACAGGAAGAAAAAGTAGAAGGGTTACTTTTTTCGTGTCCATAGGAGGACAAACAATTAAAGCTAGAGAAAATTCACACAAGTGAGAATCCTAAAAATATGTTTACAAAGGCAGTTACATGGGAGAAACTAATTTCCTCATCAGTTTCTACTGCCCTTCATGAATGATAATGGTGGACATAAGAAACCAGCTAGACCTATAATCCAAAGGGAGCTGCAAGTGCAGCAGTGTCGTCCAAGATTAGTCTCCAAAGGGGAGAGTGTTTTGTGTGCAACCTGATCAATCTCCAAGTGGGGGATTGTTGGTATGTGGTAGATGATCATACAAATACTATACACTCATAACGTATCATCAAGGTTTTTTTTCCATTGACATGTCAAGGTTTTCCTAATGACACATCAAAGCTTTTTTCCGTTGACACGTCAAGATTTTCCCATTAACACATGAAATGAAAAATGACCCTGTAAAACCCTAATTATGGAAGGTTCCAAAAAGCTTGTTATAAGTGGTTGGGATGTATGTTGCGGCATGGTGTTCATGAGATTGTAAAAAAAAATTCAATAGATAATAAAATCATTGGGTGGCTAAGTTTCTATGGATGTAGCCCATAGTGGGTGAACCATTTTAAATTTTGTGTTGATCTCTTTTGTGTTATTCTTCATTGTTATTTCAAGGTTATTTAATCTGCATATAATTGTTTATGTTTATTGCTCTAATTTTTATGAACCCTAACAATCTCAGTATTATGTATCTTTCATTAATCATGTCTCAAGATACACATGGATTTATTTTATACATTCTAAATTTGAATTTTTCACTAAGTTTAAAGAATTTAATGCCTTAGTTGAGAAGAAATACGATTATAAGACAAAAGTGTTGAGATCTAAAAATGGGGGTGAATATTGTTACAAGGAATTTGATGAGTTTTGTAAGCATGTAGGAATTTTTTAGAAGAAGACTACTCCTTATGCTCCTCAATAAAATGAGGTAGCAGAAAGAATGAACTAGACCTTGATGGAAAGAGCTAGGAGCATGTTGAATGGTGCTAGGCTTGATAGATGCTTTTGGGCAGAAGTGATTAGTATTGGTTGTTATTTTATTAATAGATCTCCTCATTCATCACTTATTGATAAAACTCCTTATGAAGTGTGTATAGGTAGAAATCCTTTTGTTTCACACTTAAGGGTCTTTGGTTGTAACAGTTTTTTTCATGTGCCTTAAGAGAATTAGTTTAAACTAGATCCAAAAACTCAAAAATGCATCTTTGTTGGTTACAGTGAGAATGCAAAAGATTATTACAAGATTTGGAATCCTCTAACCCATAAAATAATATTTTCTAGAGATGTAATTTTTAGGGATTTTAGAGCTTACTTGGGAGAAGATCAACCATAGGATAAATATAAGACAAGGACAGTGCACTTTGAGACAAAGACTAAGAAGAAGGAAGATGCACATGTGGAAGAATAATTAGATCGATCTAAGGATGAAGAAGAAGAAGAAGAGGGTTCAGATAGTTCAAAGGATGTGCAGGATGAGCACATAGAATAAGAATAGGTATATCCCACTACTCTTACCTTGAGGAGGTCTGCAAGACAATGGAATCGAATTGAAAAGTATAGCCATTAGATTATCGTTATGTATTTTCTTTGTTTTGTGCTAACAATGAACCTAGATCTTATAGGGAGCCTCTCTCTTTAGAGGAAAGTGAATCTTGGTTGTAGGCCATGCAATAGGAGAAGATGGCTTTGGGAGATGATGGCTTTGGATAGTTGTGACACCTAGGATCTTGTTAGTTTTCCAAAAGGAAGGAATCCCATTGGATGCAAGTGGGTATTTAAAAAAAATTTAGATCAGATGGTTGGTTAGAGTGGTACAAGGCCATATTAGTGACTAAGGGCTACTCCTAGAGAGAGGGAGTTGATTTTGGTGAAATTTTCTCTCATGTTGCTAAATTGATCTATTATATTCCTATTATCTATTATTGTTGCTTGTTATTTTGAAATAGAGAAAATGGATGTTAAAAATTTCTTTCTTGTATGGTGATCTTGAGGAGGAAATTTGTATGTGATAGCCTGACAATTTTTTTGTAAAGGAAAAGAACAATTGGTTTGCAGGTTGAAGAGATCTTTGTATGGTTTGAAATAGTCACCCAAGATGTGGTACTAGAAGTTTGATTATTTTGCATTGAAATTGGGTTTTCTTAAGAGAGGAGGATAATTATGTTTACATTAAGGTTATTGATGATCATATTGTAATTATTGTCTTGTATGTTGATGATATGTTGTTTATTACTAACAAAAAAGTGATGATTAGTGAGCTCAAGGCACAAATTTCTAGCACATTTGATATGAAGGACTTAGGGGCTGAAAAATATATTCTTGGTATGGATATCATCAGAGATTAGAGTCATAGAAAGCTTTGGTTAAGTCAAAGTAAGTATGTTGATACCATTTTGAAAAGGTTTAATATTCATGACTATAAACTAGTTAGTATTCCATTTCCATTTGGTGCTAAGTTGAGCTTAGATATGTGTCCTAATTTTGATGATGATTTTTACGATATTTCTATGGTTGTTTTTTCTAGTGTCATTGGTAGTCTGATGTATGTAATGGTTTGCACTAGACCAGATATATCTGAAACAATAGGAGTTCTAAGAGGTTTATGTCTAACCTTGGTAAAGAGTATTAGAATTTTGTTAAGAGGGTGTTTAGATATTTGTGAGGTACTTCTAATTACTACTTGCATTATCAAAATATTGATGATGTAGTCAATTCATTAGAAATATAGGGGTTTTTTGATGTAGATTGTGTAGGTGACTTGGATAGTCGAAGGTCCACTAGTGGCTATGTATTTACTTTTCTTGGAGGTGCAATGAGTTGGATGAGTAAGAGGTAGCTTACAATTGCATTATCCACCACTAAATTAGATTATATGGCTGCTACACATGACTCTAAGGAGGTGGTATGGTTACAAAGGCTTGGTAATGGCAGTGGTTTTGATTGTAGGACAATGAGGATTGGATGTGATAGTTAGAGTGCTATTTGTTTCACCAAAAATCCTATGTATTATGCTCATAATAAAAATGTTGATGTTTTGTATCACTTTGTCTGAGAGAAAAATGGGAATGGTAAGGTATTGATTGAAAAGGTTGACACTTCGGATAATGTTGTAGATTCTCTTATGAAGCCAATGACCACAAATAAGTTCTCTTGGTGCAAGAAGGCCATGGGCCTTGATCACTATATTTTATTTTATTATTTATATCTCTTATATGTAATTTCAATGTATAATTTCAAGTGGGATAATGTTAGGATAAGGTGACATTAACCTTGTAATCATATCTCATTTGTATGCCTCCACATTCCTTGGAATGTGTTTTAAGGGACATGAGAAAAAGTTATTAAATTTTGGCATGTTGTAATTGTATTTTAAAGAGAGGATTCATTTTCAGTGGAAGTTACACATCAAAAATGGATAAGGCATCTCTCCTAGGCATCCATATTAGAATTTGGAAGATTTTGGATGGGGCACCCGAGATTGGAGATGAAAAGTTGTTCTTTGGTGTTCCACTAGGAATAGGAATGGTCATCGAAGCATACAAAAAGTTAGGAGTTGGATAGGCTATGGGCTAGGTGCCCATGTGAGATTCTTGTAATTCTAATTAATATTTTATTATATATTTTGGTTTTCCAAGAAGAGGAGTGTGTTTTTTTAGGCCGTTTTGTACCTCTTTTTTTGGTTTACCATTTGTGGTTTTACCTCCCACAAATTCTATAAGTTGGATCCATGAGATGATATTTCCATATTGAGTTATAATAGGTGATAGGGTGCTTCCAAGTTGATCAAAGATCAGTATTGAAGTTTGTTATTATGTACTCTTGTTCAAAGCAATAATATAATTTCCCTCTTTCCTTGTGTGGATTTTTTTCTTGAAAGGGTTTATCCACATAAATTTGGTGTCACATTTTGTTTGTTGATTTTAATATTGTGATGTATGTTACAATCACATGTTTAAATTTGATTTGGAAATTTGATTTTCAGATTTGAATTCCTTATGTGTGAGGTATATTTTTAATATCTCTATAATGGATATTTTTGTTGCAAGGTGTGCGCCCTTGGTCTCCTTGTGATATGCAACACAACACTTGGGTCTATGACATGGTTTAACCACCTCCCATGGATTAATTAACTTTGGTAGTTGTATCATACATTAACAAGTCAATCTTTTGGTGCAATATCAATCGTCTATGCAACAATTGGTATCAAAGCTTGGGTCATGGGTTTGAACCCCTCACTTACACTAGGGGAGGATTGTTGCAAGGTGTGCACCCTTGGTCTCCTTGTGTTTTGCAACATAGTGCTTGGGTTCATGACATGGTTTAATCACCTCCCATGGATTCATTAACTCTGTTAATTGTATTAGGCATTAACAAGTTGATATTTTGGTGCAATGACAACCATCTATGAAACAATTTGTGTTGGAATTTTCCATGGATGATCTAGGAGGTTAAAATAGTATTTTGAGGATGATGTAGATTAATCCAATTAAAGGGTTGGTTTGTCCCTACATGTAGTTACAACACATTTGAGATTTATTTAGACGGGTTATGGAAAATACACAAGGACATAACTCCCCTAAGTGATATATTGTGTAATCGTAAGGGAAAACAACATAATTGGATCCTTTAGGATTATTGTTTTTTTTTGAAGTTTCACCTTTTCCATGATCAAGGATAGGACTCTTGAATATCTTGAGTTCATCATTAATTGAAGGCTGATTTTCTACACCAACATCATCTTAATATAGAAGATCTTGGATAATATTTTTCAATCTAAAAAAATCAGAAGTTGTATGTCCTTTGATCTTGTGGTACTCACAATAATCATTTTCTTTATACCATGGAGGTTTGATAGTTGGTTCTTGATTTCTTACTTCTGGTAAGGTGATAAGTTTAGCTTGAACTATTTTTTCAATGAAGATTCAAGAGATTCCCCTAAAGGAATGTGTTTCCTTTTAGGAGTAATATTTTTTCTCTAAGGTGGTATTCTAACGCCATGATTAATTTGAGGGTTTTTTGTTGACAATTGTAGGGTAGGTTGAACATTTAGAACTATTTTTACTTATATCACACCATCACTAAGAATTTTTTTCCAAATTCTTGCCTTAACTTTAGATGTTGAAGGGTTATCCTTATGATATTTATAATTGTTCACAAGACCCTTAGAAATGAGATATTTTCAATTTCCATTCCTTTTTCAATGATCTCATCAAAGGTACTAGCACGTTAAATTCATAGGTGAAATATCAATTCATTGTTTGGGTTTTGGGTGAAAATATTAACAAGTTTCTCTTTAGAAGTAGGATAAGTGAATTTTCTTGCCATGTATGGAAAATGTGCAATTAATATTTCCACCAACTCATGAAAAGTTTTGATCCCATGAGGTAAATGTGAAAACCACTCAATATATTGACCTCTTAAGCTTCTAGAAAAAAGGTGCATTAGATATGAATCATTACAAGAAACCTCAAGACAAGCTATGTAAAATTCCCTTATGTGTTCCCTTGGATCGCCTCTCTCTTGTATTTGTCAAATCTAGGAATTTCAAAGTTTTCAGGTAAGGGGATCATGTTCAAAGACTTGTCAAAAGGATAGGGGCATACACCTTCCAATATATAGCTATTTTTAGTGTGACTCATCCCCATGTTTTTAATCATTTTCCTTAACTCTTGAATTTGGTATCCCAAGTCATTTATGGAGGTATACTTGTAGGAATGTATTGTTGTTGATGTTGATATTGCTAGTGTTGATTTAAGGGTATGTGATATTTGTGTTTGACTTGATGGAATAGGCATATTTTTTATATTTAAGGTACCCATATTTAGGTGATATTTAGAAAATTTAGGTGATTGTTAGGGTGTAAATTTCTCTTGGAGCATCTCTCAATAATATTTCCATTGAGATTTTGTGATAATTTTTGCATTGGATTTGGTTGACTTGTTTCAAACCACATGTCGGGGTTGGTGAGATTTGCATCCTTGACAAGGTGAGTGGGTATTTTAGCACCTTGTTGAGCTAACATTTGGAGATAATGGTTGAGGTTATTTCTAAATACATATTCTAGCATCTTCAATACTCTAGGGTCTTGTTCAAATTATTTCATTTCTTCCAATGGGGGTTCCAAATTTGAATCATCATTCTCCACATAAGGTATCCTTAAATGATCTTGATAAAAATGGGTGGATACTCCATGCTCATATTGACCATTTCCCATGCTTGTTAAATTTTTTTAATCTTCTTCCTGAGATTCCATATTTTTCTTATATTGAGATATTGTAATTGACATATATACAATATAATACCTTAGATAAAGTAATATTTTCTTTCAACAATTCTGATTTTTGTTTCTCAAAACCAAAATAGACTAAAGCTAGGTTGGATCTATAAATGATGATAATGATATTGGTATATAGAATTGATATATTCTCACTTAAACTTGACTTGTGAATCCAAGCAAGACGATAAAGATAGATATTGATGAAGTCCACTTGAACAAGACTTGTGAGTTCAAGCAAACTCAGAGTAGAGGTTCCCAACTCAAGAGTAGTACTCTGACCCTCAATATGATATATCCATAAATGATATGATATGAAAAATATAAATATAGGTGATCCAATTTAAAATTTGATCAATTTTTGACAATGATAAGACAAGATACCAAAAGTTTTTCCACTCCTCAAATAGTATCAAGGACAATAATGCAATGTCAATAAAATACCTTTTTATGCTCTACTTATTTGATAGTAACTCATCAAATATTGATGTTCTAAACTTGATTTTGTTATTGGAGCTTTTTGAGATCATCCACAACATTTAGTAAAAATTGCATAGAAAAAATTACATTCATTTGAAAAAAATTATGAAATATTTGAAACACTAGGGTTTTGTCTTCAACCTACAAAATTTAGCTGCAATTTTTTTTTGCATAAAAGAGCTCAAAATAAGAAAAATAGGTTTAGAAAAACCTTCAAAAATAAAGATCTAATAGTAATGTAGGTCCCATCAAGTGTGCCAAAGTTTGAGTGATGAAAATGTGATTCATAAATATCAACAGTGTAAAACTCACACACTCACAATCATGTAATGAAGTTTAAAATCTTAGCTCAAAATAGAAAATTTAGATAACAAGCAAAGTCATCATAGCTAAGATCTTGATTTTATTTTTTATTAATTTCTCTTCAAAGTAACAAACTGTGATAGAATAATAATGATATAATGCAATAATAATAAATTTTCAAAGGTAAATGATACATGTTGTCACTTGGATTGGCACCCTTGCTAACTGCTTGGCTTAGCAATCCAGTGAAACATGGAAACACTCTAGGGCCTGTGGGTTGCCCATAGCTTGGATTAAATCTATAGAGGGGATCGATTCCCTTGATACCCACCTATTATAACCTATGCTACTACTATTGAGGAAAAGAGATAGAAAAATAAATTGAAATAGACCTAAGTTTACTAAGGTAATGGACAAAAATTATTTCTAGGACTTATGTCTTTATTTTGACACATAGAAGTATTGGGAGTTGAGTTAGCCATTTTCCCAAAAGGTGCACCTTTTCAAGAAAATGTTACCATTCTAGTTAAGGACCAAAAGGTTGTTAAACCATGTCACAAATCCTGAAGGGATACATTGGACATGTTCCAACAATCTCCCCCTCAATGTTATTCAAGGGGATTCAAACCCATGACCTCGCTCTAATACCACTTGTAGTGCCCTTCAGTTTTCCTTTTTGTTTTGATAGTGACTTGCTTGTACTTGGATATTATGATACTTTGATGCTCAATTATGATGATACTTGGTGACACTTTTATATCTGGTGTTTATGCTTATACCATGCTTAGTAGATTAGTTTAATGCTGATGTGGGTTACTATTGATATGAGTATTATGTTTTTATTGGATGTATGTTCTTATCATGAATTGGTAACTAATTATTGTACATTGATGTATTTTTGTGAAGGGGAATAGTGTCGCATCTCTCACTTGCAAGTGCCCTGTGACACTGCGATTTTCCCTTCACATTGTGTTTGCTTGTTTGTTTATGTACATGTTCGACCATGTGGTTTGTTACAGGTTGTAGGTACCAGGCATCGACTCCACCTGAATTTCCAAGTTTGAGCGTGTCTTACTCCCAATGGAGGTTGTTGATTTGGTGATAGCGTTGGGTCCCCCATGTTGAGCCATCATCCTTGACGAGGATGAGTGTTTTTTGTCGTTCCTTGGTTGTGTGGTTAGTTTCAGTCATTTTGTTGATGTTGTTGTCATTTTCCTACCGTTTCACCTTGCGGTCAGGTATTGTTGGGTATACAGTCTATTTGTGTTATTTGCTTGATTGGTGCTTTGATTGATTTTATATCAAATGGAAGAGTATTGCAGTTTTAAAAAGGTATTTGATAATTTTAAATAAATTTTTTAATATAATTTGTAATTTTAATAAATAAAATATTACTAATATTTTTTCTGATTTAAATAAACTAAAACTTATAGTTTAATAAAGAAATATTTAAATAAATATATCAATTAGTGCTTTGTGCAAGTAAATTAAAATGAAAGGGATTAAAATTATCAATTAATATTTTAATTGCTTAATTTATTGTGTGCAAGCATTAAAGTATAGTTGCATTATAAAAATTAAAATTAGTGGCAATTGAAGGTGGGATAAAATTAAATAAAATAATTAAATACACGCAGTTACGGAGAGTGGAAAATAAATTAATTAGGGATAACTAAGAGAGGGGATTTTTTATTATTTTCTGAAAACAAGTCTTGGAGCTCTACCGAGAAGGATTCTTCCTATTTCTTGGTGTTTTCTGGTGTTTTTTGAAAGTTTGATTATGAATTTTGGAGGCTTTCTACTGGAGTTGAGGTTCTTCAAAAACTTGAAGCTTTTGGGAGGAAGTTGAAGCTGCATCTCAAATTCAAACCCAACAACACTTTTAGCTATTGAAGCTTAGTTCTTTTGCAATACCTTGGGGTTTTGTTGCTTGCTCTATAATATTTCTCTCTCTTAGTGTAGTCCTCTATTTCCACACTTTGAGTGTTTTCAAATTTCTTCACTCTGTAATTTCTTTCTTGATATAAGTTAGGAATAGTGATTTTCCCTTTTTGTACCAAGCATTTTTTTGGAGTCTATATTGAATCTTCAGCCTATCCTTGCAAGTTGGTCAATTGATGTCTAAAGCAATGTGTTTCACTTGATCACACTGAATCGATATTAGAGTATTAAGGATTTTGTATAGAAATTAAAGAAAATAATATACGCCACTCCATACCTTTTTAATTAGGTTCGATATCATTCAAATGTATGTATTATTCCTTTATTAATTCCAGGAAGTTCCTTTTCCAGTGATGTTTGGTTTGAAAACCTTGGAGCCCATAGATGGTTAATGGTACTGTATAAATTCTATAGATATGTAATGTGTATTGGTGATGAATTATAATCAATTACTATAGTAGCTTGGTTGAGCCTATGTTGATTGGAGTATTCAATCTTCTCTCTCAGTCATGGCATAGGTTAGAGGATTCATATTCTTTTTCTGTAGCTCCTTAGAATGATGATATCAGACTAAGGTTGTATTATTTTCAAATGTCTTATTCTCCATAGTTAGCGCCATGTGATTTAGGGAATCCACTATCTCCTCTTGATTGTCGTCACCGCCTCTCTTCTTGTTTGGTTGAATTAAGCACAGTAAGCTTGAGTTAACTATTTGCATGTCATTTTGTGAGGAGGGGTTTATAATTAATGTTGTGTAGTGTCGATCCATGCATTTAAACACCATACTATTCTATCTATATCTTCCTAAACTTCTATTAGTATTAAATCTGGCATTTGAAACATAGTAAGTCGACATCTGAAATCATATATCTAAAATATGTAGTCGATGGTTTTTCTTAGCGCATTCATAACTTATAACCTGTATTCTATGGGTATATTGGTGTTATCGCATGAGTTAGTAAAATTTTTAATTCAAACAATTAGTATGTGAGTCTTTCCTTGTACTGCATAATTCGCAGTCAATATAACATTTGGTTTTGTATAATTTCAGTTTGTATATTCAATAATGTATATATGTATATGTATACATATACATATAGTGATATGGGGGTTCTTCAAATAATTTTATGATAACTGCTGTTAATAGAAAGCTAAAAATCTAAATACATTTACTTTAAAATATATTTATATAAATATAAATATATATATATACACACATATACATGTGTAGGTATATATATACTTATATATATAAATATATATATATATAAATATATATATATATAAATATATATATATATATATATATATATAAATATATATATATATATATATATACATACGCATATATGTATCAATATGCATGTACTTAATATTGAATGAAATCATTTATTTCAAATTATATATTTTATAAATAAGGAAGTTAGATAATTCCTTTTGATGTTTAAACAATGAATTTTAATTTGATTACCTTTAATGATTTAGAAGTAAAATTAGCTTCACTATGCATTCAATGGGTGCATTGTTGAAGTTGTGGCTTATAATATGTGTTATGAGTTAATTACCAATTAATAGGATGTTTTCGTTTGTGCTTGTATAAAGAGGTACCTTGTGTAAGGTAGATAATATAGTCTTCTAGAGGCTTGGAAAACCATGTTGTAGACTAAGTATATGTGATGATCTTGTAGACTTTGAAATGCCCTGCCATGCAACCCCAAAGGATAACCAATAAATTACATAAAAATGGCAACAATTTTTTTTTTTTCAAAATAATGCTACATTAACATTCCATGTGCAACTACATATGTAACATTGTTAGAACCATACATTAACATTACCGGTTATCACTTGGGGAAAGCATGACTACGTTACATGCTAACCCAACTTCATTTACCCATAACCAAAAAGTGAGCAACTACAAAACATGGCATTTACATCCATGATACATCAAAACCATACATACATTTCTCCATCATTAAAAAAAATTACAATAAGGAAAGCATAAAATGAATAGAGATCAACCATCATATATACATCATATGATAAAGCTTCAACTCTGCCCCAGGTACAAATGTCAAGATAGTTTACAATGATTTTACAAATATAAAGGAGTACAAGTACATCAAATCTTCCCTTATAATCTAGGAAGTTACATTGGTACAATAAGTGTTTTTACATCAAAATAAATGTGGGTTACAACAAAAATAATGCAACTACAGTACAACATAGTATCACCATCGTTGAGGAAGCACAGATAACTTGATACACAGATGAAGCATGAACATCACAAACATTGGTTGGGAACCCAATGGCGTGCATAGCACATTCCACCCAACCACGTGAGCCTTCAAGCTCACCCCCATGCTAGGATATGACAAGAAGGTCCCACCACAAGACAGTCATATAGAAGGCTAAAGACTTTACACAAAATAGAATACAACAAGTGTCACTTAGGAAAATGACCATTTCCAAATGCCACAAAAGCAAAGGAACAATGGGGTACTACAAGAAATTTTCATCGCATGGCCCTAGTATGGGTTATCTTGGCTACCTCTCAGTAGGCACCGAGCCTTGTCTATGGTTACCCTGGCTGCCTCTCACATAGGCGTCGGCCCCCTAGGGTGACACATGTGGGACCACTGACCTACCAAGAGGACTAGGTGGTGGCCTTGCCAACCATGGCCTTCTCATCGCATACTTAGCCTATGGGAGCACTAAGCATATGTGAGGCATCAATTACTTATCTTCTTAAAGATGTAATCTACCCAACCCCCTAGTCAATTATTAGGTTATCACTTGTTACGGAAACTCTTCCATGGGTTATCTTGGCCGCTCCTTTGTGCACTAGCCCCCATGAAGAGCCACTCTCCCTAGCCACCCTAAAACCACATCAAGGCATAAACAATGGGTGTACCATGACAGTGAAACGCAAAACCAGATACAATCATGAGTCAGACGTAAGGCATATCTCATCTTGTACATTATGCATAACATAAGTACATCACAATTCTGGTATCACCCCATAATCTCAAAAGCAAGTTAGATCAAATCACATGAAAAGAGAAGGTAATACAAATAAATAAAAATCACTATTCCCTCCAACACCTTTGGAAACCTACAAGAACCAAAACTTCACTCCCAATGGGGCAATAAACAACTAAGGGTTCCCATGCACTATTATTTGACCACAAGAAAGCATATTAAAAGATAACTCAAAATCAATATGGAAATGAACATAAACCATGTCAAAAAGGTCACATAGAAATAATTATGTTACACACTACTACCACAACAAGAATAATTCTAAAATGATAATTACAACATGATTTTCATGCTCAACGTGCAAAGTACAATCTAACAAGAAAAGCACAACAACAATATTTATTGCATCATTTAGTTCCTAATTTTACAAAACACACTTCATTCAACATCTAATATTTTAATCTAATTTTATTTAAAATCTAATTAATTCTAGTTCCTACAATTCATCCAATATATATTAAATCAGATTCCAAGAGATAAAAATCTAGATTAAAATAAGATTCTAAATTTTATAAACACACCACATTATATAAAAAAAAAAAAAAAACTTCAATGTTTCTTCTAAAATATTTTCAGAGTTCACTCCATGTTAAATTTTATATATTCTGAATCCATCTAACACACCTTATATTTTCAATTAAAATTTATATTCTACTTCACATTGTTGTACTTTCAGATTAACTTATATACATATGTATTTATATATACATAAATATATATACATACATACATACATATATATATATATATATATATATAAACAAAAAAAATTATTATATAAAAAAAATGATGCACGTTGCCTTAGGTAGCGTCGCTACCCTTGGTAGCAGCCAATGGGTTTTCGGAGGTGTGGCTAGTTCAGCCGCCACAACCCCCCCCTCCCCCCCCCCAAATTTTTTTAAGAAAAAATGAAATCTTTTATTATTATTTTTATTTTTAAATCAAAATTTCATTCTTTGTAAATGATTTGCAGAGATAATGAAAAAAAAACAAAGATCAAGCCAGTATGGGTTTTTACAGGGAAATGCAACAGAGTTACAGGGGATTTTTTATTTTAAACAATGAATTCACAAGTATACCAAAAGAAACACAGTTTATCTTCTATTTTTTTTATTTTTTTCAAGGGAGAAAAAAATGGCACGCAACAAATTCAACAATTTAACTTTCTAGAAAAAAATGAGATTTACAACAATAGATTTACACATTCCTCCAAAAAAAATCATCTACAAATTTTTAGACAAAATAACAAAATTTATAGCACAAGAATGCACCTAGAAATTCTTCTATAAATTTATTTGAAGCTTTGACTGGCGAAACTCTTCCAGATCTTCACAGAGTCACACCACCTTTCGAAACCTTCTTGGTTTAGCTTGGCTGTATTCCTGGATCGAGCTTCCTCAACACAAAAACCCCCACAAAAATGTTTTCCTTTTTATGTAAACCCTCTGTAACTTTTTAAGATTTCCCCAGCCAAAAACAAAATTTTCACACATATAGCTCCCAAAACCCCCCAAGAATTTCTTCCTCTCTCTCCCTTCGTCTTTTCTTCCTTCTCTTCCCAAATTCATAAGGGAAAATTTTCCCCTGCAAACCTCTATAATTTTTCCCTTGTTTTATTTTTTGGAAGTCACAACCATGATTTCCTCCATTCTTCTGTTATTTCCTTCTCGTGCATTCCTTTCCTTTTTTTAATTAATTTATGTTTAATTCTATTTTTTGATTTTCTTTTTAAATAATGATATTTTGCTTAATTCTATTTGCATTTCTTTAATTTAATTTATTGAATATTATTTACCAATCTATGCATCCCTCAAATATTTAATTTATTTAATTAAAATTTAACCCATTTTCTTCTAAAACTTAAAATACACATTATAAATAACAAATTAAGTATTCCATTAAAATTGCATTTTAACGTTCATAATAAGAAAAAGAAAAATCATTATAATAAATTAACACATCATTTAAATTTAGCATTATATCCTCAACATTCATTAAAAGCAACTAATAATTTGACAAAGCAAATAACAACATAAACAAATTAACAACCAGATAAGGAAAAATTAAAAGACAATGAAAAACAAGCAACTAATAGCAACACGGTACCTAGACCAAACCCAGGCGATGGACAAGATACACATCCTCATCGAGGATGCCGGCTAGGGTGGGGGACTTTCTTGCCATCTCATTTTTTTTCCACTTCATTCCATTGGGTGTATGAGGCACGCTTACACCTGACAGAGCAGGTGGAGTCGATGCCTTGTACCTGCAAACCTACATGAAAAATGAACTGTCGAGAGCATATATATATATATATTATATATATATATATATATATATATATTATATATATATATATATATCATAATCTACACACCGTGAGAAAGGATCGCAACTTAGTAGGACACTCGCAAGCGAGTGATACTAAACCATCCTCACCAGACTACAAACAAGACCATATCACATATCATCATGTACATTAAAATAAAATCATAGCATTATATACCACATTAAGCCAGATACATCGCATGTAAGATGATAAAGCACATAGAAGCATAGTCATGAAATCCATCCATATAAGCTAACATCCAATGTCTCAAAACATAATCATCAAGTCAGAGTGTCACAATCCAGAACCAACAAGATTAACAACTACATCACAAACATCTGAGTCTAAGAGGAAGGTAAAGCAAATATCACAATGTCTCCAAATACATAATAAAGTATCAGAAGTATCAAATGCAAAATAGCCAAATGTGAGAGGTGTCACAAACTTGGTTGATGTGATATTTGAAGTGTTTTGTTGAAGTGGTCTTAGCCATGCATTGTTTGCTTGCTTTTATGGTTGATTTTGTGTGTGGGATGGTACATTCCTCTCCTTTATGTATGTTCATGTGGTTTTGTGATTTGAGCATGTTGGCTTTTCCCTATTGATTTAATTGAGTTTTCTAGTTGTAGAAGGGGGAGTGGCTCTCAATGGGGGCTAGCGCACAAAGTGGCATCTAGGACAACCCATGTGGGAGTTTCCTAATCAAGTGATAACCTAATTAATAAACTAGGGGATTGGGTATTATTTCACTCTAATCAAGATAAGTTGATGCCTCACCCATGCATGTAGTGCTCGTTCAAGCTAAGGATGGGTTGAGAAGGCCTGGTTGGAAAGACCCTCCTTGCCTTCACGAAAGTAATTTGGTCCTGCATGTGTCACCCTATGGGGCCAACATCTAATGTGAGACTATCAGGACAACCATAGATGGTGGCCGACATCTAGTGAAAGAATCTTAGGACAATCAATGCTAGGAAAATGTGATGACACTCTCCCCTGTTGCAACCTAACATTCCCTTGGATTGTATTCTATTGATGTATGTAAGTGCCTTTAGAAGCAGTGTCACTATTGTGTTGTGTTATGTTGTACTTGTATGTTGGGATCCTTTATAGTCTTGTTATGTAAGTTGATTGTCACCTTGTTGTCATTATGATGGTGGGATCCTTTGCTATCTCCTACCACGGGGGGTGGACCTTAGGGTTCCACATGGTCGAGTGGAATGTGCCTTGTACTTCATTGGGTTCCCTCACTTTGTTCATGTTTGTGGTGATTACTCCTAGATTTGAGAACTTCTGCACTTATTTCAGTTGAGGTGGATTATAATTCATGTACTTGTATTGTACCATAATTCTATTGTATTATGTATTATTCTCCTGATGTACTCTCCTCACATATTTACGAGGAGACATTCTTGTTCAAATATAATGATGTAATGATGTATTATTGTATCGAATTGTAAAATCTCTTTTGTAATGATGAATGTAACTGATATTATTGTCAATTTAATGATCCTTGATGTTATTATATTGATGGCATGAAATGGATAATTCATATTAGCTAATTTTGTAAATGTGATGGTTAAATGAAATTCATTTATTTAATGTAATGTCTTACAATTCTTGTTAATGTTGCTAATGGGAAACAAATAGTGTCGTCACGGACCTTAGAGGACTTAGGTTAGAATTTGAGTTAATATTTCATTTATAATCATGTGATTATTGTACTTTCAAAAAAAAAAAAATCCCATTTTTAGGTGTTTAGTGTGTTGTCCTCTAGGGTTTCATGGCAGGGCGTTACACCACTTGTTGGGAGTTGAGATGTTCATTTTTCCCAAAAGGTGCACCTTTTCAAGAAACTGTTACCATTCTAGTTATTAAACCATGTCATGAATCATATAGGAAGATGCTAGAAATATTCCAACAAGGAGACCAATGGTTCAGACATGTTTACACAACTCAAGCTTCAACATACTCATGTATCAATGTTTCATAGAAAGTTTATGTTTTGGGCAGTCCTAGAAGGAAAAAAAGACAAATATTCTTCACAAATAGAAGTTGCATGCATGTTAGCATAGGCTATAACCTACTCAAAATCCATCTTTTTTTAATTTAAAGGTGTTAAAGATAAGACATTGATTTGAGTATTCATGCAATGAAATCACAAAAAAACATAAATTATCAACTTACACACAATAAAATAGATTCTTTAAGGTAGAAAAACTAAAATTTATTAATCAAAAGATGTTCGTATAGTAATACATAGTCATAAATATAACTAATATTGTCTTTCAAGAAGACATGCTCAATAATATTCAATCATTAAAAATGATTAGTTTTGAGTTATAGTGTTTTCCTTTTACAAAAAATAAGTGTCTTTAGATTAGAATGTTGTTTCCAAAATGCAAGAACTACCAAAAAAGAAAACTAGGCCTAGTATATCTCTTGAACTCCCTCCTAAAAGCTTGGAACATGTCTACTAAAGACAAAATGACAAGTGTATTCCCTTTTGTTGATTCAAAGTTATCCTTGAGTACTTGAGAGGACAATCTCCCTATTTGATAGCTAAAAATTCTCCAACAAGGCATAGAGGGGTAAAATCCCTAGAATTTTCCAACTTCTTCACCTTTGAATGCTCCTAGGAAGACTCCAAGATGCTTGCAAATTCCCAAATTGAACTTTATTATCCACAACTACCACTTGCATGATAATAGAGTATCTTTCTTGAAGGGTTTGAAATGAATTAGATCTTATTGAGGTGTATGATAAGGCTTAACTTTTCATTAATTAAAATCCTCTTAATGAGCCTTAACTAATACTATTCATCATGGACTTATAGCCTTTATCTACCTTTGATTCCCCTTGTCTTATCCTTTCATACCTCTATTACTACCTTGAATTCCTTATAACTCAACTCAAATAGTGTTTGTAAATAGACTTTGGATTTATTTCCATTTAGATATCCTTATATGACTGCCATCACTATCATGACCTTATTGTGAAATATGGATCTCTATGACCTAGGGAGAATTGAAGAATATTCAATCATATGAGATTTTCCATGTGAGGACTCATATAATTTGTGCACTACTATCACTCTCTTATATATGCCCTTAAACTCTATTGTGACCTATTTTCAGAGCAATTTCCTTCACACATCTTTCAATATTAGTAGAATTAGTTCCAACATTTAAATCCATGAACAAGCATTCATCATTTTATCATCTGGTTAGTTTGATTCATCATCATCATCAGATATACCACTATCTTCTTTAACATAATAACTCTTCTTGACAAATTTTCCTTTATGATCTTTATGTTTGTCATTTGAAACTTTTATTGGACATTTAGAAGCATAATGACCTATCTTTCCACAATTGAAACACTTAAAGGGTAACTTAACTCTGTATTTTCCAATGCCCTTTTTCATTCTTCTTAAAAAAATTGCTTCCACATCATCAAGATCATCCTAATTAGATTCATCATTCTTCTCCTTCAAACTGACTTTAAAAGTAGTTTCTTTCCCTGAACCATCTTTTTCAAACTCTCTTAATTCAAACGTAGTTAAAGCACCAACCATTTGATCTCTAGTATATTGATCCAAAGTTTGAGCTTCATCAAGAGTAGAAACCTTAGCACTATAAGATTTAGGAAGAGTTCTCAATATCTTTTTTACAACTTCACTTTCCTCCAGTTTTCCACCAAGACCATTGATGGCATTGATAATTTCATCCACTCTAAGCATGTATCTAGTAATATCTTCACCTTCTAACATCCTTAGGGTTTCAAAATTGGCTTAGAAATTTTGCATCTATGCTTGCTTGACCTTATCATCTCCATCATAAATTCTCTACAAATTTTTCTAAATTTCTTAATTTTGAGGCTTATCATCTTCACAAATTTTTAATAAAAAAGCCCACTCAAGATAGCATTCCTTAATTTTCCATTATTATCATAGTCCTTGATCTCATCATTACTTTCTAGAGAAGTAGCAGGCATTGTATATCCATTTTCAACTAATTTCCAGACACCAAACCCTAGAGAGACAAGAAAGGCTTCCATCCTAGCTTACCAAAAAGCACAGTTTGTTCCATCAAACATAGGGACTTTGAAACCATTCTTATGTTCCATCGAAATCTACCTCAAGTAGTTAAGCTTCTTCCAAGGAACCACAACTCTAATACCAACTTTTAGACATATAGGACAACTGAGAGGGGGGTGAATCAATTAAGCATTAAAACCTTCAAAACCTCATTAACCATTGAACCTTTATTAATCATTAGCATGAATGTAAACATATGAAACATAAACATAATCATAACCACACAAAAGAGAACACCAGATTTACATGGAAAACCCTAATTAGGGAAAAACCATAGTGAGGATTAACTCACATATATATATATGAATAACAACACTAATTACACAAGGATCACTATTAGAAGGGATGACTGCCCAAAAATAATAAAGGCTCATTTCCCAAAGGACTCATTTTTTGGAATAGAAAGAGAATAGAAGAATATTGTTACAAGGAGGTTCACTACCTCAGAGAAACAAGAGAATCCACCACTATGACTCTACACCATCTACAACCTTCAACTCACTACCTCTAACAACTTTAGGAACTAAGAAATCTAGTGTTGGAAAAACAAGGATAGACAACTAAGAGGGGGGTGAATCAGTTGTCACAAAATATTTAAACTTTTCAAACTTTACTTAACTTAATCTCATATTTGATTAATGAACAATAAACCATGAGCAATCAACACATCGAAAACACAAAGAACACCAATATTTTTTACGTGGAAACCCTGTTAGGGGAAAAACCACAGTGGATGTTAGTCCACAATATTATACCCTGTTAAAAGTATAATGAAAAATAATGGGAATGCAAATGCATTTAGGAACACTGTCTAGAGATCACTTCTCAAATACAAGAGGGATCACTACCCAACAATACACAGTAATTTGGTTTAGATCCACAAGGTGTGAATTGAGAAAACAACTTCTACACAAGCTTGATTACAATTCCAGTTAAGTACAAAAAACCTTCTTCACACTTCGCTCAACCTCCTTCTCACTCTGCTCTACCATCGAATGAATAGATCAATATTCGCACACTTTCTCTTATCTAGATTTTCTTCACTTCATACAACACTAACTTCACTCAAACAATCACTCTTATATATCCATAGCATGGAATTACACCAACAACCTTTTCGGCCAAAAAATATAAATCATATTTACAATATCGACACAAATTTACAAATAAATTTTTAATGTGGATCAAACACCATCAGCTAATATTATGATGTGACCTAGAACAATATCCTCGAGCACGCCAAACATTCAAATTTAAATCTTCAAGGATCTGCTACACATTACAATCACTATGTTGGCCAAGAACATGAAAACCCAAACACATGAGAAAAATATTCGACCACGAACACACAGATCAACATGAACGTACAACAATAATAGAGAATTATATAGAAGCATCCATAAACAATAGGAACTAATAGAGAGTCATCCACAACAATAGAAATTACTAGAATCACATAAACTTCATTCAGGAACACTGATAAAACCCATAGAAATACTGTCAAAACACAACTATTCATAGCACGATCAAATCTTCACATGGACCTCTAAAACTTCTAGTAGATGAAATAGATAGTCTCAACAATAAACACTTTAGTCCACAACAACTAATCTTCAATGTACAAAACAAGAAACCTTCATGATATTCACTTTTCCATTGGCAACCTGCAACTCTTCCTTTAACAATTTTCTCAATATCCTCGACATATACAACCTTCAATACAATAATGCTAATTGTATCAATGGAAAATTAGATTGTTAGCTTATTGAATAAATAAACATCAAAATCCAATGAAATAAAAAAGCACAAAGGAAATAAACATGAAAATAAAAGGAACAATGTTACCAGAAATCTTCATCTTCCATGGTTCACCTTTGTTACACCTTCTAGTTTGTAGCAAATGAATGAGGCCCTCAGATTTCAAATGAGCAACCTATAATAATGTCAAATTCCTATGCAAATGTTGAAGGATTTATAAAATTGTGCCTATGTCTATGCCTATGACTATGATTACCAATGTCTATGCCTAACAATGCTAAAACTTGATCAAATACAAATAATAAGTATTGAAATTGCTATGAAATCTAAGTGTGTAAATACCTAAAATGTAATGTGTCTGTGCGTAATCGAAAAGTGAGAGGAAAATGACATTTTATAGAAAATGTCATTTTGAATGGATGGGCGAGATCGAATTCCAAGAAAGACCTAGAATGAGAGGTCCAAATTAAATCTGAGAATCCCTAATTAGGGTTAGGGAAAATTCATTAATCGAACGGTCAAGATAATATCTCAGATAATCAAATTGACGGTGGAGAATAAATGAGGAAATTAATTAAAGAAATAAAGATTTTCGAAAAATCAAGAAGATAAGATTGCCTGATTTGTGAGATTTGAAAAATCAAGAAGATAAGATTTGGACTGAAGATCAGATTTGAAAAATCAAGAATCTACCCGATTACTTGATTTTTGGAAGAATACTATCTTTTTGAATTTAATTAATTCAAAATGATGATTTTGTGTGACAAGTAAATAATCTTTTCCAGATTATTTACTAAAAAGAGTGAAAGTTAATAAAATGAAATCATTTTAAATATTTTCATTTATTTAAAATGAGAGAAAAGTGAAATTAGTAATTAAATAATTAAAAATAATTATTTAATTTGGAAGATAAGATCTGAATAATTAAATAAATTAATAAATTTATTTAATTGTGACAATTAGTGACATATCAAATAAATAAATGAAATTCATTTATTTAATAATTAGGAAGAATTAATGGAGAAAGGAATTTAAATAAATTAAGAAATTTATTTAATTAAGGGAAGACTTAGACAATTAATGACGTATTTAATAAATAAAAAATTTATTTATTTAATAATCATGAAGAATAAATACATGAATTATTTAATCAATAGTCGAATGTGGACCAAGGACATAATTAAATGTATTAATTATGCTAGGACGAAAGTGGTAAAAATGAAGCTTGCAGGCCTAGGTCATTTTTAGGTGTCTACATTTTGCCCCTCTTTGTCATAATGTCGCTTGTCGCATTGTGACAAAGAAAACAAGTCAAAGATATGCCCCAGTAAAGGTATGGAGTATCATTTCCCCCTCGGGAAATTTTTCAAATTTTGGGTCGGCGACAGAAAAATTTGTAAAGCATCCCGATAAATGAATTAAATGACCAGAAAAACAACGGCGCAGTCGATTTTGAATTCTGACATGTTTAAGGTGTCCAACAAGGTGGTCAAACTTGGTCAAATGACCTTCCAATATTAACCCACCTGAGAAAATGTCATTTTGACCTTATAAATAAGTTGACAAAGGGGTAAAAGTCAATTCATTTTCACTATTTACCTTGCAAAATTCGAGAGCTCAGAGCGAAAGTCATAGTAGCGACGATGGTGATTCCAGTATCAGAGCATCGCGGGGAGATCGTGTGGATGTTCAGACAGCCAGAGGGTTCAGAGCCAGCGGTATGTACCCTTAACTCACTTTGTCATTTTATCATTTTGCATGCCAAATTTAAGTTTCTAGGGTAGATAACAACTGCACCGCGACGCAACTGCATTCGCGTAAGCTGCAACCGTCTACGCATTCAACACATTTGATGCGTTGCGACGCAAGTGCAAAGAAAAAATAGGGTAGAGCGGTGGGTTGCACCGCATTTGACAAATTTTGTGACGCATTTGACTTATCGTGTCGCAATTGAATATCTAAATGCCGCAATTGTCAAATTACAATGCACTCGTTGTTTTAATCGACGCAAAGGTAATTGTGTGACGCAATCGCCTTAATGAGATGCAATTGTCAGATTTCATGACGCAAGCATAAAAATACGACACCCTTGCAATATTGGACTGCATTTGATGTGCAAAACGACGCAATTGACTCTTTGAGATGCAATTTCTTTAATGTGACGCATTTTCATTTTTCCTTGACCCTAGTTGATTTTGATGTTTTCGCGACCTTATATGCTTTTAATGATGCTAAAAGTTGTCTAGAAAGTACTGACATATGGCTCATCTTTTTCCAGAGGCAACTTGCCCCTATCTACATGAGAGAGAGCAGACCGACCACATTTCGGTTTGCTGACCAGTTGGGCCTGCAAGAGCGGCGACGATTGATGCATCTGGGACTATTCTATGCTGCCTATATGCCCGCCATTCAGGTGAACAGGGGATTACTAATTGTGCTATGTGAGCGGTGGCATTCAGAGACGTGTTTGTTCCACCTGCCGACAGGTGAGGCCACGATTACCCTGGAGGATGTCTATCAGATTCTTCGAGTGCTGATCCAAGGGGAGCAGATCATCTACGACCCTCGTCATGGCGAGCAGACATTCCGAGCTTACTATCAAGATCAGGGTGCAGGATTGGGCATCTAGGGTTACGAGATCAGGTGGGAGTACATGGCCGAGCACTATGGTCACTTTGATGCATTCCTTGCGACTCTGATTAGAGGGATCTTGATTCCTGACCACCGGGGACATGGATTTCCTATTGGTTGGGGCGACGTCTTGGTTGGCATGAGGCATGATAGGACCGTTTATGCTTGGGGTCCTTGTTTCCTAGGGACACTTAACCATCAATTACATGATGTTGCTTACAGGAGAGGAGAGAGTATCTCCTATGTGACTACACTGATGATGATCTGGGCATAGGAGCATATCGCCATATTTCATCCTCCCATTGAGAGACCACAGTTGGCTGAGGGGATGCCCTATGTCTATTACTACGCGGGTGCACTATAGCAGACACAGATGAGTGAGACCGGTTGGTGGTGGCACAGGATTGACACCATGGTGACATTTATCTGGAGGTCGTACAAAGACTGTGAGGTGTGGGATGATGAGGATGAGCAGCTCAGCTTCTGCAAATAGTACAGGTACCTGATTGGAAGGACAGTGTAGACATCGATGATCATTGAGATGTACCTACCACAGCGTGTCCTGAGGCAATTCGGAGAGCAGCAGGGTGTACCTACAGGGAAAGCCGAGTATGCCCAGTCTTCTAGAGAGTATGCCTGGGGACTAGCCATTCCAGTGGCATTCGCAGAGCAACAGATTGGCGGGCTAGGAGCCCAGGCATGGGGATGGAGAGGAGGAGCAGCCGATCCGGGGACCATAGTGGATTATGATCTCTAGTGGTAGGCACACAGACCAGTGTCGTTGACAGATCCTGACAGGCCAGCACCTATTGACAGACGGTCAGTGATTCCTCGTGTGTCGCGGGCCAAGCGAGGTGGCAAGGGTAGAGATAGAGGTAGGGGGAGAGGCAGAGGCAGAGACAGAGGCAGAGGTGGAGACAGAGGCAGAGACGGAGGCAGGGGTGGAGACAGAGGCAAAGGTGGGGATGATGGTAGAGATGGAGGCAGAGGTGGGGATGATGGCAGAGATGGAGGCAGAGGTGGGGATGATGGCAGAGATGGCCGGAGGCAACGGTAGGATGGGTAGAGACAGGTCCGGAGGGTATGCCCATGAGTGGCGAGGGTGGCATTAGATGCTATCCCCAAGGTTGGCGAGGAGGGGGAGAGAGAGGAGTAGCCCAGATAGGAGGGAGAGGGTGAGGAGAGATGGGAGGAGGAGGTGGATGTGGGGAGACAAGAGGAGGAGGTGGATGTGGGAGGACAGGAGGGGGAGGCGGATGTGAGGGGACAGGAGGTAGAGGTAGAGGTGGTAGGACAGGAGGAGGAGGTGGGAGGACAGGAGGGGGAGGCAGAGGTGGTAGGACAAGAGGAGGAGGCGGAGGTGGCAGAGGATGTGGCTGACGATGACGATGAGGAGGATGATACTATGGATGAGGTCGAGAGACTCCTCAGATGGCAGATGGTGGAGGGAGAGGAGGAGATACCCTCCAGTTCAGTGTTTCCCTAGGATGCCACGACAGATTAGAGGGTGGTTGATTTACAAGAGAGATTAGCTGAGAGCATGGCACAGGTTAGAGCACTACAGGCAGAGCTAGAGGTAGTTCAGGTAGAGTGAGATCAGGCAATCATCCGTCAGCAGGACTTAGCTCAGTGGTGCACAGAGTTCACAGCTTTATGCACAGGGCCTATAGAGGACATGGCTCACGAGTTGGCTAGAGTGAGCACGAGATTGGGTCAGTATAAGACACTATACAAGCAGGCAGTGCCACCAGAGCGACGAGATCCTACTTTGTCTCGGTCACAGTCGAGGACAGGTAGTGGCCACAAATCAGGCAGTGCCAGTGGTAGCAGGAGTCACACCAGCATCAGAGGATCTACTTCGACAGGGCATACATATGGGCACAGGTCACATCACTCACGTAGACATACCCCTGGTCACCATTCGGGTCATAGTCATGGGTCGACTGGTTTAATACAGAGGTCAGTACAGGGACAGCCACCAGTGATAGATCCATCTACCTCTTAGAGTCTGGCAGTAGTGACATCACAGATGTTTGTTACCATGGAGATGACACCTTCATTCTCAGTTCCACTGGTATCATAGACAGAGGCCTCTACAGGACCGCCTATTGTTTTAGTGCTAGTGCCAGAGCTGCAGCCGCCACATTCGTCACCATGAGGGGATGATGAGAGTCTACCCTAGGGGCGTTTTGTTATTATGACACACTTTGTATAGATTATTGAGCCTGCGAGCTCCATTTTTGGGATATCTCCTGACTTTATCCTGTGACATTGTACATTTTTGAGATGATACTATATGATGATGCAGTTTTGATGCGGCCTACATGTGTTATATGATGTTCATTGATTTAATGCATTATGATATGTATGATGTATGATGTTGATTTATGATGTAGCATGTATGTCCTATGATGCTTATTTGTGATTTTGATGCCATGATGATGCATTGTTTATTTATATGAGATGATAATGATAATGATGTGCATAATGTATTTAGTAAAAGATGCAATGTTGATGATTATGTTGATGCAATGTTTGCAATTATGTATATAATTTAATGCCATGGATGATGTATGTATGGACCTAATGCAATGTTTATATGATCATGTATGCATTTATGTTTTTGGATGTCACGGGATATCATCGTGAGATGGACTTGAGAAAATGACAGGACTGATGAGAGAAGATGACCAGACCAAAGAGGAGAAGACACGAGACTGACGAAGATGCATGTTAATTCCTAGACCAAATCCTTCAATGCTTTACTGTAGGACTTTTAATATTTATTGCTCTTAATCATCATTGGGTAGACTATTGTAATGGCCAACAAACACTAGGATATGGCATAGATCAAGGTGTGAAAGGTCGTACCATTACGTAAGAAAAATAGTCACAGACAAGGATGATCATGACTCATACTAAGAGCGTGACTGCCCTAGTCTTTTTGTCATAATCAACCACAAGCAGAAAAAGACAAGGACAAATCATGAAACGTCGTTGCTTCTCTAAATCCTATTTCCAGGACATCCTTGAGAAACTAGCGCCATGATTGTCGAAATACAAAAACAAATAAAGACCTTACCATGATATGTCGTTTTTCTAAATCCTAGAATTAGGACCTCGCTGAGAAACTAGTAGTCATGCATGTCAATCATAATGATACATCACTGCTTCTCTAAATCCTGCTTAGTGGGATCTCGCTGAAAAACTAATAACATCATAAGCCAAAAGACAATTGTCAAGTGTTTGCCAAGTGCGTTTGGATATCCATTGTTCTGATGTCAAGATGTTTGGTTTAATAATGTCGAGATGTCGAAATGTTTAAAGTTCTGATAATCTTGAAAAAAGTTGAGAATTGGTGAATTCAGGAAGGACACATCCTGAATAATGCCAATGTCGAGAGGATTTGATCCCTAATAGTCGTAAGGGGTCCCTCGAAATGATGACGATGCCTAGGAAGGACACATCCTAAGGCATAGATGACAGAGTTGGTTCTTCGGAAGGACACATCTGAACAATACTGATGTCACGAAGAGTGATCTTTAGATGTGAAGAGGATCACTCAAAATGTCGAATGAAAATGACGATGCCTAGAAAGACCCATCCTAAGTCATAGATGACAGAGGTTATCATTCAGAAGGACACATCTAAAGATTTACCTAAATTTGATAGTTTGATGGGTCTTCATGATTTGACTTGCTTTGACCGTGTTTGACTTGTGTTTGTCCTGATGTCTCTATTGTCATGATAATATGTGCCGATGGGATTGTTAAAGCGATAACGATTGTCAAAATTTGCTTAATGAGTTTTTTTCGTTTGGGAAATATTTGAGTTGACCTGAAGACTTTTTAACGTGTGTGCCAGTGTGATGCCATGAACCCTAATGGACTGACCTAGTGCAGTCTCGGGGGCTCATCGATAGATGGCCTTGCCTACATCATATACTCAGAGACCTCGTAGTTCGACACAACCAATGACTTTGTCTAGATGAGCAAAGATTGCATCATGATTTTATTTTGACAAACCTAAAAGGACTGACCTAATGTCTCGGGGACTCAAATGTGAGTCTTGCCTACGTAGCAAGTGTGCAAAGACAACGTAGTTTGGACAAATGACAAAGACTGATTGACATGACTGACTTTGACAAGATATGATACTATGTTCACGTTCTTCGAGTAGTTAGATGTTTTGTTTGTAGTTTTCTTCAGGATGTTTTATGATTTTTAGGTCTTTTTCTAGGACTTTTTGTGATGTTTTTGTCTTTTTTCAAGACTTTTTGCCAATGTTTTTGTCTTTTTTTAGGACTTTTTGCCAATGTTTTTGTCTTTTTTCAGGACTTTTTGCCAATGTTTTTGTCTTTTTAAAGGACTTTTTGCCAATGTTTTTGTCTTTTTTTTGGGGACTTTTTGCCAATGTTTTTGTGATCATATGTGACATCCACTGCAGTTGCATGATAAACACTTTGCCCCCAGTCAGGTCCAAGACTTAGCCATTTTTTTATAGAACACAGGTGGGATGCTATTGGTTTTCTAGATGGACAGTCGTCAGGACTTTGATGTCAATCGTTTATCCACTATGACAGGTAGGGTAGGATGTGGTGGTGATTTGCGTAATAATGGCAGAAATACCTTTCATCCTAGGCCAAGTTAGACAAAATGACAGTAGATGGCAGAGCAATGATTGATTACGCATGGCGCCTGTTTGCCAGGCTTTCACCATGGTACTTGTCCACAGTGCCTGTTTGCCAGGTTTTCACTATTTAACGAATCATTTTTCTCTTTACTATTTTCATGATTTTTTGACTTTTTTGGTGTCACCAAGACGCCTGTTTGCTAGGTTTTCATCAAGGTGACAATTTTTTATCATTTTTCAAATTTTTTTGTATTTTATGGTTTTCAACTCAATCCTCTGATGCTATGCGTAGAACCTTCAAAGTTGTAAACTGTTGATGGGCTCTGTCAATTGTTCTCTGTCTGGAGTTGCCAACTGATAGGCTCCAGAGCCAAAAAAAGATATGATAATATAGGGACCCAGCCAGTTTGGTTCAAATTTTCTTGGCTTTTCTCTGTCAACTTGGTTCTTGGGGTTCTGCATAAGAACTAGGTCGCCAATGTCAAACTTTCTGACCATAACCTTTTTATTGTAGCTGTGACAAAGACGGTTTTGATATGCTTGGAGATGGTTCAGTGAATTTTTCCTTCTTTCTTCCAGCATTTCCAGCTCATGCAAGCGTAATTGTCGATACTCCTCTTCATTAGTTAAACCCTTCAGGGTGACTCGTAGTGAAGGAATTTCAACCTCAATGGGTAGGATGGCCTCAATGCCAAAGACTAGGGCAAATGGGGTGGCTCTTATAGGTGTGTGAATGCTAGTTTGGTAAGCCCATAGAGCAGGGTTGAGTTGCATGTGCCAGTTGCGGCCAGCATCATTGACAGTCTTTTTTAGAATTTTGACAATGGTTTTATTTGATGCCTCAGCTTGGCCATTTCCTTGTGGGTAGTATGGAGATGAAAAATGGTGTTGGATATGGAATCGCTCACATAACTCATGTACGTCTTGGTTTTTAAACGGACGTCCATTGTTAGTGATGATGGATTGCGGAAGGCCAAACCGGCAAATGATGTAATTAAGGATAAACTTGGATTTTTTTTTCCGATAATATATGTCAATGGGATGGCTTCGATCCACTTTGTGAAATACTCAGTGGCGGTAATAATGAATTTATGGCCATTGGATGAGGTTGGATGAATCTTACCCACGAGGTCGAGTCCCCATTGAGCAAAAGGCCAAGGAGAAGTGATCGGTCAAAGTTCCTGTGCTGGAGCATGGACAAAATCACTATGGATCTGACATTTGCAACAAGTTCTGACATATTCAATTGCATCTTTTTCCATTGTCGGCCAATAATACCCAAGTCTCATTACTTTCTTAGCCAGAGTAGGACCACTTGAATGAGACCCGCATATACCGTATTGCACTTCGCGTAAGGTCGTCCATGCTTTGTTAGTGTCAAGACATCTAAGGAGGGTATCGTCAAAACTGTGGTGGTAAAGGGTGTCACTGACGATGGCATACTTTATAGATTTTTGGATGAAGGACTTCCTTTGGTTATTAGACAGGTTCAGTGGAAGGGTTTGAGATTTTAGGTAGTCATAAATATCCTGATACCAGGGAGAGTTGGGACCAACAAGTTCGCAAACCATTTATGATTCTGGGATATCATATGCCGATATCAAAAGCTATTCTACTAAGAACTCAAATTGTGACACATTTTTAGGGATGTCCAAGAGAGAACCAATAGTAGCCATTGCATCAGCTGCCTTATTCTGTGCCCTGGGGATTTGTTCAAAAGAAATCGATTGGAAGTATGTCAGGAAACTATCCACCATCCTCTTATAGGGAAGCAACTTCTCATCCTTTGTTTCATAGTCATCATTCACTTGCTTGATAACGAGCTAGGAATCCCCGAATACAAGCAACGTCTGAATTTTCCATTTAATTGCCATCTTGAGACCTGTGACTAGTGCTTCATATTCGGCAATGTTATTTGTACAAGGGAAGGCGATCCGGTATGACTTAGGGATTGAATCCCCCTGTGGTGTGATAAACAAGATTTTGGCGCCTGAGCCATGACTAGTATGAGATCCATCAAAATATAGTTTCCATGGATGGACTCATCGGGAAAATCAGTTACTAGTGGATGAGTAACTTGAATCGGTGCATCTGCTAGTTGATCTGCTATTACCTATCCTTTTATTGCCTTACGCTTGACATATTGTATGTCATACTCGCTCAGTATCATGACCCATTTTTCCAACCGGCCTGTTAATGCCACCCGACTTAAGAGATATTTCAGTGGATCAATCTTGGCGACCAGTTGTGTCTGGTGACTAAGCATATAGTGTCTTAGTTTTTGGGATGCAAAGACAACAGCGAGGCATGCATGTTCAATGTATGTGTAGTTCAACTCATACCTTATCAGTGTGTGGCTGATATAATAGATGGCTCTTTCTTTTCCTTCATGATCATTTTGTGCCAGTAATGCCCCCAGTGTTGAACTAGTAGTCGAGATGTATAGGATCAACGGATTTCCATGAATGGGCAGCATGAGGACTGGTGTTGAAAGTAGGTAATCTTTGATTTGCTGAAAGGCCTCTTGACATTTATCCGTCCATACAAAGGGGATACCCTTGCGCAACAAATACTGGAATGGGTGACACTTATCTGCCAATTGGGCTATGAAACGCCGAATAGATTGTACTCTGCCTTGCAGAGTTCTGAGTTCACTGATTCCTTTGGGCAGAGGCATGTCTATGATTGCTTTGACCTTTGTCGGATCGACTTCTATGCCTCTTCAGGAAACTATGTATCCCAATAGTTTACTTGATGTGACCCCAAAAAAATACTTCTTAGAGTTTAGCCAAACTTTGTACTCTTCAAGTCTCTTGAAAATTATGTCGAGTACCTTCAAATGATCTTTCCTTGTTGCTGATTTGGCTAATAGGTCATCTACATAATCTTCCATTATTTTGTGCATCATGTCATGGAAGATCGTGGTCATAGCCCTTTGATATGTGGCACCTACATTTTTGAGACCAAATGGCATGACGTTCCAACAGTATGTACCCCATGGGCAAGTAAATGTCATTTTGTGCTGATCTTCAGGAGCAATGCGGATTTGATTATAGCTGGAGAAACCGTCCATGAGGGATAGCATCTCATATCCTACCGTAAGATCAACTATGATGTCAATGTTTGGCAAAGGAAAGTCATTCTTTGGGCATGCCTTATTTAGGTCTCATAAATCTGTACAGACACGGATCAACCCATTTGGCTTTGTGACTGGGACCAGATTAGAAATCCATTTAGCGTAGTCAATAGACCATATGAATCTTGCATCTAGCAATTTCTTTAACTCGGCCTTGACCAATAGGGCAACTTGGGGGTGCATTTTGTACAACTTCTGCTTGACTGGTTTAGCATTAGGTAACAGTGGCAGATGGTGCAGAACCAATTCTGGGTACAATCCTAGCATGTCAGCATAGGACCATGTGAAATTTATTTTTCATTCTGCAAAGAATTTATGAAATTCTGGTTTCTCTTCGTCAGTCAATGATGCAGCAAATAAGACCATCTTGGGGTCTTCTGTAGTTGAAATGTTATCCTCTATTATGTCCTCGATAAGCATAGACGATTTCTCCTGTTGCATGGGGAGAAAGTCCAATCCTCCATCTTTGGGCGCCTTAGAGAGGTTTTCATCCACAGATACGTCCTTTATTTTTACTATTTTATCGTCAAAAGGTGCCTTTCGGTTTTCACCTAGAGACGTTTCATTTTTTACTTTATTTTTATTTTTGCTTTTGCGACTAGAGGACGGAGCAGTCTCGCCGAAGTATGTCGTGCAGTCTAAATCAATGGAAAATCCTAATTTGTGGTCCCCACTGGGTATGCCTTCTCATAATCCCATAAATTCAGCAATTTCCTCATCATTCTAAAATGTGTCCAGGACTGGCAGTCCTTGTTGGTCCCAATCGACTAGCTCAGGGTCAACTAAGGAAATGCCATCGTCAATGCTGGTGAATGGAGGTGAGGATGCGGACATCATGCAAATGGATTCAGTGATGTTGTAGATGAGGTTATCATCATCCAACTCTACATCGGACTCTATCCAATATTCTCCTCCACTAGTGTCATATTCGTTGTCAAAATAAGGGGTGAAGGTTTTAGAGCCCTGGTTGTCAATGTCATCTGATACTTTGGATTGATTGGATTGCGGGGGTTCAGATGATGGGTGTTGTGTGTCATGGGAAGTGGTAATGGGACTTTGACTATTTGGTGCCTGTTCAATTTTGAATGTTTTCCAAAACTGTTGTTCAGAGGTCAGTTCCCCTGGTTCGACAAAAAAATCATCAAGACAACGGTCACTTAGGGATCGTTCTGAGCCAAATTCCCACTCTTGGGAGTCAGTTTCGGTGATGGTTTCCCTATTAGTCTCGACACTTTTCAAATCATGTACTCACTCATTTGAAAGTCCAGAGGTACATCGATCATCATTGTCGGGTGATCCAAACCCAAATCCAAGATACTTCAGAATTTGAAAATTTTCTATGGGTTCCCTTCAGCCAGTTCTATTTTTTCCTAGGCCACTAGTACCATCATAGCCTTTAGCCTTCATGATGTCATAACCCTTGCCATATCTTTGAACTGGTAACGGGGGTAGTGCGACAGTATCCTTATAGATCCATCCTGTAATGTCAGCAAGGTCTTCATTACTCATATCTCCCCACTTGATAAAAACTATTTTCGGTGGGACTTTGAAAGTTTCCTGAGGTTCCATTCTGAAACATGGCCGACCATATATCTTTGGAGACTGGGGTATTGTTGTTATGCTATATGTTGTATTTAGTTTGAACTCTCCGCAACCTAGGTCCCGGATTTTGACAGTGGATTCAGCCTTAGGGCTAGTGGAAGGTAGTGGTATGGCGGAAGACGTGCATGGAGCAGATGTGGAAGATGACGTGAGTGTAGATGGGTCAATGTATTTGGATGATGAGGAGCCAGGTGCTTTTCAGTTAATAGGTACTCAATTTTCGAAGATTCCCCTTAAGTTTGTACAATATTGGAAAGGGTCGGGATCTCCATATATGGTTATTTCCATGCCGTCAAATGGAAATTTTAGGCATTCATGATATGTGGACAGAACGACTTTTAAGGCGTGAATCCATGGACGGCCAAGCAAGATGTTATATGGTTGTTCCAAATCCAGGACCTGGCAGGTTGTGTCCACAATGACCGGTCCCACTCTGATAGGGAGAGAGATAACGCCACATGAAGAGCGTTCCTCGTCATCGTATGCTTTGACCACTATACTTTTTGTTGGGTCTACACACGCATCAGAGAACCCTAGAGCCTTAACCATTTTGAGGGAGCATATGTTCAATCCTGCTCCGCCATCTACTAAAACTCGTCTAACTTTGTGCTTGTGGACAAAATTTTCTATGTGCAATGCATCATTGTGGTTGGTTTTAGGTGATGAGTAGTCTTGATCCGAAAAGGTGACGTAGTGAGGCGTAGTGAGATATCCCACCATGGTTTCAAATTGGTTGACATCGATGTCCTTGGAGACTGACGACTCTAGCAGGGTTTTATCTAGGATCTCTTTGTGTGCGAGAGAGATACGAAGCAGCTCGAGTATAGAGATTTGCGCAGGAGTCTTTCCTAACTGGTCTATGAGGTTGAACTGACTTTTAGGTTTCCATTGTTGTGTGATTAGGATAGGTTTTGGTTGTTTAGCAGATGGAGCAGGTTGTGACTGTTTAGCATATGGGCCCGGTATGGTGATTTTGGCTTGTCTAGTGGGAGGTGGACCAGCTATAGTGACCTTGCCACTGCGAGTAGTAGCATTACATTGGGGTGCTCTCTTGACCGTATGGTATTGATGTATTCATCGTCAGTTTAGACATTATTTATAATTGGTCCACTAGAATAATCGTACTTGGCTCGGGCGAAGTTAGCTTGATTATGTGGCCCTGAGGTGGAAGCATTATGAGAACCATGGTCCTGCAGTGGATTCTTATGGATAGTATGATCTGAATTGGAGGTGAATTGTGATCCACCTACTTCGATGATACGACTTTCGATAAGATCTTGTATGAGGTTTTTCAATTGTCGACAATTAGAAGTAGTATGTACTTTTGCTCGATGGTAGTCGCACAATGCATTATCATTCCACCATGCTGGTTTAAACTGTCCTGGGTCATATGGTTTTGGTTCTTGAAGTATGATGACCCCATGCTAGAGGCATTTCCTAAGGACTTCTTCAATGGGTTCACCCAAAGGAGTGTATGTGCGACCCCTAGGGAATTGTCTCATCTGACGGTATTGTCCCTGATTATTTTCACCATTCTGATTGTTTGAAGAAATATTGGGAGGAGGTGTCAATGTCGTTGTTGGTTTGTTTTGTTGTTGAACCCCTTTTAGGGCTAGTACAGGACCCACGATGTTTGCAGTCTTGGCGTCAACAACATCGTCATTTGTAACGTGCTTATTTTTAACCCAATATTTGTTTTTGTTGGCGGGTGGATTGATGTTTGTGTTTTTGGGACCATACCTTAGTTCTCCCTTTGCTATAAGGGCTTTCTCAATCTGGACCCCTTTTTCAACTAAGTCTGTGAAATTTGTGCAACAATGTATTTGCAATGCATATTTTAGGGGCCCCAGAAGTGTTTGGACAAACATATCAACTTTTTCTCTCTCGAGGATGTCAATGTGACATCGACTAGCAAGACTTCTCCATTTTTGAAAGAATGGGATAAATGTCTCACCAGAATCCTCTTGCATGAGATTGCACAAGCTGGTGATAGAGGTATCCATGTCAATGTTGTACACATAATTTCTTATGAATTTTTGTTTAAGTTCATCCCATGTCTGGATATCCTTTTGGGTGGAAAACCATTCAAGGGCAGGACCCGCCAGACTTTTAGAAAAAAGTCTCATCAAGTATGTTTGTTCATAGGCGATGTCCATACAATTGGTTGCAAATTTGCGAACATGCTCAATGGTGTTTGTCTTGCCTCGATATTTTGTAAAATTGGGTGACACATATCCCAGAGGAAATGGAGGCATGTATAAGCTCATGTCGAATGGGTATACCTTTAGATCATAAGATATTTCCAATTGCTTGCCTGATACGTATATGTTTTGGATAGTTTTCTCTACATCCATCAATCGCATTTGTAAGGCATCCATAGCAGGATTATTTGTGGTCCCGTGTGTTGGGTTTCCCGGTACACCATAGGTTCCCATTTGTTGTGCGTGAATATTGGTGAATTGTGGCAATATGGATTGTTGTGACATGTATGACGTGTGGGGATTGGCATGTTGTTGATATTGAAGGTTATGATTGGGTGCATGTTGATGAGTATGAACGTTAGATGAGTAGGTTGGGATGTGTCCTCTAGTCATGTGTGTCATTATTTGGGGGATGTGATGACCATGAGTGTTGTGATGTGTTAATGATGTCATGGGTTGTGTTACTTGGCCGCCTTGTGCGAATTGTTGAATTTTCCTAAGACGAATGTTTGTATTTGTACCTTGGGAGGCAATGACATTTGACTGTGTTGTCATGTTAACGTTTTGTTGTTGTCCTTGGATAAAGATACATCCTGTACCTCCTCTCGAAGGGTTTTGTGAAATACCACTGAGCGGATATGCCGAAGTTGTGCTCCTGGTAGTAGATGGAGCTGTCAAGGGGGGATTGTTGTGACTTGATGATGCCCCTGTGGCATTTACTGTCGTGGTATTTATGGTGTTGGGGGTGTTTGGGATGTTGGAGGTGTTTGGGACGTTGGGAGTGGCCTGCACTGTCGTTGTAGTGTCAACGAAAGTATTTCTCGTAGTGTTTGGAAGTTGACCACTATGTGACACGTTATGTGCGTTGTTGGTATTAGGGTCAAGAGGTGTCAAATTTAGCGTGTTAATGTCAAATCCTTGTAGTAACTTAGCTCCTTCACTCAAGAGAATGGCTAAGTATCCGTCTCTATCATGACGGACCATTGTTTCAATGAACTGACAGGCCTCTAGGTCTTCTGCTAGTGCCTCTAAGTTTTCCTCAAGTAGTTGACCATTTTCATCTTTTTGCAAGAATGGTTCGAATGGAATGTTTGATGAGGATTGCGTTGTCATTGGAGGTTGATTGTCTGAATTGGAAAATGGATCGTAAAAGGTCCAGTTTGGGTCATGTGTAGGATTGTCGACAGTGGAAGTGGGGTCTTGTCGAAAGTTTGCCATTTGTCGTTGTTTTTGGAGTCTAGTTTCCACCATAAAATGATATTGCTCGAAAATGGAGATGAAAACTAAATGCAAGTATCACACTATGCGAAGTCTAAGTTCAAAATGACGACTAGAATGACTAATGTTTTTTTTAGATTTTCGTGAATAGGATATGCAATGTGTAGACTTATAATGCAATTTAAGACAAGGGGATCTAAGCACTTCTAATCTCAAACTTTGTTTTTGATTTTGACTGCCAAAGGACTTTGTTTGAAAATGACAAGGTGACAAGGTCTAAATGACTAGTGAGTTTTCCTAACTAGACTTTTGAGTTGGAAAATCTCACAAAAGAGGACAATGACTAAAAAGGGATTTGATAACTTAGTCCAAGAGAGCCTAGTGTCGAAAGCAATGATGTTGTCGATTGTGCTGAGATTTGTCTAATCCTAAGTATGCAAATATGAACCTAGGGATAACCTAATGCCAAATGTATGCAACTACAAGAATGGAGGATGAAACCTATGGTGACGAATGCAAACTAATGGATGAAACTTTAAGCATTTTCAGACTTGGTTTCTGACAAAATCTCCTTGGAAACAGTGTTTGACAAATGATCAACAAAATGAAGACTTCGGATTTGACTCTGTATGAAGTTTTAAAATGTGACAGGAAAATGCGTCATTTGAGGTTTCAGTTGCGTCTTGGATTTGCAAATGCAGTTCATAATCAGACAAATGCATCTCAGTTTAGCAAATGCGACTCAATGATAGTCAGTTGTGTCTCAGTTTTGCAAATGCGGCGCAAATTGAATGAATGCGACTCAAAATCAGACAAATGCTACTCAGTTTTGCAGATACGACTCAATTTTACTTAGTTGCGTCGTGACACATGCATATGCTGTATTTGAAAGGTCGAATGTGATTGATCAGAGTGATTGCGATTCAGAAAGTTAAATGCAGTTTGACAGATGCGAAAAGTTTGTCTTGTCATTTTTATGTAAAATTTGATTTGTTTGATATTGAGCATTTTGTTTGGAGGTAAATGTGATAGAATCCGGAAAAGAACCCGACAAGCATAGTGTTTTAAAAGTAACCAAACACACATCAGTAACAATCCTAGAGTTAGCCAATGGCAGTGGTAACAAATTCCAACATGAGACACAGCACTTTATATCTGTGGCGTGTGTGAATTCAGAAGCTTAGGCATGGGCTCCCCCTTATAGTGCACTCTTCTCAAACCAACCAAGCTTCCAACCCCCATGAAACTCCATGGTGAGTGATCACCTCTACCTACAAGCTGCCAAAAGTGTGGATATGCCTTCCTGCCGGCCAGGTGTTAGCGTAGCAAATAGAAAGTTTTGGGTTACTACCTGAGTTTTAGTTGGGACCCGTTAGTGGCCATACATGGGGCAGAGATTAATCACCATTAGGTGGCACTCGGCTGAGAAGAGTTAGCTCAATAGGGTTGAGGGAGTACAACTCGATGCGTATGACACATGCGCGCAGCAATCTTAGGTTTTCCCTTAAGATTTACATTTATATACCAGTCGGGGGTAGCTTGGCCTTAGCTCCGTTGCCAGTTTGAGTCGCGTTGGGGTGATGAAATCCCCAGGCAGGCCCAATTTCTAGAGTTGGTAACCATTTCTCTTACACCCAAGATCACCCGGAAGCGCGAGGGGAGAGGATACTCTGAAATACCAAGTCAAGGTAATAACAGATAAAAATGGGTCTGGTTTTTTGATCACAAGGTTTTCACCAAGTGAGAGCATACTCACCTACCATTTTGCAAACACAGTTAAGCAAAGTAGACATGAAATTTCTTTTTATGTGCACCAAAATTAAATGTTTGCTAATCTAAAAAAAAGAACAAGCATAATGTTTGTTTTATTCCGTCTTTGACATTCGAATCTGTAGACAAAAGATTAGTAGTTTCTTTATGAAATGATCTTCAACACATGAATAATAAGCGCCACATGCTGCAAATGAAGATTAGTAACACAAAACCCTAGGATAGCTAACATGTAGGAATGAAAAACTAGGAAATCAGAAGACCATAAAAACCAGGAAAAAATAGAAACCAGAAAACCTTAAAACCTGAAAAACCAGAATGTTAAAAATGAAAGAAAATCTTTACCAGTCGAATGCGGCACGACAGAGCGAATGCGTCATTTAGGGCTTCGAATGTGGCTGAATATGTCAAATGCGGCTTTCCAGATCTCAATTACGGCTTGTCAGAGCGATTGTGGCTCTTCTGTTGGCGGATGCATCGCAATGCATCAAATGCGTCACGATGTTTTTAAAAAAAAAAAATGGTTGCGTCGCTTTGTACCTGTACCTGCAAAACAGCAGAAAACACAAAAACCGTATGGAAATAACAACAAATAACAAAGTCGTGTTCACGTTGGGTTCACCAAATGTATCAATGGAAAATTAGATTGTTATCTTATTGAATAAATAAACATCAAATTCCAATGAAATAACAAAGCACAAAGGAAATAAACATGAAAATAAAAGGAACAATGTTACCAGAAATCTTCATCTTCCATGGTTCACCTTTGTTACACCTTCTAGTTTACAGCAAATGAATGAGGCCCTCAGATTTCAAATGAGCAACCTATAATAATGTCAACGTCCTATGCAAATGTTGAAGGATTTATAAAATTGTGCCTATGTTTATGCCTATGACTATGATTGCCAATGTCTATGCCTAACAATGCTAAAACTTGATCAAATACAAATAATAAGTATTGAAATTTCTATGAAATCTAAGTGTGTAAATGCCTAAAATGTAATGTGTCTGTGCGTAATCGAAAAGTGAGAGGAAAATGGCATTTTATAGAAAATGTCATTTCGAATGGACGGGCGAGATCGAATTCCAAGAAAGACCTAGAATGAGAGGTCCAAATTAAATCTGAGAATCCCTAATTAGGGTTAGGGAAAATTCATTAATCGAACGGTCAAGATAATATCTCAGATAATCGGATTGACGGTGGAGAATAAATGAGGAAATTAATTAAAGAAATAAAGATTTTCGAAAAATCAAGAAGATAAGATTGCCTGATTTGTGAGATTCGAAAAATCAAGAATGAATTTGGGCTGAAGATCGATTCAAAAATCAAGAATACTTGGAGTGCTTGATTTTGGAAGAATATATCTTTTGAATTTAATTAATTCAAAATGATGATTTTGTGTGACAAGTAAATAATCTTTTTCGATTATTTACTAAAAAGATGAAAGAAGTTAATAAAATTAAGAAATCATTTTTAAATATTTTCATTTATTTAAAATGAGAGAAAATTAGAAATTAGTAATTAAATGAATTAAAAATAATTATTTAATTTGGAAGATAAAGACTAAATAATTAAATAGAATTAATAGAATTTATTTAGTTGGCGACAATTAGTGACATATCAAATAAATAAATGAAATTCATTTATTTAATAATCAGGAAGAATTAATGGAGAAAGGAATTTAAATAAATTAAGAAATTTATTTAATTAAGGGAAGACTTAGACAATTAATGACGTATTTAATAAATAAATCAAAATTTATTTATTTAATAATCATGAAGAATAAAAGGACATGAATTAATTAAAGAATTATGAATTATTTAATCAATAGTCGCATGTGGACCAAGGACATAACCAATTAAGTCTTATTAGTATGCTGGAATGAAAAGTGTAAAAAATGAAGCTTGGAGACCTAGGTCATTTTGGAGTGTCTACACTGTGAATTATTTGGAAATCAATGACAACCACATATCAACAACACAACCACAACATCCAACAATCTCCCCCTTTGGCATTGATGGTAACACATGATGTGAAGAATACCATCAACACAGCTACAATTACTCCCCCTTTGGTTCTAACTCTTCTCCTCAATTGCTCTTCTCCCCTTAAAAATATTTTTCACATTTGATCTCTTCTCCTCGTAAAGGATTTTTCACATTTCTCTTCTCCCCCTAAAGGATTTTTCACATTTCTCTACTCCCCCTTTGACATCAATGGAAAATATAAGCATTAACTTCCCACATACAAGCTTTGAACCACATATCTGCACATCTGACTACTCCCCCTGAGTAGCAGCCACAAAAACATCAATCAGGATCAAGAAATATCTATGAAGCACATAGATTGATGCAAATAAATGCATCTCTAGTTCATATCAGGAGGGGTAATCACCCTTAGCATCCCTCTCAGATACTCAAAAGTATCCTTTGGCAACAACGGTAAAATTTCTGGCTTGATCTTTTGGTAGCACCTTCTCTAATTAGAGCTTCTTTCTCATTTCACTTTCTCCCTCAAGAAGTGAAACTTGATTGATATATGCTTGGTCTTAGAGTGTAGCATCAGATTCTTTGATATGTTGATTGCACTTGAGTTATCATAGTATATGGCAATAGGTTCATCATTTACTACTCTAATATCTTTGAGCATCTGCTTCATTCACATCACTTGAGTACTCTTCCTGTCATCTTCATCTACTGCCCAATCTACATTAGTATATCCACTCAAAGTAAGATCATCATCCTTAGGATACCAAAGCCCAAAGTCAATTGTTCCTTTTAGATATCTAAAGATTCTCTTTACACTAGTCACATGAGATTCTTTTGGATCATCCTAAAATCTAGCAACCATACATACAAAATTCATAATGTATGTTCTAGTCTGAGTTAAGTAGAGCAATCCACCAATCATTGACCTGTATCTTGTCTTTTTTTCCTTAGGAGAATCATCATTCTATATTAACTTGCATCTAGTTACCATGGGAGTACCAACATGTTTTGAGTCTTCCATTCCAAACTTCTTTAGTAGTTCTCTCACATATTTAGACTGAGATATGAAGATCCCCTTGTCTAACTGTGTAACTTGCAATCCCAGAAAGAACTTCATCTCTCCAATCATGTTCATTTCAAATTCACTCTTCATTTCATCAACAAATTTCATACATAGATTAACATTTCCTCCAAAAATAATGCCATCAACAAAGACCTCAATAATTAACTCTTTGTCATGATCCAACTTGAAATACAAGTTGTTGTTAGCAATACCTTTATTGAATCCAAGCTTTAGTAAATATTTATCCAGTCTAGCATACCGGGCTCTGGGGGCTTTCTTGAGTCCATATAGAGCTTTCTTTAATAAGCAAACCATGTCTTCCATATCAATCAATTGAAATCCATCTGGTTGTTCAATATATACTTCTTCTTCTAGCTCGCCATTCAGAAAAGTTGACTTCACATCCATTTGATACTTTGTAGTTCTTATATGTAACATAAGCAAGAAATAATCTATCAGCTTCAATTCTAGCAACAAGGGAAAAAATTTCTTCAAAATCAATACCTTCCATTTGTGAATACCCTTTACATACCAATCTTTCTTTATTTCAGACCACTTCACCTTGTCCATTCAACTTATTCCGAAAGAACCATTTAGTAGCAATCACATTTTTATCTTTAGGTCTGGGAACAAGTATCCATGTATCATTCTTTTCAATCTACATCAGTTCTTCCTTCATAGCTTTCATCCAATGTTCATCATTGCAAGCTTCATTGACATCTTTAGGCTCAATCTTGGAAATCAAGCAATATTATTTTGCAATTTTTCTTCTAGTTTGCACACCTTTATTCTTGTCTCCTATAATTTTATTTTCAGAATGATTTAGCTTCACATATCTTGGAACTTTGGGACTCTCTCGAGCTTCTAGTTCTTATGTTCTTTCTTCTGCACTTGCACTTGTCTCTCCTTCCTGACTTGATTTATTGGAACAAATTGAAGTTGTTTTACCATAACATATGTCACAATTTGAAGTTGATTCTGTGTCTGAGAATTCTTCCCTTTGTTTGTGTTGTCTTCCTGGTCATCTAAATCATATCCGCAGTATCTTGATGATTTAGCAGAGTCCTCATCTAATTGGCATTTGCACTCTCAACCATTTTTCTTAATCTGTTGTTATAGCACTAGTAGGCCTTGCTTTTAGTAGAGTAACTTAGAAAGATTCCTTCATCACTTATTGCATCAAACTTTCCTATGCCCTCACTTCTCTTGATGTAACACTTGCTTCCAAAGATGTTGAAATATCTAACATTAGGCTTATAACCAAACCATAGTTCAAAAGGAGTCTTACCAGAATTACTATTGACATTTACCCAATTTAAAGTGTACACAATAGTGCTTACAACTTCACTTCAATAGATGTGAAGCACATTTCCTTCAATCATCATTGTTCTAGCAGCATCTAGAATTGTTTTGTTCTTCCTCTCTACAACTCCATTATGTTGAGGGGTTTGGGGAGTAGATAACTGTCTTTTGATTCCATGCTATTTAAAGAAAAAATTAAACTCCCTGGAGGTGAACTCACCACCTCTGTTTGACCTTAAGCATTTAATTTTTAGAGCTTTCTCATTCTCTACCATAGCTTTGAAACTTTTGAACTTTTCTAATGCTTCACATTTTTCTCTTAAGAAAGCAACCCATATCATCCTAGAGTAATCATCAATAAGCAACATAAAGTACCTTTCTCCATGAAGAATTTTGACTCTAGAGGGACCACATAGATCAGTGTGTACTAGCTCCAGTAATCCATTTGAATGATGTTGTTTTCTCTAAAAATAAACTCTAGTCTATTTTCCCATCTGAAATTCCTTACAAATTGTGTTGGCAAGTTTCACTAGTTTAGGTAGATCTCTTACTGCTTGAGTAGAACTTACTTTAACAATGTTATCAAAATTCACATGACATAGTCTCCTATGCCATAACCAGCTTTCATCCACTTGAGAAATTAAACAACTTTCACTAGTAGCATTCAGGTGAAAAACATTACCTTCTATCTTTTTACCTAAAGCAATTATATTTCCAGAACTTCCAAGTATCCTGCATCTTCCATCTTTGAACTGAAGATCATAACCCTTGTCCACCATCTGTCCAACACTCAATAGGTTGTGCTTCAAGCCTTCAACATAAAGGACATCATCAGTGTTATGCTTACCACCAAGACAAATAGATACTCTACCATGAATCACACCAGCATTGTGATCTCCAAATCTTACAACCCCACTGTCATACTCCTCAAGACTTACAAATTTTCTTTTGTCACCAATCATATGATGTGAGCATCGGCTGTCAATAACCCACTCATCCTTTTCTTCAATTCAGAATACAAGATCTTTCTCAACTTTAGCAGATTCAATGGCCACTGGACCATTTTCCTTAATAGCAAGGAGCACCCATTCATCTTCATTTCCATTATCTTTATCAGACTCATCATCAGTCACTCCTTCTTCAACATAGTAACATTTATTTTGGAATCTAGATTTGTTAGGCTTGGATCTAGGAAGTCTTTCAAGACACCTTGATGCAAAATTACCTATCTTACTACAAGAAAAACATTTAATAGGCAACACTCATTTATACTTACCTTGTCCTTTGCCTTCTTTCTTCACAATCAGTGCTTCCAGTTCTTCTACCTCTTTTTCTTTATCTTCAAGTTGTTTCAATTCTTCCTCATACTTGAATGACTTTCTAGAACACTCTCCCAGATTATATATTTTCTTGTTTCTTCTGGATACAGTAGTCTTAAACATAGTTTTAGTCTTTGGAAAAAATCACTCAACTCAAAGGTAGCAAGTTTACCAATCAGTGTATCTCTTGTCATACTCGTCAATGATCTAGTTTCTTCAATAGCATGAACCTTTGCTTTGTAAGAGGAAGGCAATGATCTGAGCACTTTAGCTACAATTTATTCCTCTTCCAAGGTACCACCAGCACATCTAATACCCATCACTAGTTCATTTACTCTGCATGAAAGAAGAAGTATTTTCATCTTCACCCATCTTCAAGTTTTCATACTTGCGTTTCAAACTCTATAGCTTAGCCATCTTCACATGTACATCTCCTTCATAAAAAAGTTTCCAGCTTCATCCAAATTTCATGAGCTATCTTCAGACCTATCACATTTGTCATCTACAAATGTGTTAGAGCACTTTGCAAAGCTTCCATATCCCTGACATTATTCTTAGCTTCTTTAATCTCATCAGCAGTGGAAGGACCATTCTGAGGAATAACATATGGATTCTTTGTAATCTTCCAGAAGGTTTCTCCAATACACCTCAAATGACATTCCATCCTAGCTTTCCACAATGAGTAGTTTGTTCCATCAAATCTAGGACTCTCCTTATATGATTCCATCTTGGATCACCTCAAGCTTTTAAACTTCTTCAGAGGAACCTGCTCTGATACCAATTGTTTGCAAAACAAGGAAAAACAAATAAGAGGGGGGTGAATCAGTTGTCAAAGAATATTTAAAAATTTCAAACTTTACTTAACTTAATCTCATATCTTAGATCAAATGAATGAACAAAAAACCATGAACAATCAACACATCGGAAACATAGAGAACACCAAGATTTTTTACGTGGAAACCCTGTTAGGGGAAAAACCACGATGGATGTTAGTCCATAATATTATACCCCATTAAAATTATAATGAAAAATAATGGAAATGCACATGCATTCAGGCACACTACCTAGAGCTCACTACTCAAATAAAAGAGGGCTCACTACCCAACAATACATAGTAATTTGGATTAGATCCACAGGGTGTGAATTGAGAAAATAGCTTCTACACAAGCTTGATTACAGTTCCAATTAAGCACAGAAAACCTTCTTCACACTTCACTCAACCTTCTTCTCACTCTACTCTACAATCGAATGAATAGATCAATATTCACACACTTTATCTTCTCTGGGTTTTCTCCACTTCATACACACACTAAATTCGCTCAAACAACCACTCTTATATATCCACAACATGGAATTACATCAACAACCTTTTCAGCCAAAAAATATAAAACATTTACAATGTTGGCCCAAATTTACAAATAAATTTTTAATGTGGATCAAACATTGTTGGCTAATATTTTGATGTCGCATAAAACAATATCCTCGAGCACGCCAAACATTCAAATTTAAATCTTCAAGGATTTGCAACACGTTACAATCACTATGTCGGCCAAGAACATGAAAACTCGAACACATATGAGAAAAATATTTGACCACAAACACACAGATCAATGCAAACATACAACAAGAATAGATAATGATCTAGAAGCATCCAAAAAAAATAGGAACTAACAAAGAATCATCTACAATAATAGAAATTACTAGAATCACATAAACTTCAATCAGGAACACTGACAGAACCCACAAAAATACTGTCAAAACACAACTGTTCATAGCACGATCAAATCTTCATGTGGACCTTTGAAACTTTTGATAGATGAACTAGATACTCTTAGCAATAAACCCTTTAGTCAAAAACAACTGATATTCAATGTATAAAACAAGACACCTTCATGATCTTCATTGCTCCACTGGCAACCTACAACTCTTCCTTTAACAATTTTCTCAATATCCTCCACATATACAACCTTCAATATAATAATGCTAATAGTGTTAACATCAATGAAAACCACATATCAGAAACACAACCACAACATCCAACAATGTAGACACCTTTTTCTCACTGCTTCTGGTAGTCATAGGCATTCATGCTTCCACTTAAATCTCAACACATACTTACATTCACATATTTTCACACCACACAACACATCACACACTTCTCCAACAATTGACCTTGTATATATATCATCTGCAACCTCAAAAACCTTATCCAAGTTGGCCTCAATGAAACATATGTACCTCAAATGTGCAACTACAAAATAGATCAGCACCAAACACTTCCACAATGGAAAGAAGTGAAGTTAGACCACACTAAGGGTTAACCAAAACCCAAATCTACAATGACACACTACACCAAACTTCCACAAACAAAAAACCACCCTACAATTAGCACTAAAATGACAGGTTGGCCAAACCTACACTAACACTATCAAAAAACCACATTCACACTTCTCTAGGTCTGAAAACATCATGCAAACTATGTAGAAACAACACACAACATCTTGGAATATTCCAACATCATCAGAATATTCAGCAACATTGTTGTAACCACCTAAAACTAAGAATACTATCATCTTGTGTAACTAATTACATTGCCACAAATATAAAACTCACTAACCAGCCTTGAAGAACAACTAAACACCAAAGACTCCAAGG